>CP025657.1:2920636-3312043 GCA_003576665.1 Ipomoea trifida
AAACAGCCGGCCGGCCTAGGCGGCCCAGGCGCCCGGTCAGGCGGGCTAGGCGCCGCCTAGTCGGCCGGTGGCCTAGGCGGCCCAGGCGGGCTAGGCGCCCGGCCGCGGAGGAGGCCGATTTCGGCCTTCCTCGACGCGGCCGGGCGCCGCCTAGGCGTGATTTTTGCAACATTGATATAATGATGCTTTCTTTGTTTACTTCGTAAAAAAAGAAAATGTAGAAAACTAAAAAGTTTGATGTGTGTATTTAAAAAATAATATTATGATAGAAAAAAATTAATAGATGTGGGCATATTTATAGGTTTTAAAAAACAATTATTTATCTTCATTGATCATTTAGCACGAGTAGCTCAGTTAGTTAGTGAGTAATAGATTATGAGAAAGGACACATACATGATCGAGTTATGACAGTTGTAGTGTGTGAGCTACACTCAATGTGGTGGGGTATCCTTTTGGACACCGTCCTCCCACTTAGTGGATGGAACCGTTAAGTCACCATGATTTACTCATCCACGATCCGACCTGACAAGAGTATGAAGACTCATCCTCTTCATTTAAGGAACACCCAAAACATCATCAAAATCATATAAGGTAGTCTGCAACTTGATTATGTTCCCTAAATGTGGTATTATATTAGTCTTAAATAGGAGATAATAGTCATCAATGCACTTTATCATTAGATGTTGATATGAGAGTAGATAAGATTATCCTTTAAGGTGGATCCAAGTATCCAACATACAATTTGCAGATTTTTGAACACTTTTTTGTCATACTAAAAAAAAATAAAAAAAAATAAAAAAAAAATTCCGGCAGACTATGCAGTCCATACAAGTGAACAATTATTAATTTTTTAAACTGCAATTGGATTCTTATGAATAATGATGAAGATTTGCTATATCTACTTTGATCCCCAAGAAATATATGACTGTTTTTTTCACTAACCATGTGGTTAAGTGGCTAACCCTAAAGTGAACTGACAGCTTCTTGGTGGTGAGTAGTGGAAACACAGCTTTTGTTTGGTGTCTTTGTATATAATGTATTACACCCCCTTTCAAGCCCCATGTTTTGCACGTTTTTCTATGACATCTTCTCCATAATCATTAATAATTTTACTACACCACACAAGTAATTTTATTTTAGTTCGTACTTTATAGGCTATGACCAACCAGGGGCGCTACTGTGCTAGCAAGAATACTCCTATTTTATTTTATTTCTTATGGTGGAAACTTACCATGGTTATTTTAATGTTAGAGATTGCGTGACAACCACCTTCGGAACAATGTTGCAAAAATCTCGCTTTGGCGTCGATTAATCCCAGTCTAAGAATTAGGCGTCGGTCGACTGCCTAGCGTATCACCTTATCACCTTAAATGGTGGTCTAGAAGGCTGGCCGGCTAGGCAACCGGCTAAGCTTAGCCTAGGCTGTCTAACCACCGCCTAAGCCTTCTAGGCGCCGACTAGACTTCTTAGGCATTGACCAGGTAGCCTAGTTGGCCAATTAACTATTGTTCTTTTTTTTTTTAATGGATTATTTCACTCAAAATAACATAATTTTGAGCGAAATAACCCTAAATTGTATAAAGTCTAAATTTTTTAGGTTAATATTTAATATTTTAGTATTAACTATTAAAGTATTATATAATTTATAATTATTAGTCTTTAAAAAATTAAAAATACTTAAACATATAGATTTTTAAAAAATAAAAAAATATACTAGCCCCTAGGAGCCGATTAATCCCGCCTAGGCGTCTTAGGCGCTCCCGAGCGCCCGAGGAGCGTCTATCAATTTTTTCAACCATGCTTAGGAACCAATCAGAACCGTCCATCCAAAAAGATCTAACAAATATGAAACAATTAGAAAAAAAAATGTAGTGATATTTTTTTAAAAAAATAACATGAATTTTAAAGTGCAACGAGTTATTTGTACAAATGTCACAGAGTTTCTTAACAGATGCAATTTCTAACTTTGCTTAACTGCACTCTATAGTGTTGAAAGCTGCACTTTATATGTATATAAAGTTTAGCTTTCAAAATAACCCCATTCGCAACTAATTGGCTGCTTAAAGCATGGAAGATTGTCACTATAAAACTCCCTTTTTTTGCTGTTGTATCCGGGAACAAGCCTTACTATACCAACAGTATGCAAGGGGTTTTAACTTTTAACATTATGATTTGTGACTTGGTGCTAGCTAGTATACACATCATTTAGTCCTCTTTAAAATATAGAATGTTTGATCATTCTATAAATATGTATAGAACTTTTCATAGCCGCCTCCACAACAACAAGCCATACTGTACTACACTTTGCTAATTATTTGATCTTCAATTTCGTCAATCCACTTTAGCTTGATTTCTTGGACATTTGATCTTCGATCCTCTTTAGCTTGACTTGATCTTCAATCCAGAGCTTGTCTAGATGTCTTCAATTCTTCAAGTGTGATCTTTTGAATGAATGAAGGACTTTATTTATAGTGGAGAATATGAGAGACTTTCGCTAGACTTCAAACTCTTCAATATTACCTTTATATTATCAATTAATATTTAGGATAATATGAATATTTATCTAGAATGTATCTAGCCACCATTGCATCCAATTAAGTTCATGATCTAATCACATATTCAAATTAAATAATTAATTTAAATATATGAATATCTTATCACATATCTAAATTAAATAATTAATTTAAATATATAAATATTCCTTGCCGGGCCAAATATGGATCAATCCTTCCTCATTATTTGCATGGCTTCAATTAACAAGTCCAATAACATAATTTGACCTCGCTTACCTTTAATTTTGAGTCCACCAACCTTCAATTATATTTAATTCGGGTAATTGAGTCAATTTAATTGGACAATTTAATTAATCTAAATTAATAAATCAATAATTAGTCCAATTACATCAAAGTGAAGCCCAAAACATATGAATCATCCCATTTGTCGGCTTCAAATTTTCTGTGTCTACAGAGGTAGCGTAACCTTTCACAAAATCAAAAAGTCGAAAGTCAACTTATTTAGTATACCCACTTTTAATGTGCGAGATTAAACATTGTAAATATTTTACATTTATTAAACTAATAAACTGAGTAAATACTTAACCTTTGAGTTGGTATATGGAAAATATTATAAATGTAACCATATTCTTAGTTGAGCATAATTTCCCTTTAAACCAGAACCCTCCACATTGGAAACCATATGATAATTAATTTCTAAAACATGCGCGCACAAAAACCAAACCAAAGCATCCATTCCTTCAGCCAATGTAATAAAAGATCAGCCCAGAGACTTAGCATAGTGGTTCATTGTCTGATTTGATGTCACAACTAAAGATGATAGTGTGAAAGTTCGAATTTCACTGAAAACATGAATGAAAAAAAAAACCCACGATGATGGCAGTCGTGGATTGAATTCCTTGTGCGCGCATAAAGACTAGGGTCTGACTGATACACTGATTGCGCGACTTACGACTTACATCTGCAGTGACTCTAGGAGCGAGGTCCTGTGGACTTAGGTAGGTTAGTTTGACGAAGTTGGGATCGCCTAAGTATACAAAGAAATATCTAATAAAATATTAGGCCCCGAAAGGAATGGACATGTAGATAAAGCATAAATTTTGTAGCAGAGAAAGTCACACGTTTGATGTCCGTTGTACATACATGATCTTTTTAATGCGATTTACCTCTGATGTGTAATTTATGTATTATTAAACAATAATAAAATTTATCTAATACTGTCGAGGTAGTGGTGTAGGGTTTCCTCGTCAACCAAATGTCTAAGTGTAATAAAAGATTAGAGTTAAGTTGGCAATTAGGTATGCAATTTACACGTATTTAAAACATTTTTATATTACATATGATTGATCCCCTTTGTTAATCTATTTTTTCTTTTTTATTCTGTCCATATTCCTCTCTCTCTCTCTCTCTCTCTCTTAATATCACTTTTGCTTTTTGTGATCTCAAAAGATACTACTAACCTTTGGACAACCATTATATCCAACTTGTTGATGTTACCAAGTAGAAAGAAAGAACAGGACTGCGTCGTACTAGAATCATATATAGATATTATTAAATTAAAGTAACATTATATTGCTCGATTGATATCTAATTGAAATGTTGAAAGTTGAAAATAAAAACTATTAAGTTATTATTATTATTTTGAACAACAAGAAAACTCACCATTGTTACTCGAGAGTGTATACTGATGAGTAAACGAACCACGCTATTGTGTAATGACTTGCAAACCATGTATGATATGCCGGCTTAACAGTGCATGAAGGTATATATTGACAAGAATTGAACTCATCATGACCTTTCTACTTCGATAACCATTAACAAAAGCGTTAAAGTAAAATTAACTATTAAGTAAACTGATACAGAGTATATGTTATTAAAAATGCCAACCACACATATGCTTAACAATTCCCTCATATAGTCATATCACCTAAGTTATTGTGATGAGCTCTATGTTCTTCTTCATTTATTTTTTCCATTTACTTATTTATCCAATCTTTGCGCGTAACCAAGTGATTTATATTTATATTGAGATCACTGAATTAATTCAAAAATATTACATAACCTGGAATATATGTTGGTTGCAAGATTAGGTGAAAAAGTGGAACCAAAAGTGATGACTTGAATCATGATCGCATGAACTGACGCAACTACTATACAGGTGGACCCAGATCCATGGTATAACTATTGTACAACGAGACGGCAGAACAAAAGGACGGTCCATATGTTTGCCTAAGATATGTTTTTTTTTTTTTTTTTTTTTAGTTTTAATATTATTTACTTTTTTTTTTTTATTTGAAGGATGGTCCATATGCCAAGTGGTTAAGAAACAACAATGATGGAATCTTATCACATATTTTGATCTGTACCACATACACATATGTCTTCCCATATCACACAACTGCTTAATTACAATTCTCTCTCTCTCTCTGTGTATATAAATCTTCAAAACTTTAAGTTTTCCTACTCATTCATAATGCTGCCAGATCAAATGATGTAAAAGTTAGCAGCCATGTTTATGGTACACTATTTGTTCGTTGTAGTTATTATTGATATGTATATGTGACCTAAACCAAACCCCACAACCCCACAACCCCACATAAAATAAATAAATAAAATTATGTCATTTACTCCGTCAGCATGATTTTTAAATAGCATATATAAGTATAATTATGAAAAAAAAAAAAAAAAAAAAAACAACAACAACAACAACAACAAAAAGAAAAGGACTAGGGAATAACCGGTAGGCAGATTGCGTACCTCATGGTTTACCTCTATAATGGTTTCAGGAGCGGGGCCGGGTCCGACTTTAGATTAATTCGACGAAGCTAGGATCAGTCAAGAATTTAAAAAAATCTTTTTCCCTCCTATATTTCCCTTCCAAACATGACTCTGTCACAATGTAGTATCGGTTTATAACTTCTTTCTCAAACATACTAAAGCACAAAGAGTCAATACTGCCCCCATAGGAACTCGAACCTATGACCTCCCATATAATAGAGTCACTTTGTGCCACTAGACAATAGGATTATTGCCTTATACCGAAAAATATATTTGTCATGGTTTCCATAAACTATGAATAATTGTTTTCTTTCTTTATTTAGTTTGCCAACCAATACTAATGGTTTGAAATTATCTCCTAATTTAACCAACTAAATTTTCTGATAAACAATTAAAGATGGTTAAAGCTTCTAACCACTTTTAATGAGTTAATACCACAAATGGTCCTCTGACTATTGGGGTAGTACTCCTTTTAGTCCTCGACTTTCAATTCGACCACAAATGGTCCTCTAACTTTCATTTTTTACTACAAATAGTCCTCTGTTAAAATTTCTGTTAAATAGGTGTTAAATGTAGGGGTATTATCGTCAAATTGATATATAATGGTCATAAAATAAAAATGTTTAGAATTTTTCACCAACAAGCATAATTGAAACGATTAACAAATATAAATACTCCTAAATAAAAAGACAATACACCTTATTCTCGTAATTATGCGTACAAAATGAAGATTTAATATTAGAGCTATCTGTTTTAATTTCACCAACAGATTAAAATGGAAGAATTTTTTTTTAAAAAAAACCTTGCTTCCATCATTTTCATGGTTGTTCATACATGGCCGATTAATAGTTTTCACTTTTCATTAATCGATCAAACATTTCGTTTGGGACATAACTGAAGGCTGCCACCGTTGAATTAATATAATTAATCAAGTACAAATTTTGAACATTAATCATGGATTTTTATTTAATTTGTTCATTTATGTAATTTGTCACGTCCATTTTGTTTTTATATTTATTAACTTAATGTTTATTAATGTTTGAAATTAATTATGTTGTCATATAATTCTAAAAAAGAAGTAATCATAATAATATTAATCAATTTGACGATATTACCCCTAGATTTAACACCTATTTAACAGAAATTTTAACAGAGGACTATTTGTGGTCAAAAATGAAAGTCAGAGGACCGTTTGTGGTCGAACTGAAAGTCGAGGACTAAAAGGAGTACTAGCCTAATAGTCAGAGGACCATTTGTGGTATTAACTCACTTTTAATTGATAATTGAAAATAGAGACAAAACAAAAATTTCCAAATTTCTAAAGGGATAAAAATAAATAATTAAATATGACATTTCCGATCAAAAACCTTTAGATAATGTAATAGAAAAACATATATGAGACTTCTAGCATCCAACACTTGTATGATTACTAATTATTTTTCTCCACACTATAAAAGTCACCCACTACAACCTAATTACAACAAATGTCAGACATGCAATCATACTCAGATTTTAAAAAAAAAAAAATGCCAAGATATAGCCTGTCGCGTAGCTCAATGGTTCAATAGTCACTTTGAAAGTTTTGTTTCAACTATAAGGTAGGATCTTTTTCTCGTAAAAACATGTAGTGATGGATTATTGAAAAACTCCCAAAAAATTGATCAAAAGTAATAGGCTGAAAATCGAAGACTGATTAGACGACTTGCGATTTATCCTCTCCCACGCCTTTGGACAAAAATTTTGGAGACTTACGACTAATTTAGCGTAAGTTGGAAACCTAATTTACCAAAAAATAAATAAAAAAAATGTCAAGATATAGAAATTAGGTCGACTTAGCACTTGCATGGCATGTGTGATGCGTACCACACATAGCCCTATCACATGCCTCAATTCCATTCTTCTGCCTTGTTAGCATTGATAGTGTTTGGTCCTTTGCACATGGCCATTGTTGTACGTTTTCTCCTTTAATAGAAACTTTAGATGCTCCATTATTTCTTCTTTTTTCATAAATGGAATATTTTTGTTAAAATACAAATTTTCATTGAACTTTTTTTTAGCAGCATCCGGTGCGGTTCTTTTTTTTTTTTTTTTTTTTTTTTTTTTTTTTCCCTTTCAAAAGTGAGTAATTATACCACTATACTTTGTGCAAAAAGTCTGATAATAATTCCCCAATTCAAATGGCATTATGCATTATGTAATACAAACAACATAGAAAAAGAATATCTTCAAAAAAAAAACATATAATAGAAAAAGAATATAAGGTACGGCGTGACTTAATTTCTCAGAAATCATGGTAGTTAAGATTTTATTTTGACATGTACAAGCCATGAAGAAATCCAATTAATTAAGGCCGATGGATATATTTATGATTGATAGGGATGGGGCTCAACCATGTGAGTTTTTAACTGTGTACCATTCAGAAAACACAGACTCTAGGATGGCAATCAGACAATGGGACAAAGAAAGACAAGAGTGGGCAATTTTGTCACAGTTCATGTCTTCATTCATTTGGAAAAAAAAATCCATTCATTAGATAAAATAATACAAATTTCAATATATATATGTGTGTGGGGGCCGGATTTTAGGGCGTGCAAGATGTGCAGCAACACAGGGCCCCAAAATTTTGGGGCCCCTAATCCAGCCCTAGTCTAACAGTTAATATATGTATTTGTGATTATATTGGCCCGAAATTAGATTTTTTACATTATTCTCTTTGTAATTTTTCTCGATTCGCAGTTTATTTATACTTTGATAGGGCCTCACTTATTTACCAACATAGGGCCATGCAAATTAAAAAAAGGGGTCCTATATATATGTGTGTGTATAAAAAACAAAGATGTTGCAGGTTTAATTTTAAATAAACTAAAAGTTAGTTTAGAGGGGAGCGGTGAATATAACTTTATATTTTAAAATTTTGTATATAAAAAGCGTGCATAGTGAAAGTCTTTTCTTGTTTGAATATAAAATAGTACAATGTGAGTTTAACTAAGTTTGAAAGCATTTAAAAAGGTTCGTTTGATATGGATGGTACAGACATAAAGTATGAATTTTTTTTTTTTTTTTTAATGTAAATCGTGTTAAGATATTTGCTATTCAATTGGTCTGGCATAGTGATCACAGCATGCTCTCGGATCCATGGCTGCTCACCACTCCAACCTTGGAGGCGAGTAAACGCTCGATCGGAAGAGTGTTGATAAGGATTGAATTTATCATCTTCGAGTATAAAGTAAGAATTATACTACATCCATTTGACCACCCCTTTCAGAGAAAATTAGTTTTTTTTTTTTTTTTTTACTTCTTATGACATACAAGACACGTGATAGAAAATAAATTATTGCATATGAGGAAATAATTTACCAATGCCTCATTTGGTTCGCGAAAAATTTTTGAGGGCAAATGGAATTGAAATTTCATGCAAAAAAATTAGGCAAGAAGATTGATTCCATTGTTTGGTTGGTGGAAAAAGAAATACTGAGAATATTGATTCTATTGTTTGGTTGGGATTGAAATGGTAAGAAATAAGGAGTATAATGACTAAAATGCCCAATACAATGATAACGATAATTAAAGTAATAAGGACAAAATTATCGAACTATATGATACTTTAATTTCTTCCCGACTTCCATGAAAAACAAAATATCACACCCTCTACTTGGAAAACTTTTTCTCTCAAAACTAAAGAAAACATTTTCTTGTGAAAAAAAAAATTCAATGAACAAGACACGGAAAAATTTTATTTTCCTCAAATTTAAGAAAAAACATTTTCTTTAGAATTTTTTTTTTCATTAAGATGCAAATAATTGTAGCAATAAATAAATACGGAGTAAAAGATTGAATAAGAAATTAAAGAGTCTTCTAGAATTGATGAAGTGGAGCTTGTTAGTTAGGAAACTCCTTTCATAGGGAAAAAAAAAAAAAGTGCATTCACGTAGGCACGTTAATATATGATTGTGAAAAAGGATACATAATCGAGATTTGACAGTTGGACTATGAGAGTATATTTAATATGGTGAGTTATTTTTTTTTTTTAAGGTAAATGTAACTATTCCATTAATTCATAACATAAAATGTTTACATCAACGATTAATGAAATGGTAAACCATTCCTTACCGTCAGACATAGAAACAACTTTTCTAACTATTTAATATGGTGAGTTATTTGTGTGCACCAAATGCGTATTTTTCAACCTAAAACTTCATTAAGTTATCGTGATTGACATCACACGTCCACCATCATGTCAGGTTAAATGCGTGGTCTTTCACATTTTTTAAGATAAGCAAGATGATGTGGAAGTGAGAGAATGGAGAGAGAGAAAAGAGGAGTACCTCGTGCAACTATCGGTTCTTTAATTTGTTTGAATTATGGGGCCCAACCTGGAAAGCAATACAACAACTTGCCTGCATTTGATATTTTATTTTTTGTTTTTCCTTTTCTTTTTTTCCTCCACCCCCATTTTCTCTTTCCTAATCACACTTACAAAAATTTCTCAAAAACCACACCAAAACCTTCACTATTGAGGGAAGACCATAGAATGACGAATTTCGCTTTTGTGGGGCAAAGTATGAGTATATGTGTACGGATTAGGTGAGAATAGAGAGACAGTCTAATTCGCCGAGGAAAAAATAAGGGCGATGTACCACAATTGAAGATGAAAAATTTAGTGAAGAATGTTGTTAGTTTTCTATTTTCATATGAAATACCAAAATTGAAAAGGTTATAAAAATAAAGATAATAAAATTTTAAAATACCATGTATTAAGTAAAATTTTATAGAGTACAGTTTAATAGTTTTTTTCATGGTTATAGTAGACGCTAATCGGACAATAGACTAGCGCCTAGAGTCTAAGCGGTATAGGCGGTACCTAGGCAACGATCTATAAAAACAAAAAAATAATGCATGTGTGTGGGTGTATGTCATATATTATATTATATTATATTATATTATATTATATTATATATATATATATATATATATATATATATATATTACTTCTCTTATTTATATAAATAAATAAATTTATATATATATATAAATATAATAAGAAAAATTAACAAGACCGACTCACCTGAGTTAACTCGGCTTATTCTGCCGAGTTAGGCGCTAGGCGGCCGGCCAACTAGGCGAATGACTAGGGAGCAATTCGTCTCAGTTTAGGGGAGCCTAACGCCTAGGTGGCTGATTTTTACAACAGTAATTTTGTTACTCTATGAAGTAAAATTGAGTGACTAAACATCTAGAAGAAATAATTGAGTGACTAAAATGCATTTTTTCCCTTTTTAATATGATATTTTCTGTCCCTTCAAATGAGGGAAAAGATTGGTAATGGCACAACAAAACAATGAAACATACAAGAAGAACATTTAATTTGAGAACGTGAAGGGTTGGCCTAATTCAAGGCAACATTATAAGTCTTCCTATCATATACTTGGAACGCATTATCGCAATGAATTTGATTATTATGAGGAATCTTTTTAAGGGAAATGATAAGCTCCCTAATTCCTATCACTAATAATAATGTAACAAGGTTTAATAATTTTATTTTTCTTTTATTTCAAATGTCAACTTATTAAAACTTGTCTGGAATAATTTTATTGTGAGCGGCAGATGTAAGGACTTTATTGTGAATTGTAAATGTAAGGACATCTAGTATTGTCAATTTTCAATTTCAATGACTTTTAAATCTACCAAATTTTGTCCTCAAGTAATGAATCGTTTCTAATTGTAATTCATTGTTAGCTTTTCCCTAAGTAAATCATTAACATTGAGGGTAAGATAAAAAAAAAAAAAAATCATGACCCCCAATTGTTTTACACACGCAAAAATCAAAGACGTAATTTTTCTTTATTATATTCTAGTAGTTTTAATTTCACCCTCAATGTTTACAATTCAGACAAGAAAAAAAACTTACAGTTGATTACAATTGGAAATGATTAAAACATCTATGATTAGCCAACTACTATGTAGTGTGATGATACCTTTGTTACCATTCCAAATGAGTGGTCAGTGGATTGAACCTCGATAGTGAGAGCATTGATCCTTTAGACTCAAAAAGATTGAAAAAAATATAAAATAGACACTTAGTTTCTTCAAGGTCCATGTTTTGTGTACTTAAAGTGCGACATTTTCATGCTAATTTCTCGTCTCTCTCAATCTCTTCAAATTAATTTCCATATTATTGCCACCACCACTGGTCACAACCATCAATAATTATTATTATTATTATTATATAACAAATAATATATGTTCATTTTCAAGAAAATAAACCAAACAAAAAAAGCACAATTTCTTAACTTTCCACAAAGAAGAAAAATATAATTTTCTAATCTTCAACCAAACACCTGAAAATTAAAATATTTTTTTAAAAAAAAAAAACTCATTTTTCAAAAAATCTTTCTGAGTTTTCAAACATACACTTACAAACTTTACTTATGTCTTTACCTCTACGAATTATGTCTAAATAGTAGAGTTATATATAATTTTTTTTATTTTTATCATAAGGTCTTTATGGACCAAGTTGTCAATATATTCCATATTAGACTAACAATGAAATTGCCAAAGGTCTTGTGATCCAGTGGCACCCGATTGCACCCGGCCTCACATAAGAGGGGTGGGCTCGAGTCTCAGTGTAGGCGCTATTGGCTCTTTGTGCTTCATTTGGATATAACTTATATATATAACAAAAAATTGTATTAAAACATTTAAGGGTGATATAACAAAAAATTGTGTTTTTTTTTTAATACTACTAACTCTATGACAATGCAGTATCTGTTCATAACTACTTTCTCAACCTATTAAAGCACAAGAGTCAGTATTGCCTCCACTATGGCTCGAACCACCTCTCGTATAAAGGGAAGGGTTTGATGCAACTAGACCACAAGGTCCTTGCCTACAAACAAAATAAAAATAAAAAAAAAAAAATTGGTGTTAAAACATTTAAGGGTGATATGAGATGAAAAAGTGGTGTCCAATAATCTCCAACTCATAATTAATGGGCCATCTAGAAAGATGCCGAATGATATTATAAAGAAAGAGTTAATACCAATTTGGTCCCTTGAATATTAAGATTTTAAAGAAAGAGTTAATACCAATTTGGTCGCTTGAATATTAAGATTTTAATCGATCAAAATTGTTCAATCTAGTTCATAACTATACATGTTTACTTAAAATGGTTTATCGACTATTAGGATTTCATCACTTTTGTCATCGACTACCAAAGTTGCATAATTTAGCCCTTAACTATGAAACTTTTTGAAACCTAAAATGGTCCCTCGACTATTATAATTTTACTATTTTGGTCGTAGACTACCAAAGTTTTACCTATGCAAATGTTAACATAAAATGTAAGTTTATTGTGGATTTAGACACATTTTTAGAGAGTCGAGGGTCAAAGTAGTGAAATCTTAATAGTCGATGATCAAAGTGGTAAAATCTTAATAGTCGAGGGATCAAAATGGGTAATAACTCTAAACATAAATAAGAGATAAAAACAAAGCTCATCGTAGAAACACGGGGAAAATTTCACTATGGACCGTGGTCCATATAGTAATGTGGTCCATAAAATAAGTATCATTTTAATTACACTTCAGTTTCATTTGACAATATTGACCTGTCTTTTAGTTTAATTTTTCACCTAGTTTCATTATAGTAATAGCAAAGTATCATTGTAATTCTACTACAATTTCATTTGACAATATACATTATTGTACAAGCTCTATTTTGTAGTTTCATTTTTTCACACACTAGTTTAATTATAATAATTCTAAAGTATTATTTAAATTATACTCCATGTTTATTTGACAATATATATTATTGTATGGCTCTGGATTTTAGTTTTATTTTTCCACACACACCAGTTTTATTTTAACAACATTAAAGTATCATTTTAATTATACTATAATTTTATTTAACAATCTACATTGTTGAATAAGCTCTATTTTTTAGTTTCATTTTCCATACATAGTAATTTTTATTTTAGCAACAATAAAGTATCATTTTTTAAATAAAGTAAAATATCATTTTAATTATATTATAATTTCATTTGACAATCATGATGCTGATACATATAGCACTATGGACCATGGTACAATGCATAACAACCCAAAACCCATGTGGGCGGAATATTCAAAGGCAATGTGTTTAGGGGAAGTGGGGAATCAATGCATAGAGTCCTTGCCTACTTGATTTGTTTCTCACTGACTGTGTGAGGAATATAAAATTCCTTTTAGTATAAGAGCAATTCCATTGAGAGCATTTTCAACGGTTGTAATTTTTTAAAAAGTTTTACAGGTGTGACTAGGAAAAAGAAAATGAAAGCGGGGAGAAAAAAAAAAGAACAAAACAAATTAGGAAAAAAAATTTAGATTAGAGTGTCCAACTGGACGTTGTGTTGCCTCTCACTTCACTGCCAAAAACTAAGTCCTTGAGTGTGCACCAAAATCTTCTCTCTCATCACCCTCTCTCCTCCACATAAGCTTGGCTTTCTCAAAAATCACAATTACGAATGCCCTTATAATTTAAATTTTTTTTTTATTAGACAGCTAGTGTCAGAATTTACCCGATCGTTGTCCTGATCAGCCACCATATCGCCACCTTGTGCCCCAGTCTCTGAATTTCCACCCTCAGATTGCTGATCAAGTGATTGTTACTTTTTAGTAAAACCCCGAGGTAACTAGGGAAAAGGAGAAAAAAATCTTTCTTGTGAGATTCATATTTATTAGAAATAAAGTGATTGTTTAGTTTTAGTAAAACCTGGGGGAAGTAGGGAAAATGAAAAAAAAATCTTTCTTGTGAGATCGATATTTATTAGAGATAAAGTCATTGTTACTTTTTAGTAAAACTGGGAGGGAACTAGGGAAAAGGAGAAAAAATCAATATTTTTTAGTGAAATCGGCACGGAACTAGGGAAAAGGAGAAGAAAAAAAAAAAGAAAAAAGGGAGAGCTTCGTTTTGAGCGCACAACATTGCTTGCCCCTATTTTTATCACAAATAGGCCCCACAAAAATTCATCTCTTACAGGAAAAAAAAAAAAAAAAACTATCTAAAACCCGCATTCGCAGCACAATGTTGACACGTATACTCTGGATCTCCAAAATCACAATATTCTAAGAAATCAAAACTTAAAATCAGTTACATAGTATATATAAATAAAGGATTCATTTCTTAAAAAAAATATAATGTAAGAATTATAATTTTTTAAAAATATTAATAATCCTGTATAGATTATATTTACAGTATATGTATAACAACTATTAATTTCACAAAATAATTTTTTACGAAATGTGAACTTAAATTCAGTTACATAGTATAAATAGGAGATTCATCTTTTAAAAATATAATGTAAATATTATAATTTTTAAAAAATATTAATGATAGTATATAAATTTCTCTAAAAGTATATGTATAATAACTATTAATTTCACAAATATTCGTGAACAAAATGTGTGTGTGTGTGTGTGTATATATATATATATATATATATATATATATATATATATATATATATATATATATATATATATATATATGGTATTTTAAAGTCATTGTAACCATTGGGTTTAATCATTCTTTGAATATTTTATTAATATTTGAACATAAATAAGGAATGATAAGGAAAGACATTATTTACAACTTGCTGTATTCCTCAATTACTGAATTCAATTGATATGCAAATTTCAAGGAAATTCCGAAATATAATTTTAATTTTTTTTTTTTAGTTTTTTGTTTGTATGACAGGGAGGTAATTTGAATTTTTTGTGGACCTAGTGAATTTTTTTTTTTTTTTTTTGTTAAATGGTTTCCCTGTTTGTGCGTTCCAGGCACGTTGCGCACCCACTGCACGCACAATGACCATTTTTTTTTTGGGTCTAACATCCACTTTTTTTTTTCTCTCACTGATTTTCTCTCCCCTCTCCCTATGGAAGGGGAAAGAGAAAAAAAAAGAACAAACCAAATTAGGAAAAAATCTTTAGATTACCGTGTCCGACTGGACGCTGTGTTGCGCCTCACACGCCAAAAATGGCGTTGTTGTTGCGTTGTGGTGGGACTCACTTCACTGCCAAAAACCAAGTCCTTGGAGTGTGCACCAAAATCTTCTCTCTCATCACCCTCTCTCCTCCACATAAGCTTGGCTTTCTCAAAAATCACAATTAAGAATGCCCTTATAATTTTAATTTTTTTTTATTAGACAGCTAGTGTCAGAATTTACCACATCGCTGTGCTGATCAGCCACCATATCGCCACCTTGTGCCCCAGTCTCTGAATTTCCACCCTCGGATTGCTGATCAAGTGATTGTTACTTTTTAGTAAACCCCGAGGTAACTAGGGAGGGAAAAGGAGAAAAAAAATCTTTCTTGTGACATCAATATTTATTAGAGATAAAGTGACTATTACTTTTTAGTAAAACCGGGAGGGAACTAGGGAATAGGAGAAAAAAATCAACATTTTTTAGTGAAATCGACAGGGAACTAGGGAAAAGGAGAAAAAAAAATCTTTCTTGTGAGATCGATATTTATTAGACTGCTACTGTCAGAATTTACCTCTTCGCAATGCTGATCAGCCACCATATCGCCACCTTGTGCCCTACTCTCAGAATTTCCACCCTCAGATTGCTGATCAAGTGATTGTTACTTTTTAGTAAAACCCCCCGGGAACTAGGGAAAAGGAGAAAAAAAAATATTTCTTGTGAGATTCATATTTATTTGAGATAAAGTGATTGTTAGTTTTTTGTTTGTTTGACAGGGATGTAATTCGATTTTTTGTGGACGTAGTGAATTTTTTTTTTTGTTAAATGGTTTCCCTGTTTGTGCGTTCCACGCACGTTGCGCACCCACTGCACGCACAATGACCAATTTTTTTTTTGGGTCTAACATCCACCTTTTTTTTCTCTCACTGATTTTCTCTCCACTCTCCCTATAGAAGGGGGAGAGAGAAAAAAAGAA
Source organism: Ipomoea trifida (assembly GCA_003576665.1). NCBI lineage: Eukaryota > Viridiplantae > Streptophyta > Magnoliopsida > Solanales > Convolvulaceae > Ipomoea > Ipomoea trifida. The sequence continues at coordinate 2,936,865 of CP025657.1, forward strand.
CAAACCAAATTAGGAAAACAATCTTTAGATTAGTGTGTCCGACTGGACGCTGTGTTGCGCCTCACACGCCAAAAATGGCGTTGTTATTGCGTTGTGGTGGGACTCACTTCACTGCCAAAAACCAAGTCCTTTGAGTGTGCACCAAAATCTTCTCTCTCATCACCGTCTCTCCCCCACATAAGTTTGGCTTTCTTAAAAACCACAATTAGGGATGCCCTTATAATTTTAATTTTTTTTTTAGTTTTTTGTTTGTATGACAGGGAGGTAATTTTATTTTTTTGGTGGACCTAGTGAATTTATTAAATTTTTTTTTTGTTAAATGGTTCCTTGTTTGTGCGTTCCACGCACAATGACCAAATTTTTTTTTTGGTCTAACATCCACCTTTTTTTTTTCTCACTGATTTTCTCTCCCCTCTCCCTATGGAAAGAGAGAGAGAAAAAAAGAACAAAACAAATTAGGAAATAAATCTTTAGATTAGCGTGTCCGACTGGACGTTGTGTTGCGCCTCATACACCAAAAATGGCGGTGTTGTTGCGTTGCGCCGGACTCACTTCACTGCCAAAAACCAAGTCCTTGAAGTGTGCACCAAAATCTTCTCTCTCATCACCTACTCTCCTCCACATAAGCTTGGCTTTCTTAAAAAACCACGATTAGGGATGCGCATATAATTTTAATTTTTTTTTTGTTTGTATGACAGGGAGGTAATTTGATTTTCTGTGGACCTAGTGAATTTATTAATTTTTTTTTTGTTAAGTGGTTTCCCTTTTGTGCGTTCCACGCACGTTGCGCACCCACTGCACGCAGAATGACCAAAATTTTTTTTTTGGGTCTAACATCCACCTTTTTTTTTTCTCTCACTGATTTTCTCTCCCCTCTCCCTATGGAAGGGGAGAGAGAAAAAAAGAACAAACCAAATTAGAAAAAAAATCTTTAGATTACCGTGTCCGACTGGCGGTTGTGTTACGCCTCACACGCCAAAAATGGCGTTGTTGTTGCGTTGTGGTGGGACTCACTTCACTGTCAAAAACCAAGTCCTTGCAGTGTGCACCAAAATCTTCTCTCTCATTACCCACTCTCCTCCACATAAGTTTGGCTTTCTCAAAAAACCACGATTAGGGATGGCCTTATAATTTTATTTTTTATTTTTTATTAGACAGCTAGTGTCAGAATTTACCACATCGCTGTGCTGATCAGCCACCATATCGCCACCTTGTGCCCCAGTCTCTGAATTTCCACCCTCAGATTGCTGATCAAGTGATTGTTACTTTTTAGTAAAACCCCGAGGTAACTAGGGAGGGAAAAGGAGAAAAAAATCTTTCTTGTGACATCAATATTTATTAGAGATAAAGTGATTGTTTAGTTTTAGTAAAACCTAGGGGAACTAGGGAAAATGAGAAAAAAAAAAATCTTTCTTGTGAGATCGATATTTATTAGAGATAAAGTCATTGTTACTTTTTTGTAAAACTGGGAGGGAACTAGGGAAAAGGAGAAAAAATCAATATTTTTTAGTGAAATGGGCAGGGAACTAGGGAAAAGGAGAAGAAAAAAAAAAGGGGGAGAGCTTCGTTTTGAGCGCACAACATTGATTGCCCCTATTTTTATCACAAATAGGCCCCACAAAAATTCATCTCTTACCGGAGAAAAAAAACTATCTAAAACCCGCATTCGCAGCACAATGTTGACACGTATACTCTGGATCTCCAAAATCACAATATTCTAAGAAATCAAAACTTAAAATCAGTTACATAGTATAAATAAAAGATTCATTTCTTAAAAAAAAATATAATGTAAGAATTATAATTTTTTTTAAAATATTAATAATCCTGTATAGATTATATTTACAGTATATGTATAACAACTATTAATTTCACAAAATATTTTTTTACGAAATGTAAACTTAAATTCAGTTACATAGTATAAATAGGAGATTCATCTTTTTAAAATATAATGTAAATATTATAGTTTTTAAAAAATATTAATGATAGTATATAAATTTCTCTAAAAGTATATGTATAATAACTATAATTAATTTCACAAATATTCGTGAACAAATGTGTATATATATATATATATATATATATATATATATATATATATATATATATGGTATTTTAAAGTCATTGTAACCATATGGGTTTAATCATTCTTTGAATATTTTGTTAATATTTGAACATAAATAAGAAATGATAAGGAAGAACATTATTTACAACTTGTTGTATTCCTCAATTACTGAATTCAATTGATATGCAAATTTCAAGGAAATTCCGAAATATAATTTTAATTTATTTTTTAGTTTTTTGTTTGTATGACAGGGAAGTAATTTGATTTTTTTTGGACCTAGTGAATTTTTTTTTTGTTAAATGGTTTCCCTGTTTGTGCGTTCCACTCACGTTGCGCACCCACTGCACGCACAATGACCAATTTTTTTTTGGGTCTAACATCCACCTTTTTTTTCTCTCACTGATTTTCTCTCCCCTCTCCCTATGGGAGGGAAGAGAGAAAAAAAAAGAACAAACCAAATTAGGAAAAAAAATCTTTAGATTATCGTGTCCGACTGGATGCTGTGTTGCGCCTCACACGCCAAAAATGCCGTTATTGTTGCGTTGTGGTGGGACTCACTTCACTGCCAAAAACCAATTCCTTGGAGTGTGCACCAAAATCTTCTCTCTCATCACCCTCTCTCCTCCACATAAGCTTGGCTTTCTCAAAAATCACAATTAAGAATGCCCTTATAATTTTAATTTTTTTTTAATTAGACAGCTAGTGTCAGAATTTACCACATCGTTGTGCTGATCAGCCACCATATCGCCACCTTGTGCCCCAGTCTCTGAATTTCCACCCTCAGATTGCTGATCAAGTGATTGTTACTTTTTAGTAAAACCCCGAGGTAACTAGGGAGGGAAAAGGAGAAAAAAATCTTTCTTGTGACATCAATATTTATTAGAGATAAAGTGATTATTACTTTTTAGTAAAACCGGGAGGGAACTAGGGAATAGGAGAAAAAAATCAACATTTTTTAGTGAAATCGACAGGGAACTAGGGAAAAGGAGAAAAAAAAATCTTTCTTGTGAGATCGATATTTATTAGACTGCTACTGTCAGAATTTACCTCTTCGCAATGCTGATCAGCCACCATATCGCCACCTTGTGCCCTACTCTCAGAATTTCCACCCTCAGATTGCTGATCAAGTGATTGTTACTTTTTAGTAAAACCCCCCGGGAACTAGGGAAAAGGAGAAAAAAAAAATATTTCTTGTGAGATTCATATTTATTAGAGATAAAGTGATTGTTAGTTTTTTGTTTGTTTGACAGGGATGTAATTCGATTTTTTGTGGACCTAGTGAATTTTTTTTTTTGTTAAATGGTTTCCCTGTTTGTGCGTTCCACTCACGTTGCGCACCCACTGCACGCACAATGACCAATTTTTTTTTTGGGTTTAACATCCACCTTTTTTTTCTCTCACTGATTTTCTCTCCCCTCTCCCTATGGGAGGGAAGAGAGAAAAAAAAAAGAATAAACCAAATTAGGAAAAAAAATCTTTAGATTATCGTGTCCGACTGGACGCTGTGTTGCGCCTCACACGCCAAAAATGGCGTTGGTGTTGCGTTGTGGTGGGACTCACTTCACTGCCAAAAACCAAGTCCTTGGAGTGTGCACCAAAATCTTCTCTCTCATCACCCTCTCTCCTCCACATAAGCTTGGCTTTCTCAAAAATCACAATTAAGAATGCCCTTATAATTTTAATTTTTTTTAATTAGACAGCTAGTGTCAGAATTTACCACATCGTTGTGCTGATCAGCCACCATATCGCCACCTTGTGCCCTAGTCTCTGAATTTCCACCCTCAGATTGCTGATCAAGTGATTGTTACTTTTTAGTAAAACCCCGAGGTAACTAGGGAGGGAAAAGGAGAAAAAAATCTTTCTTGTGACATCAATATTTATTAGAGATAAAGTGATTATTACTTTTTAGTAAAACCGGGAGGGAACAAGGGAATAGTAGAAAAAAATCAACATTTTTTAGTGAAATCGACAGGGAACTAGGGAAAAGGAGAAAAAAAAATCTTTCTTGTGAGATCGATATTTATTAGACTGCTACTGTCAGAATTTACCTCTTCGCAATGCTGATCAGCCACCATATCGCCACCTTGTGCCCTACTCTCAGAATTTCCACCCTCAGATTGCTGATCAAGTGATTGTTACTTTTTAGTAAAACCCCCCGGGAACTAGGGAAAAGGAGAAAAAAAAATATTTCTTGTGAGATTCATATTTATTAGAGATAAAGTGATTGTTAGTTTTTTGTTTGTTTGACAGGGATGTAATTCGATTTTTTGTGGACCTAGTGAATTTTTTTTTTTGTTAAATGGTTTCCCTGTTTGTGCGTTCCACTCACGTTGCGCACCCACTGCACGCACAATGACCAATTTTTTTTTTGGGTCTAACATCCACCTTTTTTTTCTCTCACTGATTTTCTCTCCCCTCTCCCTATGGGAGGGAAGAGAGAAAAAAAAAGAACAAACCAAATTAGGAAAAAAAATCTTTAGATTACCGTGTCCGACTGGACGCTGTGTTGCGCCTCACACGCCAAAAATGGCGTTGTTGTTGCGTTGTGGTGGGACTCACTTCACTGCCAAAAACCAAGTACTTTGAGTGTGCACCAAAATCTTCTCTCTCATCACCCTCTCTCCTCCACATAAGCTTGGCTTTCTCAAAAATCACAATTAAGAATGCCCTTATAATTTTAATTTTTTTTTTATTAGAAAGCTAGTGTCAGAATTTGCCACATCGCTGTGCTGATCAGCCACCATATCGCCACCTTGTGCCCCAGTCTCTGAATTTCCACCCTCAGATTGCTGATCAAGTGATTGTTACTTTTTAGTAAAACCCCGAGGTAACTAGGGAGGGAAAAGGAGAAAAAAATCTTTCTTGTGACATCAATATTTATTAGAGATAAAGTGATTATTACTTTTTAGTAAAACCGGGAGAGAACTAGGGAATAGGAGAAAAAAATCAACATTTTTTAGTGAAATCGAAAGGGAACTAGGCAAAAGGAGAAAAAAAAATCTTTCTTGTGAGATCGATATTTATTAGACTGCTACTGTCAGAATTTACCTCTTCGCAATGCTGATCAGCCACCATATCGCCACCTTGTGCCCTACTCTCAGAATTTCCACCCTCAGATTGCTGATCAAGTGATTGTTACTTTTTAGTAAAACCCCCATGGAACTAGGGAAAAGGAGAAAAAAAAATCTTTCTTGTGAGATTCATATTTATTAGAGATAAAGTGATTGTTAGTTTTTTGTTTGTATGACAGGGAGGTAATTTGATTTTTTTTGGACCTAGTGAATTTTATTTTTTTTTGTTAAATGGTTTCCCTGTTTGTGCGTTCCACGCACGTTGCGCACCCACTGCACGCACAATGACCAATTTTTTTTTGGGTCTAACATCCACCTTTTTTTTCTCTCACTGATTTTCTCTCCCCTCTCCCTATGGGAGGGGAGAGAGAAAAAAAAAGAACAAACCAAATTAGGAAAAAGAATCTTTAGATTACCGTGTCCGACTGGACGCTGTGTTGCGCCTCACACGCCAAAAATGGCGTTGTTGTTGCGTTGTGGTGGGACTCACTTCACTGCCAAAAACCAAGTCCTTGGAGTGTGCACCAAAATCTTCTCTCTCATCACCCTCTCTCCTCCACATAAGCTTGGCTTTCTCAAAAATCACAATTAAGAATGCCCTTATAATTTTAATTTTTTTTTATAAGAAAGCTAGTGTCAGAATTTACCACATCGATGTGCTGATCAGCCACCATATCGCCACCTTGTGCCCCAGTCTCTGAATTTCCACCCTCAGATTGCTGATCAAGTGATTGTTACTTTTTAGTAAAACCCCGAGGTAACTAGGGAGAGAAAAGGAGAAAAAAATCTTTCTTGTGACATCAATATTTATTAGAGATAAAGTGATTATTACTTTTTAGTAAAACCGGGAGGGAACTAGGGAATAGGAGAAAAAATCAAAATTTTTTAGTGAGATCGAAAGGGAACTAGGGAAAAGGAGAAAAAAAAATCTTTCTTGTGAGATCGATATTTATTAGACTGCTACTGTCAGAATTTACCTCTTCGCAATGCTGATCAGCCACCATATCGCCACCTTGTGCCCTACTCTCAGAATTTCCACCCTCAGATTGCTGATCAAGGGATTGTTACTTTTTAGTAAAACCCCCAGGGAACTAGGGAAAAGGAGAAAAAAAAATCTTTCTTGTGAGATTCATATTTATTAGAGATAAAGTGATTGTTAGTTTTTTGTTTGTATGACAGGGATGTAATTTGATTTTTTGTGGACCTAGCCACGCACGTTGCGCACCCACTGCACGCACAATGACCAATTTTTTTTTGGGTCTAACATCCACCTTTTTTTTCTCTCACTGATTTTCTCTCCCCTCTCCCTATGGAAGGGGAGAGAGAAACAAACAACAAACCAAATTAGGAAAAAAATCTTTAGATTACCGTGTCCGACTGGACGCTATGTTGCGCCTCAAACGCCAAAAATAGCGTTGTTGTTGCGTTGTGGTGGGACTGACTTCACTGCCAAAAACCAAGTCCTTGGAGTGTGCACCAAAATCTTCTCTCTCATCACCCTCTCTCCTTCACATAAGCTTGGCTTTCTCAAAAATCACAATTAAGAATGCCCTTATAATTTTATTTTTTTGTTATTAGACAGATAGTGTCAGAATTTACCCCATCGTTGTGGTGATCAGCCACCATATCGCCACCTTGTTCCCCAGTCTCTGAATTTCCACCTTCAGATTGCTGATCAAGTGATTGTTACTTTTTAGTAAAACCCCGAGGTAACTAGGGAGGGAAAAGGAGAAAAAAATCTTTCTTGTGACATCAATATTTATTAGAGATAAAGTGATTATTACTTTTTAGTAAAACGGGGATGGAACTAGGGAATAGGAGAAAAAAATCAATATTTTTTAGTGAAATCGACAGGGAACTAGGGAAAAGGAGAAAAAAAAATCTTTCTTGTGAGATCGATATTTATTAGACTGCTACTATCAAAATTTACCTCTTCGCAATGCTGATCAGCCACCATATCGACACCTTGTGCCCCACTCTTAGAATTTCCACCCTCAGATTGTTGATCAAGTGATTGTTACTTTTTAGTAAAACCCCTAGGGAACTAGGGAAAAGGAGGAAAAAAAATCTTTCTTGTGAGATTCATATTTATTAGAGATAAAGTGATTGTTTAGTTTTAGTAAAACCTGGGGGAACTAGGGAAAATGAGAAAAAAAATCTTTGTTATGAGATCGATATTTATTAGAGATAAAGTCATTGTTACTTTTTAGTAAAACTGGGCGGGAAGTAGGGAAAAGGAGAAAAAATAAATATTTTTTAGTGAAATCGGCAGGGAACTAGGTAAAAGGAGAAGAAAAAAAAAACAAAAAAAAAAAAGGAGAGCTTGGTTTTGAGCGCACAACATTGCTTTCCCCTATTTTTATCTCAAATAGGCCCCACAAAAATTCATCTCTTACAGGAGAAAAAAAACTATCTAAAACCCGCATTCGCAGCACAATGTTGACACGTATACTCTGGATCTCCAAAATCACAATATTCTAAGAAATCAAAACTTAAAATCAGTTACATAGTATAAATAAAGGATTCATTTCTTAAAAAAAATATAATGTAAGAATTATAATTTTTTTTAAATATTAATAATCCTGTATAGATTATATTTACAGTATATGTATAACAACTATTAATTTCACAAAATATTTTTTTACGAAATGTGAACTTAAATTCAGTTACATAGTATAAATAGGAGATTCATCTTTTAAAAATATAATGTAAATATTATAGTTTTTAAAAAATATTAATGATAGTATATAAATTTCTCTAAAAGTATATGTATAATAACTATAATTAATTTCACAAATATTCGTGAACAAATGTGTGTGTGTATGTATATATATATATATATATATATATATATATATATATATATATATATAGAATATTAATCAAATGTGGCCGTGCTCTTAGGTGTGGCCGTGCGGTCACACACCACTCAATGTTACGAAATACACCACTCAATGTTAAGAAACACACCACAATGAAAATATACAAAAACACCATAAAACACACCACACACCCAAAATAATGCACCATAACTCCCATGTCCCTAATGGTGCATTTGCTAATACTGTGTGGTGTATATTTGCATACCTAGTGGTGTGTTTTTGGGTGATGCGTCCCTAACGATGCATATTTGTGTGGTGCATTTTCTAACACTGAGTGGTGTATATCTGTATACATAGTGGTGAGGCCGCACTGTTCACACCTAAGAGCACGGCCACACTTGAACATGACCCTATATATATATATATATATATATGTGGTATTTTAAAGTCATTGTAACCATATGGGTTTAATCATTCTTTGAATATTTTGTTAATATTTGAACATAAATAAGGAATGATAAGGAAGGACATTATTTACAACTTGTCGTATTCCTCAATTACTGGATTCAATTGATATGCAAATTTCAAGGACCTGTTTGTGCGTTCCACGCACGTTGCGCGCCCACTGCACGCACAATGACTAAATTTTTTTTTTTTGGTCTAACATCCACCTTTTTTTTTCTCACTGATTTTCTCCCCCCTCTCCCTATGGAAGGGGAGAGAGAAAAAAAGAACAAAACAAATTAGGAAATAAATCTTTAGATTAGCGTGTCCGACTGGACGTTGTGTTGTGCCTCACACACCAAAAATGGCTTTGTTGTTGCGTTGCGGCGGGACTCACTTCACTGCCAAAAACCAAGTCCTTGCAGTGTGCACCAAAATTTTCTCTCTCATCACCCACTCTCCTCCACATAAGCTTGGCTTTCTCAGAAAACCACGATTAGGGATGCCCTTATAATTTTAAATTTTTTTTTGTTTGTATGACAGGGAGGTAATTTGATTTTTTGTGGACCTAGTGAATTTATTAATTTTTTTGTTAAATGGTTTACCTGTTTGTTCCTTCCACGCACGTTACGCGCCCACTGCACGCACAATGACTAAATTTTTTTTTTTGGTCTAACAGCCACCTTTTTTCTTCTCACTGATTTTTTTCTCCCCTCTCCCTATGGAAGGGGAGAGAGAAAAAAAGAACTAAACAAATTAGGAAAAAAATCATTAGATTAGCGTGTCCGACTGGACGCTGTGTTGCGCCTCACACGCCGAAAATGGCGTTGTTGTTGCGTTGTGGTGGGACTCACTTCACTGCCAAAACCAAGTCTTTGCAGTGTGCACCAAAATCTTCTCTCTCATCACCCACTCTCCTCCACATAAGCTTGGCTTTCTCAAAAAACCACGATTAGGGATGCCCTTATAATTTTAATTCTTTATTTTTTTTTGTATGATTGGGAGGTAATTTGATTTTTTTGTGGACCTCGCGATTTTTTTTTTTTTTTTTGTTAAATGCTATCCCTATTTGTGCATTCCACGCATGTTGCGCGCCCATTGCACGCACAATGACCAGTTTTTTTTTTTCCTGCCTAACATCCACCATTTTTTTTCTCACTGATTTTCTTTCCCCTCTTCCTTCATGTGGATCTGACAAAGAACCATGAAAAAATCAATCTAATGGTGTTGCTCTAAATACTAACATTCCTTAGAGCATCACCAATACAAGTTCTTAGAAAGATTTTTTTCAGAACAAAAAATTTGGGGTGAGTTTTTTTTTAAAAAAATAATAATTTTCTCCTTCAAAATAAAATTTTTTATGAGACCTGTTGATTAGGGAAATGGGATAAAGTTTCGGCGTAGCTTGTGCATGAAAAGTGTGCGCCCAACATATATCACACTGAAAAAGTCATCAAAAATTTTCCATTGTTGAGGTTGCTCTTGTAATTTTATGCAAGCAATTGGTATAAAAAATAGTGAAACCCTACTAGGTAGAATGCACGCTTGCTCCATAATTATAATATTCTTTAAACATTTATGTTTGTTTCCGCCCCTACTAACTCCATGCAAATGGAGCCTTTCTCACATTAATCACTCCCGTATATACACGTTACCTTCTTAACACCCCTGCCGGTAAATTGAGCTCTCACCCTATCTCTGAAATAGGACTTGTAGGGCGATTCTTGAACCATTAAGTCAAACCTTACGAGATAATTCGTGTACATTATTTATTTAAAGAAGAATATTTTTCAAGGATGGTACACACCATACCCCTCAGCAAATAAGGGGACTCTAGAGGCTTCTAGCTAGCTACTCTATTTTCCTCCACTCAATCGCAATTGTACTTGAACCATTGTCCTACATTCTCCCACTCCATCTACCTCCTTAATTCACAATAATGCATGCTTCCAATATTGTACCCACAACACTTCACCTATCATGTCCCTGCTTGAAAATAATATCTTAAAAAGTAGGTGAGATTATAATAAAATCATTATGAAATGGTAGCTACTAGCTAGCTATTTTTTATATTTTGAAAACAGTTTTACTAATTTCAGTCCATCATTCAAAAGAGTATGTAATCACTTTTAAACAAATTGAAAACATATATACTCTACTTTATCTGTCTTATTTTACATGTTCTACTTACTAGCTAATCATTTATCAAAACCTCTTAATTATTTCCTAGTTTTTTTATTTTTTTTTATTTTATTATTTTTTAAATTCACATTTTTATAAACTCACATATATAAATTTTATATGGAAAATGGTCATCCCCAAACTTTACAATAAAAAAAAATTAAACTCTTAAACTTTAAAGGGTTGCAATTAAACAGATTAACTTTTTGAAGTAATGCTCAAATAGACCCTTGAACCATACACGAGTATGCAACTGAGCCTAGAACTGAAGAAAAAAAAAAAAACCTTAAATTGATTCCTTAAACAACCTAAAAATTATGCAATTAAACAAAAATTAACATGTTCGAACGGTTATTACTAACATGGCGGTTAATTTATTAAAAAATTAATTTTTAAAATGTTAAAATAAGTTTAATAATTTTAGAAATGAAAAAAAAAAAAAAAAAAAAAAAAAAAAAAAACAAGCAAACAAACATCCTTAGAGACGAAAATAGGGATGGGTTGGGTTTTTGTTTTAATTTAATAATTTAAAATAATTTTTTAAATGAAAAAATATTTTGTAAAAAAAAATATTAACCATCACGTCAACAATACCCAGTCAAGCAGGTCAATTTTAATTTAATTGCATAATTTTAGATTGCTAAAAAATCAAATTGTAATTTTTCTTAATTCAATGTTCCAATTACACAATCACATGTAATTCAGTAGCCTATTTTTGCATTATTCCTAACTTTCTAATTTGATGCAATTAAATCCAATATAGTCAGGTAACTAATAAAAAATTGACGTGACAATAAATATTTTAAATTAATTTTTTTTTTAAATAGATGGAGGAGCCAATATAGCCGGCTTCTCCACCCAACTGGATAAAGAAGCAACCTCCTTCCCCATTGCTCTTCCGTCCATTCGAAAAGAGAAGTGATGGAGAAGATAGAGGTCGTCAGAGAAGGCTAAGGTTGCCAGAGAAGACCAATAGGTGCCAAAGAAGATTTATCACCCGTGAACATGATTTTTTTATAAATTATTTTTTATTAAAACTGATATGTCATCCTATTTTACCTTTAGTTGGCCGGAAAATTAACAAAGGTGTAGCAATTTGATAAATTATCAATTTAATTACATCGAATCGACAAATTAAGGTATTTAATTACAACTTTTTTAAAAATTTGTATTTTTCATATAAAATTTTTTCAAATTTTATATACTAATACTAAACTACAGTTAATATTACAAAAATTTAAATTATAATAAATAATTATAGTTAAACTTCGTTAATGAAATCTAACACATATAATAGGACGCAACATTTTAACATCATACACAATTGAAAGACGACTAGAATTTTTTTTTTTTTTTTTTTTTTTTTTTACTTTTCGATAAAATAAATGGATATATTCGTACTTGATTTATCTTCTTCGTCGGCGATAATTTAGATGTAAAGCCATAGGCACATGGTCATGCATGGTTGTACAATCTTCCCAATCTTAGAAACTTTAGGATGCTCTATGGTTTTTCCCCCTTTTTCCAAAATGGAATATTTGCTAAAAATACTAAGTTATTTATTTTTTCCTAAAGGATTATTGGAACTATTTATCAGAAACTGTGATGAATGTCCTATGTCCTTGCCAGTTGCCCTAAAAGCAAAAGATGAGAGGCAAAGATAAACATGGGCCTAGGGCTGTTCATGATTGAAAAGGATTGGACTTGGCCTTCATGTGACTTACATAAATCACTTTTTTTTTTTCATAAAAATGTTCCAATATCAATATTGGTTCACCATAATATAATGTCCCTTTCTCTTTATGTCATTAAATATTTGTATAGTAGGGCTCACAATAATATTGATTTTCACTCTATTTTTAATCGTTGATAAGATTCGAACTGTATACATTAGACAACGCCTCCACTGAGATTCAAACCCACTCCCATCCATATGGGAGTGTAAACCGGGTGCCACTAGACCACAAGGTCTTTGACATCTGTTCTATACTTAATTTTTTTGAGTTAATCTTTTGTCAACTCATAGAATCAATGCCCTCCACTATTGGGTTCGATCCTGCGACCACCAGTTTAGAATTGTGACAGAAGTGTTATCACACTACATTATATATAACTAATCGATATTTTTTAAAAAATAATAATAATAATCAAAATATTAAAAAAAAAATTATAAAATCCATTGTTTTGATTGAGAAAAGAAGTTGTAATTAACCAAACCAACACTCTTGTCCCCCACAAATGAAAATAGAAAGGATGTGACTAATTGGGATGTCCTTCCTGTTGATGGCTTCAAAAAATCAAAATCAATCATCCCATTCAACATCCATGATACATGAACCGACAAATCAATACAATTGAATTATATCATTTCACTCATCATGCAAGATAATGCATGTAATTCAATTGTAATTTTTGTTCTCTTTATTATGTAGTTATATAGAATTTTGCTTTATTCTAGCGTAGCAAGCACACTTGTCTGCCATATATAATTACATAAATAGATAGCATTATAGATCTACTATTTTGTAGAGAAAATAACCTTTTAAAAAATTGAAGAGACGAAAATAATCTTTGCCTAAAATATGGTTTCACCGAAAAAGTCATTAAAATGATCAAAAAGTGTCCAGAATATGATAGTCTAGGATGTTAAATGACAAAAATAATAGTGTGTGCCTAAATTTAGAATTGCCACAAAAAAAAAAAAGAAGTTAGATGACAAAAATAATAGTGTGTGCCTAAATTTAGAATTGCCACAAAAAAAAAAAAAAAAAAGAACAAAAACAAAAACAAAAAAAACAACAACAAAAGACCTCCGTTGGAATTAACTCTGAAGTATAATATGATAAATTTTGTGCGCATCCAAAATTTCTCAATCACTAAATTTAAATTGTTACAAAAAACAAGAGACCCTCGTTGAAATTAACTCCTTAATATAATATGATAAATTTGTGTGTCCAAAATTTCTCAATCAAGATACACAATCATTTTATTTTCGCCAAGTCACGGGAACCTAAAACTTTCTCTTAAGGAGAGCCACAGAGGTGTCAACTGAGCACAAAGTGTTCGACAACCAAAACTATTAAAAAAAATAGAAAATAATTTATTTACAACCAAAACTATTTTAAAAAAAAAAAAAACACAGAAAAGTGGAACGTAGTATCTATTTCATTTGTCAAAGGAAAGTCCCTATAATTTTTTGTTTATTCATTAAAAAAAAAATCAAAAGTGGAGCTAGCTTGTTGTAAAAAGCTAGTAGCTCTTCGATGTACTCAAATAGCGTCGTCTCAAGTCTGCTATATTCAAATTTTATTGAAATAATTGCAGTGTATGTGGTAATAAATTTATATTATAATTAAAGTTTATTGCATAATTATCATTTTAATTTAAAAAGTAATCATTTAAATTCAACTTGTGGTTCATCTTAGAGCTTTAAAAAATATAGGTAGTATTTTATTCATTTCCTCTTTCACTTTCATTCTTTAACGTAATAGGATAAGAATCAATGTAACAATTTTATAAAATTGTTGCACGCACTCTTCACCCTGAGTTAATTGGAGCATTAAAGCATTATATATATATATATATATATATATATATATATATATATATATATATATATATATATATATATATATATATAGGGAAGGGTTCGAGTGCGGTGAAGGTTCCCGTGCGATTGTGCGATTACGCATCTCACCTTAAACACATAAACAAAGCACCTTAAAAACACAAACCTCGCGTACCTAAAATTTTAGGCCGACGCACCTTAAGTACACCAATCACGCACCTTAAGCTTTAGGTTCACTCACCTTAGGTTTCAACACTGACACACCTAAAGCAACCGCACCTGAGAAAGTCGACCACACGAAACTCATATATATATAAATATATATAACCGCACCTGAAAAGATCAATCGCACGAAACTCATATATATATATATATATATATATATATATATATATATATATATATATATATATATATATATATATAAGATTTCAAGTGTGAACAGATTCTCACATAAAAAGTGATTGACAATTTTGATCCATCAATTTATGTGGATTATATCAATGGTTGAGAGTTCCTGAAAAATAAAAGAAAACTGGATGTGGTCATTTTATAAACATTGAAAATTAAAATTAAAGTTTGTAATAATTATAAAATTAACTCTTTTTTTTTTACTAAAAACTTAAACCACTGATAAACCCTGATGGTTGGTCTAGATCAGTCGTCACTTTTTTACAATAAATTGTTTCAATTTGAACTCGCCCTATTTATACATATGTGTGTGTACACAAACACACACACTTGCTTTTTTTTTTTTTTTGGTGTGTTTAGTAATACTTTAACTTGTATTCTTTTTAACTATATACATATTCCATAATATTAAATTAATTAATACTAATATAAAATGTAACAAATTGAAGCAATCTGGTTAACCAAATAAAACACAAAATATATTAAATAATTCACATAAAGCAATATTTAAAAAATAAAAAAAAAGTAATTGAAGTATAAACTTTAACATGGGACCCCAAATATTATTATCTTCTGTTTCATTCTTTCATCCCAAAGGTTGAATCCCCAACCCCAAGAACCAAGAGCCTGACAGAATATTGAGAGGGTATAAATCATGATAACTCAGTTGAACACAGATACTATACATTTGCTTACCGCGCACAAAAAGCCCCTCCACTTTGAAAAGTTGCTCCCAAACTGTCACGAGTGATACTTAATCCGTGATCTTTTTTTTCAAATTTCACCCCTGTGACTAATTGAGTTGCCCTATAAAAAAAGTAGTATGTATTTTCACTTGTCTTTTTTTTTTTTTTAGCATTCAAGATTGTGAAAATAAAATTAAAGAATCCTTCAAATTAGGTGAATCTAGTCCACATTACTCCAAGTCTCCAACTGTAAACTTCCGCATTGGGTACTGCACCTAGCTTTAATAATACTGTAATGTCATTATTTCAATAAAAAAGTATATAATAAATAAAAATTTGTTTATTGCAAAATTTTATTAATTTGATTTCACTTAGTGGACCCAGTCATACATTTTCAAGAGTTCCAACTTCCAACTAGCTAGCATGCATGAATTGCTACTTTTTTATACTTTAAAAGAGTTTAAAGATATAAAAATTATAAGGGGCAATAATTGTGCAACTACCATTAATTGCTACAAATAGATTTTATTTTGACTTTCCTGACAAAGAGAGAGTATTCAGGTATCATATTTTAAACTCGAGTTAAAATTATTTATATTAGTCTAAATATATATTTACTTTTAAGGAATAAGGCTCAAATAAGTCATCAAACTACACACCAAACTGTAATTTGGTCATTGTACAAAAAAGTTGTGATTTGGTCACTGAGCAACTCAAATTCATGCAGTTGAACCTTAAAAAAATGATGACTTGTTTACTCAGTAATAGTTAACGTGGCAACTACCAAATTTAAAAAGTAAAATTTATTTAATAAAATTAAATAAAATAATTTTTTTTTGAAAACAAAAAAAAAAATTAATACTTTTAAAATAATTTTAAAAAACAAAACGAAACCCATCCCTTCCCCCTCATCTCTGCCGGAGACAGAGAAGGGGCGGGCCGGGGAGGGGAGTGGGTTTTTATTTTGTTTAAACTTTATTTTACTCAAAATAAATAAAATAAATATAAAATGATTTTTTAAATATGATAATCGTCATATTAGGCTATCTTTATCTCTGCAATAGTCTCTTACTTTCAAAAATTGGTACCACTTCCACATCATCAAATTTGTAATTTCTAAACTAATTTCACTACATCCCTAAAATATTCTCAATTTCATATTATATTATATTATAAATATAATAACAAAATAATAAAAAAGTACGGAGTAACTAATAAAATTTAAAAATAAAAATAAAAAGTACACAAAAGGTCGTCATGCGGCAACCTTTTGCAGTCTTGCAAAGTTAAACAAAAATAAATTTAAAAAGCCACCTCATAGTCCACATCATCTTGCAATTGACAAAATTTTTGGGATGAGAACAACCTTAGATATTATCAAGTAAACATGTCATTTTAGGTAAACATGTCATTCTAATTTCAATGTTTGAACAAAATGCGCGACTTTTTGGCACATCAGAAGGAACAGAAATTTAAATCCGTGGAGAGACTTTGTTACAAATAATATAATAATTCAATTTTGAATGTTGAAATGGAGAAAGAAATAGAAAATCAATGTACTCAGTCAACAAATGGATGAACTTTTTGTTCAAAGTCCTCTTGCAAGTTTCACCAGTCTTTAAGTCACAATATAAAACCAAAATATTTATTTTTGTTCAAAATGATAATTTATAATATACTCCAATTCAGAGATAAATCAATTTGGGACGGAGAGAGTAATTTATTTACAAATTAATGAATACACATTTTGAGGGTGTGCAAATGTGTAATAACCTGCAAATCTAAAAAAAAATCCTATGTAAAGATTAGTTTCGATAAGCATGTTTTAGCCATTCAGTCACTTCTTTCATAGCAGGGTAAACATCTTTAATTATATGAATTGATAAATAATAACATCAACCTCCTATAGTATTTGATATGCTCACCACTGTAAAAAAAAAAAATCAAGAGTCTACTTCATGACAAACCTTAAGTTTATTTCTTAAAAATCCTCAAGACTTGTGATTCTGTTTTCAAGAAGAAAAAATGAGTATTTTGTGTGGTTAGTAACATCATTTTTAATTTCATTTAAACATATTTGTTGACGGGGGACTAAAAATGATAACGCCAAAATAATATAATGCTAGAACCAACAGGAATATTTTGAAAAATAAATAACTAAAAGGGGAATGACACATATAAATCTAAGATCAGAAAATAAAAAAGACTTAAATAGACGGACAAAAAGTGAAATCTAACTCTTTTTAAAAATATAATTCAAGTGTTGAATAGACAAAATACCTAATTTCAAATTTTATAGAGTATATTCCTCATCAAACCACATAAGGAAACGTATGGAGATAGAATTTATACTTTAATTAGAAATATATTTAACTTTCAATTCAAAGTTGCCTTCAGTTACACATGTCAACAAGTTACAATTTTGGATACATAAGCATATATTAAGATAAAGCAATACTGTCATTAGAGCTTACAAAGTTTAATTTTCCAATTTTGAATTTGTGAAAGTTGACTTTTGCAAAATTGAATTGATTTATAAATGTAATTTCTATTCATTATGGAGAAGTGTTAATTGGCTATAAAAAATAAAAAATAAAAAAGTTTCAATTTTCTTTTTAGTATATATTTTAATAATAATAAAAAAAAAGACATATTACGAGAAATGAGAGAATACCAAACATTTTGCAATTGAATTGCATCCAATTTATTGTAATAGATTTTTTTTTTTTAATATCATCCCGGTTACCATTTCAAATAGGTGATTGTAGGTTCAAACCCTGGTGGTGGAGACTTAAATTTTTTGGGCTGAGAATATTTGAGAAAGTATAAAAGTAATAAAACAGATATTACTTTAAAAAGAATTATAAGTTTTGAAATAGATTATTTATATTATATTATGTTCAATATGTTCTTTTTTTCTGTGGCTTGATTACTTTTTGACAAGACACAAACAACACGTATATATAGTCTCCTTATTGAGAGCATGAATCTAATTAATGATGTGTTTCGTCTTAACTAAAGTTATAAGTTGGAGTTGTAATGTATTACACAGTTATAAATTATATTATATTATGCTTAACATTCATAGGTAATTTCTTAGCAATACAATGAGGTCTACTCAAATAGAACGTTATTATGTGCACTTTCTCTTTTTTACTTTAGAGCAATCACAATGGTGGTCTTTGTTGAGTTTTTGACAGTGTGAGAAAGAGAGAAAATAAGAGAGAACATATAAGAGGTGCTCCTGCAAATGAGAATTTTTTATAAGCTAAGCCCAAACAGAAAAAGAAAAAAAAAATATGTTGGTGTGTCGTACACCAGTAAAGCCTAGTAGGCGCGTGTTTAATGATTTTTTTTGCCTTTTTCTATTTTTTTTTTCTCACTCTTCTCTCTCGCACTAGACAAGAAAAAAATTTGACCAAAAAAAAAAAGATCATTAAAGATGCTCTTACTCTCTTAATATTAGTTTCTTATCAACATGACATATTAAGATTAATTAAGAAAAATAAAATGATTCACAGTTTTGATTTATTTTTTCTAATAAAATACGAATATATATCATATATAAGTGTTTTACTCTTTAAAAATAAGGGAAAATCGTACTTTTCGTCCCTAAATTATATGATAATTGTAGAATTAGTCCTTAAATGCTGGTCATGCTCACTTTTGGTCTCTAAAAGGATGTGTTTGGTAACCCGTAAAATGACTTCCGGAAAATGTTTTCCGAGTTTTCTGTGTTTGGCAACGTCCGAAAAATGTGGTCAACGGAAAATGTTTTCCGTTGACCAAGGAAAATTAGTTCATTTTTCCGGAAAATGACTTACGGAATTTTTTCCCGTAAGTCATTTTACGGAGTCGCCAGAATAGCTATTTTGCATGTTTTCAACCAAAATCAAGTCATATCACCCATGACCATGGACCAAGGAGGTGGAGAAACCGCCGGAAACCTTTGCTACATTTTTTTTATTTTTTATTTTATTTTTTATAAATTCTATTTTTTATTAAATACCATTATTTTAATAACTATTATAATTTTTTATATTTTAAATAAAACTGTTACAATGTTTAATTATACAATTCTATCCATTTTCCAGAAAATAAACCAAACACACAAAGACAGTTTTCCTTAATACATCCAAACACTGGAAATGAAACTGTTTTCCGGAAAATGACTCATTTTCCAGAAAACATTTTTCAGAAGTCATTTTTCTGCTTTTCAAACGGACCCTAAGCTATCATTGAAGTTGCACTTTTCGTCCCTTTACTAACAAAACATTAGGGTTAAAATTTACAACTCTAGTATAATTCAGAAACGAAAAGTAAATAAAAGGACGAAAAGTGCAACGCCAATAATAACTTAGGGACAAAAAGTTAACACAACAAACACTTGAGTACTAATTATATAATTATCATATAACTTAAGGATGAAAAATGCGATTTTTTCAAAAGATAAACATATATTTTTATTCAAACATCGACATTTGTTACAAACTTATAATGTCTTTGTCAGATCTTTATTATAAAAAAAAAATAACAACAATAAATAATATGGATGCATTGAAAAGCATTAAAAATGTTAGGTGTGGTAGATAGGGGGATGTAGTACTTAGTAGGTACTGAATGGGAGGGGGAACATGTCATATCAGTTATCAGCTCCAAAGGTGTCAAAAATGTACTCGGCATATATCACCTCAATCTTATCATGTTATCACTTCACTTTTTTTTCTTCTTTTCTTTTTTTTTTTTTGGTTTTTTATCCATCTATCCTATTTTGTATGTTTGATTTGCTTAATAAGATTTATATATTTAAAAAATAATATTAAAATATTATTAGACACAACAAAAAAAATTAAAACAATTTTCAAAATAATGAAGAAAATAAATAAAGGACGAAGAGTTGAATTAATCAATAAATAATAAACATGACAGATAAAATGTAAGAGATGGAGTATCAAACTTCGTCCATATGTTTTATTTTATGGGTACCAAATTAAAGAAGATTAATTCAAATTGTTTATAATTTAATTTTTATACTATTTAATTTATTACTCTTTCCATCATATTTTATGTATGTCAGTCAATCAATGACATTTGATTGAAATTATTTATAATATTAAATTTATTATTAGTATATAAAATTTATAGGTATAGAAATTACATTAAAATGACTATGAAATACAAAAATAAATAACTTTAAAATTATTTAAAAATACTAATAATAAAAACAAAAAATATATAATGATTGATTTGACCAATGAATAATAAATAAAACGGACAATATTAATAATCATTATAAGAAAACATTGAAATACTTATGATTTTCATTAATTTTTTTGTATTATTTTCTTATGTAAAGTTATTTTTCTTTATAGTGAATACAATTTATATATTTAAAAGTTTTATTAAACATTCAGTACAAATATTTATGTAGAACATTTATATGCAATTGAATGCAAATAATCATATTGCTTTTAACAATTATAATTTTTCATCACTTATTGCATAAAAGAAAAAAAAAATAGATGACGAGTGAGCCCGGCAATCACTAGGCGAGAGTGTGCACAAGGTAAACTCCACATTGTAAGGTAAACCAACATAGGTTATTTATACCTGTCTCAAACCAAAAAAGTCAATAGGTCACTATACTCCGGTTGGGAATCTAATTTGGAACATCGTGGTTATCAAACCAATATTCTGACCAATGTGGCTAGAGTTTCCTCATAAAATTTATATTTTGAATTTTTTTCGAATGATGTGACATAATTTATGATTTTTTAAATTTATATACTCCCCTTGAATTGACTAATTCTATTATTAATAAATGAACATGAAGTGTAATTAAAATCATACTTCATGTTACTATAATGAAACTAGTGTGTGAAAAAAATAAAACTAAAAAAATAGAGTTCATACAATAGCATATATTGTCAAATGAAATTGTACTATAATTAAAATAATATGACATTGTTTTATTCCATAGTCCAGACTGCTACATGCATAATGGTTCATAATACACAATAAAATTTGTTGTATTGATTAGACATGCATAATGGTTCATAATACACAATAAAATTTGTTGTATTGATTAGATTTCTACATCATGTACTTCTAAATCTCTCTCCCTATATTTACTCCATGATGTGACGGGTACTAATAAGCTACATTTTTCACGTGGGTCACAATACAAGTGTCTACATCAAAATTTTGTGTGTGGATGAATAAAAGTTGGGAGTAGAAAATAGGAATACATATAGTATTTCCCTTTTATTTTTGCCTTGTTTTTTTCTTTTACATGTTACTAGTCCCACCTTGGTTCCTGGCTCATACCTAGCTTGCACCTACACCTCAATTCCTGGCTCCATTGGTTCCATTATTGTACCCTGATTCATACCTATTCCCTAATTCCTGGTTCCACTCGGTTCTGCCTAGACCTCAGTTCCTGGTTCCACCATGGTACCCTGGCTCATACCTAGTCCCGGATTCCGGGCTCCACTAGGTTCTTCCCACACATTTCAACAAATTATTTTAACACTTGATAATGATGTGATTCAATCCTAAGACTTTTTGTATGAGAAATAATAATTATGCTATCAAATCACAAGGTACTTGCTTCCTATTGATTAACACCTTAAAATTTTTCAAAAATTATTATCCAATCATAACGTGAGACTTAGAAAATACAAATCTCTTCTTTCAAAAATAAAAAATCTAAAGCAATAAAAAGTAGACAAGAAGTACTATGAAAGCAGGGATAGCTTTGGCATATTGTGGCAGGGCTTGAGCCATTCCTTTTATGGCCTACTTTTCTTTAATCAATCTCTACGCTTTGTCTCTTCCCTAGACGAATCTTCCTTCTTTTTTTTTTCCTTTTCTTTTTATTTAATTATTGATTCACATCATCCTAGGTCCATCTGATAATCAAATTTGACCTACTAAAATAATGGTACTGTTAATCCATCCTCACCGTTCATCAAAATCTTGAATCTATATCTGCCGTTCATTTCCTGCACGTACGCCAGCACGTACCCCTGAAAGATGCTACTGGAATAAAGGCTCGTAGCCGTTTGTGTCTGCTGCGTTGAAATTCGTGAAATTATTATTTTTAAAAGTAAAAAACTCTGCTCTGAAAAGAGTTATTTATTTTTTGCTTAAACAAATTATTAGAATAAATTATAATACCACTTTTGTCAGTCGCATTTTTATTTTATTTTATTTTTTATTTTCAACTATCAATTTGACTGTTTATTCACTTTTATTTTGTTGACTTTTTAAAATTAAACTAAATTAAATATAAAACATACAAAAATGTTATCGGATAGTTATTTGTCTTAGAACATTCTCATCAATTGAAATTTTTTGAAGAGTTTTGTCAAGACATCTAAGAGAGAGACTGAGAAGAAAAAAAGGAGAAAAAAGGAGAAAAGAATTGTCAAGAAAAATAATAATAATAATAATAATAATAATAATAATAATAATAATAATTGTTATTATTATTATTTACGTGTCCAGTTGGCGTGGCAGGTGCGCCCAACACACACTTGTAATGAAGATTCTTTGTTTTTATTCCTGTCATGGGTCCAACATAAAACTCAAACTTGCATTGGAATCTTTAATAATTAGAGTTTTTGAGGAGTTTTTGCATGTGTGACTATGAAGAGGAGATGAAAGGGAGGGTAAAAAGAAAAGAAAAACAAAAAAACAAAATCAAAATCTTAAAAAAAAAAATACATATTTACACACTCAGGATGGCGCGCACACGACTAGGCGAGAGAGTTGCGCCTCACGCGTTGTGAGACACATCTCTTCTCCTCACATTGGGGCCCCCTTCACTGTCAAAACCTCCATATTTGCAGGAGAACCTCACCCCTTCTCTCTCTACACCCCTATTGGGGATAGCCTTACTTCAGTGTCTTCTCTCTCCTCTCACCTCTCTCATCCAACTCAACATAAAATCTGCAAAAACCTTTAAAAAAAATTGCTAGTAGAGTTGCTCTTAGACACATCCTAAAACATGAGTAGTGAATTTGTATGTGAAAAAGTAAAGAGAATGTAAAGAACAGTGCATGATATGATATGAAAAGGAGACATCTATCAACCAATATCCTTTTGGTCCCCAAGTTTCTCTTTTAATTAATAAGTATGTGAATTATATAATTATGATGCAAATATGTAATTGCATGCTCTCGAAAAGCCCCCCATGATCTTTTACACTTATGCTTTAGTGAAATTGCTCTTCATTATATCTGCATTCTAAGTATTACATTTCTCAAAATTTGTAAAATTGTATGATATATATAAATAATTCTACGTTATTGCTAAATACTTACAACAACTCGCTTTTTAACAACCTAACTTGGTTAAAATATCTTGCTTCATATTCCTCCACTTCTCCACCCAAGACCATGAACATCGATCTCCTTCTATCATAGGTTTTATTATTAACTCCCTCCGTCCCATTTTGGTTGTCTGGTTCATTTAACGAGGCTTAACTGAAGTTATTTTTAATCCAATTTTTCATAATATTAAGTTTAGTATTAATATATAAAATTTATATATTTAGAAACTACATCAAAAGTACTATTAAACACAAAAAATTAAATTTAAAAATAATAAAAAATTACTAACGAAAATAAGCAATGAAGAAAGAGTTGGTTTCACCAATAAATAGTAAATAGGACAGGTAAAATGGGACAGAGGGAGTACTAATTTCTTACTCAAACCAATTTCTCATCATTATCATATTAATTAAAAAAAAAAGTGATGTTTGATAATAAAAGTAAGGATATTTTAGATTTTTTTGACCAAATTTGGTTTATTCGTAAAAGTTGAAGAATAAAAGTAGATATGTAACGGAGCACAACAAAGTAGAGGTATGGATGAGCATAACATTTGACACATTTTTAACCTATTTATTCTCTTTCAATAAATACTACTCTGTAATATTTTATAAGATAATAGCTAAATTATAATAAATTATCAAAAATGTGGCTAGATGACCTTATATACAAAAGTAATAATGGATAGCTTTGAAAGAATAATTTTCACATGAGAACACTTTCAAATAAGATAAATTGTCAATGATTATAAGGTACACAATTACAAACAAAAAAAAAAAAAAAAAAACGCACACACACACACTTTTAACGTCAGCTATTTTTTGTATATGAAGTCGGTTATTATCGCCAACGTAATAAATAAATGATATGGCATCGATTTTGAAAAACAAACGTCGTATATCATTTTTTAAAAAATTTTAAAGAAATTGTGAATGTGACAAGCCTTGATTAATTCATTTTATAGAACTTTTATGAGGAAGTTTTAATTTAAAATTTAAAATATGTGGAAAATTCCTACACTCTGAGTGAGAGAGAGAGATAAATATTTGAGAAAATGATTCAGAAAATATCTTTCTATTAAGTAAATTATCGAAAGACATTGATTTTTCAGAATGAGTATTTTTCTTAAATCAAAACATATATTTTTTGATAATTTCATTTTGTATAAATAGTTAAACGTTAAAAAAAAAATTAGAAAGTAATTTCCAAAAATCATCTTTTGAATTTTCAAACTATCCTTACACACACACTCACCCAAACAAAAAAAAAAAAAAAAAAAAATCAAATCATTTTTCTTTAAAAAATTGTTTATAAGGGTGGAGCAAGTGGGCGAACGTCTGTAACTCTGCAACATAAAGCTCGAACCATCTGATTTTGTCAGTATCATTTGTCCTCTCTCATTTTTAAATTTAAACATAATATTAACACTAACAAAAATTAAAATATTAAAAAGAAACACTAACAAAAATTAAAATATTACGGGATACTATTTTTTAAATGCTTTAAAATTTTCAAAGAATACTATATCTAGGGAAATAATTAAATTATAAAACCTGGTGTGTTAACTAACTTCTAAAATAAGAATGAACTAAATATGTTTTTTTTTTACACGTTAAAAACACCAAATAAATTAAGGAACACAAATATAACAGAAAACATTATTATGTTTCTAAATTTTGCTCTAGTAGATGTATTTCAACCCAATAGTTGTTTAACTAGCTAGATTGCATGGAAATATTTTCAAAAAAAAAATTATAATTTATGTATCTTCATAATATGTCAATTATTAGTATCACTCATGAATAATTAGTGGTGTAAATGTTGAGTGACAATGATAATTTGCATATTATGGAGGTGCATAAATTATAATTTTTTCTTTTCAAAATAATTAACACATTTATTAACTTTTATTTATTGAGACACATGTTTGAGAGATAAAAAATCACACGAGATTAAATTAAAAATTTAAGACTAAACATGACGATACCACTATACTTGGAGGACCCCAATTGATATTAACTCTAAAAAAATTATATTTTAGAAAAAATTATATCATGAGTGATTCTCCCGCCAAAAGAAAAAAGAAAAGAAAAAAAAAAACAGTTTCTTAGAAATACTAACTACGTACCATTATTGAATTATTTATTGGTTCCAAGTATTATAGTCCTTTGCAACAATACAGATGCCGTGCTGACTCCGCTACCTGTATTTGTACAGTTAATAAATTTTGATATTTTCAAAGCTGTACGATTTTGTTGCATAGGTTCGAATTTCCGGTGTTACTTCGTACATTTTTCCTTCTCTAAGGAAAATTTTGAGGTATATAAAAGTATAAAACCATCTTTGTTGATCTCCTAATTTCAATTATGAAAATCATTATTCTTTTTGATATTGAAACAATGAGATGTAATATATATATATATATATATATATATATATATATATATATATATATATATATATATAAAGTTGAATCTAGCTTTTTGGTGTTTGCAATGTTTATAACAAAAATCGAATAAGGTTAGCAATTTTATAGCCTTGTTAGATAAATGCCGAATCTGTTAAAAATTGTGACAGCTCCACCATTTTCAACATTTTAAGTTATTCAAAACGCCAAAAACCTTGTTGGTAACTCAATGGTTTGGAGTAGTGTTTTGCTCCAAGTAGTTAAAACCCTAAACGCAACATTTAATAACTTTTGTGGTTGACATTTTGAAAAAAAAAAAATTATGTTTCTTCAAAATGTCCCACAATTTAAAAATTTAAAAAATAATAATAATAAATTTTATTGCATTCAAGAGGAGCCTAAGGCTCCTTTAATAGAGGAGCCCATGCTACTCATGCTTTGTCCATCCAATGTGGGAATTGGATGAGCAAGCACATAGTGGAGCTCCTTATATAGGAAGTCTCTAAGGCTCCACTCCACTTTTTCTATGATGTGAGAAAAGTGAGGTGACAAATTAAGGGGAGTCTTTCCCCTTATTTCTTTTAATTTGTTTATAATAATAATAATAATAATAATAATAATAATAATAATAATAATAATAAAGTCATTTTAAATGTTAACGGCTAACACTAAACACCTAATTTTATCTAATATTTTTATTTTACTAATTATTGATACAATTCGCTTTTCAAACCTGCTAACACAATCCACTATTCGCTAAATGTTAACCCAAGCCGCTAACTGTCGATTGCCAAACAAAGTCTATCAAAGTTTGAAATTTAGTTAAATTTTAACTAATTTATTAAAGTTGATCCAAACAGTAAATTCAATTTGAATTAACGTCTGTTAGCATAATTTATTTAAGAGTTTATAGTTTATTTTAAATTAAAAAATTTATAAATAGTATACATTTTTATGTAACTTGAATACATACACATAGGGACTGCATCAAATATGAACCTACAAATTAATTAAAATCGTTTAAAAATCAAAATCAATTGTGTTAAAATGAATTGAAAATGGAGTAACATAATTGTAATTATGCAAAAGTTTTAGTAGCTAAGGTAGACTTTTAGAGTTTCAATTGTGTGCCCATTTAGAATTTCTATTGTGTACTTTCACAATTTTTTTTGAAGGAAAAATGAATAAAGAAGCTAATGGTACTTTACAATTTTTAAATACAAAAGTGCATAATAAAAACTCTAAATGTGCACATTTAAAATTAAAGTTAATTTATTTTCTTTGTTAGTTATTAAAACTTCTAGATAAAGTTATTCTACCACTTTTTCAAACGAAAGTAACTTAAAAACTCTAACAGCATGTTTGGCTTACAGAATGAATTTAAGAGAATATAAATGTTATTCTATGGATAATGGAATAGACATGAAATAGAATAGGATTTGTATTCCATTGTTTGGTTCACTGAAAGAATATAATTTAGAAATGTTATTTCAGTGTTTGGTTGGTTTAAGGAATAGAAATAGAATATATATTTAAAAGATAAAAATACCCTTATACAAAATATATTATTATTATTATTATTAGAAAATAAAATATATAAGCTATTCCTAAGTCCTCATGAATAGCTTAAATCCGGGGCAAGGGCGAGGGGAGGGGGCAGTAATAGCTATTCCCCTTGCAAGGGAAATAACTCATTCCCAGCCGGAACATTGTTACTGGGAATACAAGTTCTTATCAAACAAAGTAATAGACATATTACTGAGAATTCTAATTCCTGGCCTATTTTGCGAACCAAACGTGCCATTAAAATTTTTGGATTGCACTTTTAAAGCTTGTTCGGAAACCCCAAAAATGATGTTTAGAAATCATTTTCCTGAAAATGAACATATTATTTGTTATATAATAATAATAATAATAATAATAATAATAATAATAATAATAATAATAATAATAATAATAATAATAATAATAATAATAATAAGTTCGTTTTAGGAGATTGAACTAAATAGAAATAATTTCTTAACTTTTAGTCAAATAGGAAAAAAAAAAAAAAAGTAGCTTTCTTACCTTTAGCTAAACATTAGAAAATTAAAATATTTTTCAATATAATGAGTCGTTTTCTAAAACTTATTTTCTGAAAAATATTTTTTAAGTTCTCAAATACACACCCTTAATTAAAAACGTTGTGCCATAATTGTAATTATCCAGAATTTTCAATAGCTAATAAAGAAAATAAGACAATGGGGGTACGGTGCAGTGTTAATAGCTAACAAAGAAAATTTCAGTTTTTGCCCCAATCTTCATTGTCATCTTTGGACCACTATGCTATAAAAACATGCCCTATTTGTATTTTCACCACCCTCTCATCATTTTTGTCTTGCCAATATAAGAGACTAGAAAGATATTTTTTAGAGAGTCTAAGGGAAAAGAATAGAACTATGAAAGAGACAAACTAGGTTAGAATTTTAGTGAAACAAATATAAGGTTGAACTGGGTGTGAATTTGTAGCTCCCAACTCCATTTCAGAAGTTTTAGTTGAATTTATCTTTTTAATAAATTAGGTTCCTTTGCTTACGTTAGACTAATTCTAAGCCCCTAAAATCCCTGCCAAAGGGCACTGGAGAAGGCAAATCGAAAGAAAAAAAAAATCAATTTGCTAAGTTTTTGGGTGTAAATCACGAGGTGTTTCAGGTCTTTCTCTATTTATCTTACTATTCGGGTCCACTTGACTAATCCATACTCACTGCGAGAGACACAGGAGTTGGCCCAGGGAGAATCGTCACTTGTGAGAGAATCAAACTCGGATTAATTGAAAATTATTATCCACAAAAAGAGCTCATTCGCCATTTGAACTATCCCGTTGGGTTTTAATTTACTACGTTTAGTATTAGTATAAACTTGCATTGAAAAGTTAACAAAAATAACTTTTGCTTATATAAGAAATTGGGGGTATCAATCCAACCACTTGTCAATTAAATATTCCAAGTGTCCAACATACAATTCTACAATTTGGGTAAGTTTTCCTTGAAATTTTTTCCAAGGAGCGAACCCAACTTTTTATATTTTTATATTGGTAAAAAAATGATGACAACAACTAGCTAATCTTGGAATATGCATGCCAACTTGTGAACCCAATAACTTACCAAAGTAAATAACTTTTTGTATATGTAAAGTTATATATTTTGTTTTTTTTTTTTTAAGTTTTATTTTTTTACTCTTTTATATATCTCTTGTAAAATATTAGATATATAACAGTCACGAAAATCGTGACTGTTTGGGATGAACATGATTATTGTACACGTAAATAAAGTACAAGTATAAAAACTTTAAGTGTATATTTACAAATACTTTCTCTTTAAATATGCATAATTTCTAGTTTTATTTTATTTATTTATTTTTTTACTAAAGTCTTTGTTAAAGAAAAAATTTTCAAAATGTAAAACATAAATTTTTGGTAGAAAAAATTCATATGCCCCATTTTTTTCACTAATAAGACTATGAGGGACTTTCCTACCAGTCTCACGGATTCTTATATGCGAGAGGAGTGTGATATATATTTGATAAAAGACGTAATATTTTTAAATTAAAATATAATATTAAGAGTTAATAGTTTATTTTTTTAAAAAAACGTAATATTTATGAGAGAATATTATAATACTTAGAAAAATTTGATTAATTTCACAAATAAAAATTTCACGGTCTCATAAGAGATTTTAACTCAAATTATACCTATAGAATTTTTTTTCCTAATCAGTTCCTTGTGGGGCTAGGGCCTAGGGGGACCATTGAATAGAAAAAGAAAAAATGGTGTCCTTTGAAGTGAATATCTATAAAAATTAATTAATTAATTAAAATTTTTTATTATTTTTTTACTAAAGTCTTTGTTAAAGAAAAAAGTTTCAAAATGTAAAAACATTAATACTTCACAAAAATTTTGGGTAGAAAAAATCCATATGCCCCATTTTTTCTTCTAATAAGACTACGAGGGACTCTACTGCCGGTCTCACGGATCCATATATACGAGAGGGATGTGATATATTTAATAAAAATGTAATATTTTTAAATTTAAATATAATTTTTTTAGTACTCTGTTATAATGGAGTATCTGTTTATAGCTATTTTCTCAGTCAAATGAAACACAAAGAGCCCTTTCCATGTGAGGGTCCAACCGAGTGCCACTAGACCACATGGTCGTTTTAAAAAAAAATACATAGAATTTTTATTTTTTTTTTCCTAATCAGTTTCTTGTGGGGCCAGGGGGGACCATTGAATAGAAAAAGAAAAAAAATAATGGTGTCCTTTGATGTGAATATCTATAAAAATTAATTAATTAATTAATTAAAATTATTTAGTAACCCCCACCCTGGAGTTGTCTGTGCTTTCACCATCTTGACCGGATCTCCGCTTCTATATATACCCTTCTTTCCCCTTCTCTGTCTCCTCATCCCATCTCATTTCTCTCTCTAGCTTTATCTCTCTCTCTCTATACACACACATATATATATATATATATATATCCTTTCTCTCTCTAAAAATGGCCGAGAAGCGGCAAAGAGAAGAAAGCTTGGAAACAATGGAAGGAGAAATTTCAAAGCGCTCCAAGCCGTTCGATCACATCCTCTCTATTCTAGAAGAGGAAGAAGAAGAGGCGCCGAAAGGAGCCCTAGAAGTCGAAGCCGAGTTAGGCATTTTCACTACTCTTCAACAGGAGATCTCTTCTTCTTCGTCTTCGTCTTCGTCTTCTGAGTCCGAATTTGGGCCGATTATCCGCGACCCGGCCCACGAAGTGAGTCCGGATCCGAGCTCCACCGAAGATGACGACAGAATCGACGTCATCAGGCACCTTCTGGAAGCGTCTGACGACGAGCTCGGCATTCCGAATCTACGGACGGACGGCGGAGATAACGCCGAGGAGAATGGAGCGGACGGCCAGGATTTTCCGTTCTCTTTGTGTGATGATGGATTGTGGGAGTTTGAAGATCAATCTGCTAACTACTATTCTTTGCTGCAGGCTGAGCTGTTCATGTAGCTTTTTTTTAGCTTGTTAGGTTAACTTTAGGGTTAGGGGTGGAAGTAGAAAGTTTGAAAAGATTTGGGGTGTAAAATAGGAGGAGAAGAAAGTTGAGGCGGTACAAAGGAAAATTGGAAGATGTTTTTGTGTTTTTTCTAATTTGGTCCCTCATCTTTGCAGTATATGTTTGAAAGGCCTCTTGTTGCCCTGTGGGGTTTTAAACTACTCTGAACCTAGAAAATGATATGAGCTACCATGTTAATGGTTTTTTTTATTTAATCTACTCTGTCAATTTTTGTTTATTTTTGTTAAAAGGCGGAAATTTCTTGAAAGTTTAAATTTTTTTTGAAAAAAAATTGCATTTTTGGTCTTGACTTATATTTAAGTTCTCGCTTAGCCCTTTAGGCATGATTTAATTTATTTTTTATTCCTTCGTTATGAATTAAGTGGGGAGTTTAGTTCCTGATATGGAAAATAATATGTAAACTCTCATTTTTTATTTTTTATTTTTATTTCTACGTACAAAATTTTGATGTAGATACTTGCATGAAATCCACATGAAAAAATAGTTTATCAGGACTCAGCACATCATAGAGAAATTTAGGGAGTAAAACTTACAAGCATGGTTGAAAAAATCGCTAGGCGCTCCTCGGGCGCTCGGGGAGCGCCTAGGAAGCTTAGGCGGGGATTAGTCGGCGCCTAGGCGCTCATGTATTTTTTTTTTTTTTTTTACTTTTTAAAAATATGTTTAAGTATTTTTAATATTTTTAAAGACTAATAATTATAAATTATATAATACTTTAATAGTTAATACTAAAATATTAAATATTAACCTAAAAATATTTAGAGTTTGTACAATTTAGAGATATTTCGCTCAAAACGATGTAATTTTGAGTGAAATAACCTATTAAAAAAAAAGAACAATAGATAATCGGCCGACTAGGCGGCCTAGTCGGTGCCAAGGAGGTCTAGTCCGCACCTAGGAGGCCTAGGCGGTGCTTAGGCGGCCTACACAGTCGCCTAGCCGGCCAGCCGCCTAAATCACCATTTAAGGTGATACGCTAGGTGGTCGACCAGCGCCTAGCGCCTAGGCGGGGATTAATTGGCAGCTAAGCGAGATTTTTGCAACACTGCTTACGAGTACAAAAAATACAAAAAATCTAGAAGGATAAAGTAAGAAATTCACCCCAAAACCCCATAGTACTTGCATTATTTTCTACTTCTCAAACTCTTATTTCAAAGTCCTTCAACTTTAAAATCATTTCAATAACTTTTATATGACTTGTTAGGAACATGAGTTTCGTGTAAGAAACCAAACTCATACAAACATAGGAACACTTGATCATCGTTTTTAGTTATGTAAAACACTCTTAAAAGTTTTTTATTTCCCTTACTAAGCAACAAGGATAATCAAACCAGAACTTTTGATATACAAGAAAATGTCAAATTTCTCATGTTGTTTTTATGAAAAATTCACCAAGAACGTAACTTGAGATTTTTAGTATATATGTAAATGGTATTTCGTAAACTCTGCAGTAGCTTAGTCAAAAATTGTAGGGTGAATGAATGAAATGGCAATGCATGGCAAGAAATTGACAATATTAGGAACGTTAAGAAAGTGGACAAAAATGAGAAAAACTCATTTGGGACATGCGTTTGAAGTCAGAAACGTCCCATTTGCGTTTTGTTTTTTAATTTTTTTTTTCAGAATACAGAACCCAAAATGCAAGTTGGACTTGCATTTGACGTATACCACTTGCGTTTGATTAAAAAATAATAATAAATATAAAATAAAATGGTCGCCGATGGCGACCAATTTTTTTTTTTAATCAAAATACGTCAAACGCATGTACCACTTGCGTTTTGATTCTGTATTCCAAAAAATAAAAACAAAAAATAAAACGCAAATGGTACATGTGCGTTTCTGATTTCAAACGCATATCCCAAATAAGTTTTTTCTATTTTGTCCGGCTTTCTTAACGTTCCTAATATTGTCAATTCCTTGACATGCATTACCATTTCAGTCATTCTATCCTAGCAACATAGGAAATTATACTCCCCCGTATCATTTTATATGTGCCTAGTTCACTTAACAAAGCTTCTGTACTTTAAATTCATTCATAGTGAATTTAAACTTTTGCTCAATACAAGTGCCTCGTAGATTAAGGATTCCCTAAACTGTATCAAAAAAAAATGTCAAACTTTTTTGTCACAATTAATGTTTTAAACCATCACACAATCCTCACAAATTTTCACATATTATATTTCACAAAAGTGAGAACAAATAAAAATCAAATGCATAAATGTACCTAGTGAGGTTCAAAACAAAACAAAACAAAAGAAAAATGTAATGTAATGAATGACCAATCAGCAAAACTGTTTGCTCAAACACACATTTTATGGAAACAAATCAAATCATTCACTACATAGTACATACTATCACAAAAATATAAAAATAAGTCCAACATAGAATTAGACATGAACCTCTTTGTAATGACAAGATCAAAAACCTCCTAGGTCTCAAGCCATGAAACTGCAGATAATGTAGGAAATAGGCACACTATTGCATGTAATAAACATAAAACAAAGTCTACTTTCATCCCAACAGAAAACTACATAGAGCACAAGACACTATTCTTCTACCCTAGGAGATGTTGAAGCTCATTCTTCATCTTCTTCATCTCCATCTCCACCAGCAGCCTTCTTGGCAGCAGCCTTTTGGTTCTTTCTCTTCACTCTACCAGGGCGCCCACCACCAAATGGACTGGTGAGTGAGAAATCAATGTGTTTCTGGGAGTCGAGCCTGACCATAAAGGAGGGAACATTCACCACCTGTCTTCCAACCCTGAAGTGCAAACCCAGGAATAAATTACATGTAATACACATTCCATGGAGGAAAATCATAAAACCAACCAAATGTATTAATAGTATAAACCTCCTGCGAGACTGAATAATTGCAATCAAAATACTTAATAGTCTAACAGCAATACCATTACTAAGTGGATGCATTTCATATGGTATAAAACTAAGTTGTGGATAAAATAAAATAAAAAATTTCCATGGCTCATGGTAATTCAAAATACATTCAATAATGCACACAACAATAAATCATTACTATAAGACTTGTAATATGTTTTCCTGAACATCACATGGAAGGTACAATGATATTTCTCCCTATGCTAATGTCAGGTTAAAAAGCATTTTCCAAAGCCACAGTCACACAAAAAGCATATATGACAGGTATCACAAGATTTCCAATCGAGACTAACAACAAAACTTTGATTGTAAACTAAAGAAATTAGTGCTTGAGAGGTAGTGCAAGAGTACTGAAGCCTAAGCAACTAAACCATTCTCAACACTTAAATTTATTCAGAACATAAGCATGACAAATTTTCAGCACATGAATTACAGTCAACTCCAAACCAGCACATTGATTAAGCAGTTAAAGCTTGCACAGAACTACAATCAACAAGGTAGTCATTTATACCTGATGTGCCTTTGCCTAATCAGCACTCTGGCATGATGGATTGACTTTGCCATGCCAGCCTTAAACACCAAAGTCTGCAGACGGCGCTCAAGGAAGTTCTCCACAGTGAGAGCAAGGACATAATCAAGTTTGTTCTGGCTCTCATCCAGCAAGCCGTATCTGTTCATACGCCTCAGGAGTGCATCACCCTCAAAGATCCTGCGTGGGTCCTTCTCATCAAGAGTAAGAAGCATTCTTGCATTATTCCTAATACGACTCAAAGCATATTGAACTCTCCACAGCTCCCTCTTGCACCGAAGCCCATACTCGCCCACAAGCTTCAACTCAGCATCCAAACGCTCTTTCTCATATGGACGACGTGGCTTCTTGAATGTCTTTCCATCTACATTCCATTATTCCATAGCATGCATATCTCATTAATTAATAGCCTCACAAAAACTATCAGTACTTAGAATCTCAGATTTTCATGATATGAGGATGATCATCAGAATAACTGGCAACAAATGGCAGATAAGTTAAGATGCAATAACTAGAGCTTGCATTTGTTATGTCCCTTAGGGTGATCACAATCAGGCAATAACATGTCCAAATTTACATCACTGACAGTATAACAAAAAAGTTCACTAGCTTTTTGAATCTGCAATTTCAGAGACAACTACAGTCTACTGTCTACAGCAGAAACATTTCCTAATAGCCAATGATTTTTATTCACCTAAAATGGATCCATATACACACACATAGACACATACCACTTGAATGAGCATATAATTAGAAAACTCACAAACAGAATATACACTTTGCAGCCTTATAAAGGCTAAAAGTCTACAGTGAGATGTAATAAAACATTGACTAATAAACATATACACAAAGAACACTAATACATTATACATCTACCAAGAGTATTCAACAAGATCACATTTTGACAAAAGATTACATTAAAAAAACAAGAAAATAGATAAAACAGATGCATTTACAGAGTAAAAAAAAAAGCAAGCAATACGAAATTAACAGGCATAAACAGTATAAAACGAGGGAGAAGAGATTAGAGATAGCAGATACTTACAGTTGCGGTAAAATGAAACGTGAACCATGTTGAGCGACCGCCGGTCAGAACCTCAGCTCGGCGATCTGCGGCGGAGAAGTAAAATTCTGGAGCTGAAACGAGGGTTTTGAAGCAAGGAAGTTGAGATTCAATTATATATCACAATTTCCATACTAAACCCTAACGGGAATTAACTGGGCTTATAGCGAAATGGTTTGGGCCTGATGTGGTTAGTCTGTTGTAAAAAATTTTGAGCTTCTTGAGCCATTGTAAAATTGGTTTAGGCCCCTTTATCCAGCAATTTATATCATGGATGGAAAATGGTCAAATAGGCTCTTAGACTTTACTCCAAAAATTAATTAGACACTTAAACTTTAAAAAGTGTAATTAAACTCTCAAATATGTCAAATTTAAGCAATAAAGCCCAAAAACTGGTAAATGACATGTTTACAGGTTATTTACATCAGTCCGACGGCGGGCGAGGGCGACCAAGTCGCCTTCTCCAGACGAAGGCGACCTTTCTGGAGAAGGCGACCTTTTGGTCGATGGTGATGTTTTTCGCCAAATTTTGACCGGTAACCTGTTGGTTACCGATAAATTTGACTTATTTGACCAAAAATAACATGTTTGAAGGTTTAATTGTAATTTTTAAAAGTTTACATGCCTAATTGACTTTTTGTGTAAAGTTTAAGAGCCTATTTGACCATTTTTCCTATCATGAACCAGGGCCACATAGCACTATAATCGAAAGTTCGAAATGATGAGGTATATAATTTATACTCAAAATATACATAGTTTCATAACATAAGATATAAAAAATCACAGCATATGACACATATGCATGTTATATATTTACTTTTTTTTTTTTCAAATTTGATTTAGGTATATAATTTGTGTTCATAGGTATAAAATTTTATACAACACAAGACACATAAATTCATAACATAAGACACAATTATAATTTATTTCAAGGTTTAGAATTCTTATTTTTAAGGTATAGAATTTCATAACACAAGACACAAAAACTCACAACATAAGACATATACATATGTATTAAGGTCCATAGTGCACTGTGAACCCTAGTTCGTGGTATAAGAATTGTCTTTATCCTTGCCATTCAAGTGCACGAAAAATTAGCATGCATGAGCAGCTCAACTGGTCACAGGGGTGAAATTTGGAAAAAAAGACTAAGGATCGAGTCTCACCAGTCACAGTG
Source organism: Ipomoea trifida (assembly GCA_003576665.1). Classification (NCBI taxonomy): domain Eukaryota; kingdom Viridiplantae; phylum Streptophyta; class Magnoliopsida; order Solanales; family Convolvulaceae; genus Ipomoea; species Ipomoea trifida. The sequence goes on from CP025657.1 coordinate 2,973,609, forward strand.
AGTGGGCTCTTGTAACTTAGTAATATGCATTTGTGGTTTTGAGGTCAAATTTTTGTATATGTTATAAAAAAAAAAAAAAAAGGCTGTTTAATTTGAAACAAAATCAAGAGAATTTTATTTTGGATCACTTACAACTTTACAAGCAAAAAAGAAGTTTCTAAACACCATGTTCTACCGGTCAGAAAGTAGTGTCGTGATCAAGTACATATGAATATGTATGAGCATTGATATACCTTCTTGCTATATTTGAGTTTAGTAAATGTACATAATATGTTCGAGAGTGTATGTGGTGGGAGAATGTGAAAAGTCTCCCTTTCTTAGTAAATAATGTGTCTTATATAGGGTAGTCTAGATTCACCTGCCGGATCATCAGCATGTTCTAAAGTATGAGTTTGGCGGTCATAATAATCAAGTCAGGTGCCTTAATGAGACTGAAAAGATGATGAGATGTGATGTGACTATTTATTTTGTCCAGATCAGAAGATGTTCTTGGGTTAGTTGTGGGACGAAGAAACTCAGTGCCCGGTTGCCTTAGTGACCTTCACGATCAAACACGGTCAGGAATTGGTTGCAAGACCCGAGTCAAAAAGGGCAACTGCACGGTGTTTGGTTGGATCGGAAAACTTAGTCAGGACATCGAGTTTATAGGAACAAACCACATTAATTAGTACAAAAATTTAATGAAAATAACATTTACTCAAGTACTTTACAAATGCCACAGATTGCCTTTGGAAAGTGTAAGCTGTAACCTACAAATTTAGAAAAAGAAATACTCCGTGATTGAATCAAAGCTGCTACACCATGAACTCAAAATGCCCCTTGATGAGTGCAATTAGGGCATGCCATATCTCATCAACTGAAATTCAAAGCCCTAAGTTCTGCAGCAATTCACACTAAGAAGACCTAGTTCTACAGACGACCTCAGTACTGCAATAATCTAACCAAGCTCCGGAAATATATCATCTTTCGGGTGAGCAGAATGCACGGTGAAGATTCAGCTCGTTCTCATTGATTCGAACCCATACCTAGAGTATAGCTTAGTCGGAAGATATTAAAGCTAAAACACTAATACCGGCCTTGGAAGCTAAAATGTCTAAATAGTTAAACTAAGTCTAGGACAGTAAAACCTGGAAAGTGGTAAGCATTCTTCTCTATGCGTGACGTCTCTCTGTAATCATTGTATTGCTCCACTTATTCAATCAGAATTTCGAGGGCACCATTATATGCCAACTTGGCTAGGGATTTTCTTCGTCTGATTGAGGTCCCGTTTGGCCCGGGCCCGGGCCAGGGATGGAATCAACGAAGAACTCATCTACTACAACAAAGCGAAACAGATATCATGAGACGAATTAGCTGAAGTTTCACAGAAAAGCATCATGAAGCACCAGTTTTGGTCGCTTGATCAATTGAACTACAACTTGAGAGGTCTAATGCTATTTTTGGACGGGTGGAAAATGCGAGGAAGAAAATGGAAGGGGATACAAAGTGTTTGTCCCAGGATAAATGCTTATGTGGTAATGCATAATGAATAGTTAAGTTTGTCTTCAAGAAAGTCAACATTATTTTTGGAGAAACAAGTAGCAAAGACTCGGCGGAGGCAGTAAGAATTCTTAACAAAAATATATACCAAATTGTTTTGTCCATTCGTTTACTATGAATTTATAGGCAAGATTGCAAGAATGGAACAGTTCTCACCTAAGTCGTCTTGCTCTGGAGAATCAAGTAGAATATCTGAATCAGAATTGAAAAAGGGTGAGCCAGTGTCATTTCCAAGAGCTCCTAGATCTGCAATTAGTATCAGGTAACAATTACCACGAATTAGAATAATAGTGTAACCAGGATTGTGACCAGCCATTCAAAGAGTTTAAAAAGCCATTTATCATGACAGATAATCAGATATGTCCTTGATGAAGGCAAACCATTAATTGTTTTAGGTACAGATAATCAAGTGATTGAATGATCTCTGGCACTGTGAGATGAGAACACAAGCCAACTATTGTATTTCTACTTGACCACATCAAATATAAAGCTTATAGAATAGAATCATTTATAGTGCAGGAACAATTCTAAATATAACAAGGTTAAAAAACACTGTTACAATATGCATCAACATTTTCTATCACCACCATGGTGATTGATATTACTATAATAGTTGCTGTTGTTGTTACTCTATCAAATTCCATTTGCTATATATATATATATAATGAGAAAGATGTGCAATTACTGAATTACCAACAGATTAAAGTGCTTAGGTAAGGACCCCATATTTCAAAGTGAAACAAGGCATTGTCATACTACCATATGGTAATAATTAATAAAGCAAGTTCATCATTGTGACACCAAGTCTTGCTTTATAAACAATCATGGCTATTGGTGGCCACTTCAAGGATTCACCTAAATTACCTCCCAAGTTTGGTAAATCTGCTGTTAGGTCTGAAAGACTGAAATTCCAAGGAATCTGAGCCAAGGATCTGAGGAAATCTCTAGAATTTCCAGTTCCATTATCAGTAGGGAGCTGTAACCCTACTGAGCTAGCATCAGATGCAAATGCTGTGTCAAGGGCAGATGTATCTACTCCCATCCCAGATATCTCTGATGCAGTAAAGGGGAAATGACCACTGGAGGCTGCTTGTGTGGGGCTTACAGGCATATCTGGCATAGATGAAATGGCATTACTTGGTAGAGCAGCTGCTGATACATCTGGTGCACTGGTTTCAATCACCATACTACAACAAAGAAAGTATAGAAGAATATCATTTGTCAGAGCTGTAATATATGCAATAGCCACAAAGTTCAAAACAATCTTAAGTATACAAAACTTGGCTAGATTTAGAAATATGATTAGTTTCAAAAGAAAAGGCAACAACTGTCTTGTTTTTCATGCTCTTTAGATAAGTGGAATGGAGCAACATCCCCTGATTCCAAAGTCAATGGGTACTATGTATAATTGAACTGTTAACACATGATCTCGAGTCCAAGGAGATTGCCATAGCATAATGCACAGATGATTAGAAATAATGAAAAATGCAGATGTTCAAGACAACAACATAGATAGACAGAACGTGTACATCTTGAGCATTGTGCCAGTATGTGCAGCAAGACAAACACAACACTATACAAACAGAAGATATGATTATATGACAGAAGAGAACATGGCCGAACAACCAATTATTGATGTTTTTATAAGTTTAATGTTGAACTCAGAATCAAAGGCGGCCTGAAGAACAATGGATTCTTACTCATTTCCAGAATTCATCCGCATTGGATTTGGATGGAAGTTGCTTGGTGCAGGCACCCCATTCACCACATGGCAGCTAGATATGCCCATTGAATCCAGGTGAGGTTGACCTGCAGCTGGAACTGGAGGTTGTTGCAGAACAGGATATCCCATGGGTAAATTGTTGACTGCACTGAAGACAAGTGTCACTGAATCACAACAATAACAGAGTAGACAACAATCCATGCTTCACAAGTATGTAATAAGTAGTAGTATGTGCTTTGCCTGACAGTAACAATTTTTTGTATGGTGTTATCATTTCCCAAAATACTATACATTCTTGGAAGTGATGAAATCATCCAACAGAAGGCCAAAGGAAAGGAGGAAGTAAAGTTAGCAACTACTGAAAGGTGTCAGCCTGAAGTTGAACTCTCCAATGAAACTGCTATTCTACTCCCAAAGAAGGTCATTATATCTCCATTCCAGTCCAACAGTTCAGTTTATATTTTTAAGAAATGAGCTAGAAATGGCTGTGCATTTAAATACATCGAGTTCTGTTGAATAATAGGAAACCTTAGTCCCATTCCTTGCCGGAGTGGGCTTGGTTTCCTATTCCTAGTAGAAGTGGCTTAGCCCAATGTTATTATAAATATAGGATCTTTGTATAGTTCAATACACAGAAATACAATATATTATTATTCATATATTCTCTCTTTCTTTGGTTTCTCCATATTTTGCTTATGCCTAACTGGTGGGGGATGGCTATTTGCCGCCCACCGGACCTTTCAATCCCTCAACTTCAAAAAATTCAATTATCAATAGAACATCCACAAGCACAGCACAACAATACTAAATATTAAACTATCCAGCAGTCTAACCAAAATACGGCAAGTAATATGAAACACACTCCTTTTTGCCAAAAACCAAATAACCAGAAATTGATTTGGGATAGGTATAACTCCACTAGATGTGTCCATGGTATTCAAGTATACAGTTACACTGATAATTTCGAAGATATTAATGACATAAGTTTACCTGGCATGGTATTAATCCCATTTTGAATTGGAGCTAATGGAACCTTTGGGGGTCCTGGATATTTCATTAGATGATACTGATGCTCAAGCAAGTGATTGAACATTATGATTTGTTTCTTCAGTTTCAATCTTATGTAGTAAGCCCGAAAAAAATCAGCATTTTCTTCTTCCAACTTTTGCCACACTGTACAATGTACATAGAAGGAAATATATCATAAAAACTAAAATCGAAAGCCTAACATGAAAATTATCTAATCACCTATAGTTATAAGCAGTAGTCACATGATAACAGTGTGGTAATAACTAATAAGACAGCAAAAATAAAGTATGCAGCCAAGGCATAGTGCACTGACAACCAACCACAAACAACTTCTTTACCTAGCATAATGATACTGACCTAGAGTTGTAAATCCAGGGTCTATCCTTGCACGGTTTAGAAGTGTTTTAACCACTTCATCTCTATTCATATACAACTGCAAACACCTCTCAATCAAGTTTTGAACCTACACCAAGAACAATTGTCATGTAAAGTCATATATAAATGTTTCCGCAAGCTTTGAAGTTGCAAAAAATAATGAAAAAAGAAAGGCTATAGAGAATCTAAAGGAATGATCTATCTTACGAGCTCAATATCTTCCCGTGAAACTTTCCTATTTTCATTGCCAGTTGCATAAACTGATCCCGAATCTGCAACAGGATTCTCTGTTGTATTGTTCTGTTGGTCATTTTGGGAGTCATGTGAGACTTGGGTTGAAGGTTGTTTCTCTTGTGTTTTTTGTGTGTCCTGCAAGTTCTTAAAAGTCATTGATAAATAAACACAATAGTTTGAAATGTAAATAGTCAACTTTGGAATCGGAATGTCTCCACATCAATAATTTGAAAGCATATTTTGTATGTGATACCATAAAGCTGAAGAAAAAGCACTCAATGAATGGCGTGACAATGTTTGGCATAGAATCAATCAATATGGTTCTTCAACTGATTGGCAGGCAGCAAGCATTAATCTCAAAAATCATTTAGCATTAAAAATTTAATAATACTGATAAAAACAAGGCAGGAAAAAGGCGTCTACCCAAAATTGCATTTAGTTTCTGGAAAAAAAATTCTGGAAAAATGGAAAACATAAACCAAAAAAATCTACTTCATTATGCACAATATTCAAGGATGTGCAATCAATGCATGTAAAGTAAACTATGTCCTTGTAATTTTAAATTTCATAATATAAACTTTAAAATACTTTGATCCTTAAGAGCAAGTGGTTGCCACTGATAAACAAGAAATTGAAGGTCAGCAATTGAAAATTTAGGGGCCATTTGGGCATTTGTTTGTTTGTTTGATTGATTGTGGGTTTTTTTTTTTTTTTTTTTTTTTTTTTTTTTTTTTTTTTTTTTTTTTTTTTTTTTTTTTTTTTTTCTGATAGACAATTTGATAATGTTTTTGTTTTAATTTTTTCGTCAAATAATAATAATAACAATAAATAAATGACAGTTGCTTTCATGCTGATCATAACCATGCTGAATACTAAAAATAGTAAGGGATTGAGTATATTTTGTAATTTGAGTGTGAACATTGGTCAGCCCTTCTGGAAGTTTTAAGGGCAGCTAAGGATAGGGAGGGGCCAAGCTACCTTGACCATCTTCTGAAGTTCTAAATGATCTACTGATCAAAGGCTACTTCCTCATTAATTTATCTTGAATTGAGATCTTATGGCATTTTAATTTACAGGAGAAAAGACCAAGCAGCGCCACAAAAAAAACATAGCCACCATAATATGAAGCAGGCAAAGCAGCAAGAAGCAAAATTGAACCAATTCCTTCAATTTTGTCAAATTACATAATGTACCCCACCCCTTACTATTTTTAGTATCTAGTATTTTTACGAATCGGCATGGAAGAATTTTTCTAAATAAATAAATGAATAAGTTCATGTAATGGGGTCAGAGAATAAAACTTATTCTTCTCCTTTCTCTTTTCATCCTTTTGCCTGAATTATTTGTTATTTGGTTTTTGTACTCACCATTCTTCCAGTTCCTCAGTTTTGGGTCAAACAAATATGAAATAGATTCTCTCTTGTTTTTCTTTTCTTTTTTTTTTTTCTTTACCAAAGTGTATTTGTTCTTGTGATTTGTGAAGAATAGAAACATTTCCTAAAGGCCCCTTAGCAAAGGACAAAGCAGATAATTACTTGTGGACAAAAAAATAGGAGGCAATACGTTTATTTGCTTGTTGGAGGGGAAAACATTAAGCAATAAGCATTAACAAGAAACATAAAAATGTAACTTTTTAGAAGTGTTAAGGTAACAACCTGTGAAGTCTTCATTTAGCCAAGTGAAAGCACATTAAATATCTCCATGAATATTCAATAATTCAGAGCAACAAGATAGAAGATGCTTCATTTTAACAGTCCCTGCTTCTAATAACACTGAAGACATTAAGTAGAAGTACTCTAACCTGAAAAGGAAAAGAAACAAAAAAAAAAAAAAAAAAGATAACAGTCAGATGGCAAGAACACAGCACACAACTGTTTACTTTTACATTTAAATTTTCAGGAACAGAACAAGAGTCTATTTTTGTCTAAGCAAAACATCAAGCAATCTCACTTTAGTTAAACATGCCAAAAAAAAATGGTGACATCAACCTTCAGAAACATATTTACATCTCTCTTATGTAACCCACTTCCCTGTGTCCCATGAGAATGTATGGTCTTCAAAAACCAGATTAACACCTCAAAAGATTAGCAGGTTGTATGCTCAATCAAATTAGTACTTAAAAAAAAAAAGAAGCAAACCTTATGTTAAAAGAACTGATCAAAGAATGAAAAAGAAGCAACTTATAAGGAGGAAGCATGTAATTATATCCATGAAAGAAAGATTTATCAGCTTCCACAAACAAATCGAGAATTTTCAGCTTCAGGCACACAATTACTTACAAGTAAGATACTAATGGAACCCTCACACCACTTCTACCACATGCTAATGTCAACCACGTCAGCCTCACAACACTAATTTGAGACATGCCACAAACTTGCACCTCTTCCTATTCCAAAGGAATTACCCAAAAAACCTGAGGAAAATGCTCAAAATTTTTCAATTTAAAACAGCTATGAAATTTTTACAAGACAATTAAATGCATTTCCATTGCACATCTCCTCAGCTCCGGATTAGTTGGACACAATAATCACATAGATTATACATTCAGTTCACAGGATACAAGTTAAAAGTGAAAATCATCCCAGCAGTAGGCTAAACAACTGAATTTAATCCATGACTGTAATTCTAAGCTCCATCAAACAATAAACACGCACAGAAACCCTAACAACATATCATTACCAGGCAACTCCAACTTTTAAATTCAGAAGCAAATTCAAAAAATTCATTAAGAATGTCAGGAAGATGCATACGTGTAGACAAGGCCGGCCAAAGAGTGATTATAAGCTGTGAAGTCGGAAGGACGGAATGGTGGCGGCGAGGAGCTGCCGGTGTTGAGAGAGAGAGAGAGAGAGAGAGAGAGAGAGAGATTTTGGAGCTAAGTACAAAGCTGTATTTAGCGAGAGAGTGAAAGGAGAACAGTGTTACTGCTTTAGTAGTAGAATTAAAGGATATTTTTGCGCTATATGGTCGTGTCTTTTCTTCTTTGTTTGTTTGTATGTTTTTTTTTTTTTTTTTTCATTTTTGAAAAATGAGTCAAATGGTGTTATAAGTAGAGCAATAATGCAATTGAGTCCTTAATTATCAAAAAAAAAAAAATCACTTATATTTCTTAAATTGGTAAAAAAAAATGCTGTGAAACCCTATGATAACATGTTTAGTAGGTTATTATTTATTTGGCAACTATGTTAATTTCTTGTGATAATGTAAATTCTAAGTGTAAAATTTAATATGTTTTTTTTTGTATGTATACATATAAATTTTATATATAAAAAAAAAAAATGAAGACAGTCATGACAAATTGCGGGCAATTGTCTTTCATATTGGACAACTGTGATTTTGTAGGACCCGCGCGAAGAGAGAAAAAAAAAACAAGTGACACCATATATGCGAGTTGAGCGCACCAAGCACGCCCAATTTTTTTCCTGACACAATTATTTTTTTTCTCTACTTAGGTAGGGGTGAGTTTCAAAAATAAAAACCAGTCAAAGAGCATGCTTTTTTAGCCCGCCCTGCGGACTTGGCGGGACAAGCTAGCTTGGTGGGCCACACAGGCTTGTCTGCCAGCCTGCCAAAGTCATTTTATTATTGTTATATATATATATGTGTGTGTAAAATGTTTGATGAACTTTAGAATTATTGTTTAATGTTTTAAAATTAATACTTATGTTATGTAACAAGTTATTTTAATTATTTTTATAATGTACAACTGGTAAACTTAACAAAGTAACAAACTAACAACTTTAGAACAAGAGGAACAAATGTCGGGTGGCGGGGCGGGGCGGGCCAGCAAAACCTAGGCCAGAAAAGTGATTGGAATAGTTTGCGACCAAAAGTTTCAAATTTTTAATCACTTTTAGGTGGCCAGAAATCTAAAGTTTTTCTGCCGCGTCTAACAAATTAAAAAGTGGGAGGAAAAGCAAAATGAATTTAGTTATATACTTTTTTATTTTTAAGTAAAACGTGGTACATATCATACAAAAAGTCATAAAATAAAATTACTCCATTATATAACAATATGTAATTATTAATTAAGGGAATGAAATTCGAAAATTGCAACTGTATACAACGTACACTTTGAGTGGAAATTATTGCCGAAATATCAAAGTCTGAGGTCCACATTAATGTAAAGATTTTTAATTTTCAGCTTTCAATCGTATCATCATTGGATGATCTAAGTCAAATGATTAGGTTCACTGCTTAGTTGGCACAATGAATTGAGGAAAAGGTGGTTGGATTAGTGAGTACTGATAGATGTTGTCTCACTATTTGTTTATTGATTTATTAACGAAATGAAGAAGTATATAAATAAAAAATTACATATCGTGAGATTATGTTATTACGATATATGAAGTGTGGATGAGATGACGAGAGTCCGTCAATTTTAGATGATTAGTATATGAAAAGTTCTAAAGTATCGATTAGCACATATGACTCTTATATCCAGAACCACGCACTCCTAAGTGAATGGTGAAAGTTTTGAGTTTGTATTGAGTACAAAGTCAACACCGTCGACATCATTTTCGACTTTGAGTTTGTACAAGTGTAACTTGTTTGAAAATATATATGGTGAGAGTGATGAGGATAGGGCTCTTCAGGTACTTACTTTCCTTTAAGTTCTAAATCTCTCCCAAGTGCAACGAGGTACAAGACTTAATGGCAAGTAGATGAGTTCGAATTTGTTTTCTTCCAACGACAGATTCGAAGATACAACTATAACTAGTTTGAATGCCAAGGAGAAAAGACACTGAAGATATATTCATATTTGCAAGTTCAAGCATATATTCAAAAGCTCAATCAAGTTCGACTCAAAGAGACAACAAAGCGCATCAATATCTACTTAGAATGTTAAGTCTGATCTCTTAGTTGGAAATTCAACCTTTGTGTTGAAATTGTTGTATCTCTGCCATGGGTAGATAGAGGAAGAATAACATGTATGCTTGTGAAAATGTATGATTATTGTTCGATTTATGAGTAAAGCACTACTTGGTGGTTCACTATAATTGTACTAGAGAAGTAGTTATAGTGAATTCTGCTTCTTGGTTTATAGGGAAAGAGTTAAGTAGAAGGGTTACATTATTTTTAAACTACTATAAAATATTTTGTCTCATTTACATTTTCGACATTTTATTTTATATATTATCATCTCCCTCATTTGGGTTTTAACAAAACTTCTTTGAAACACATATTTTCCTCTGCATAATCTTTTACTAACACTTTGTTACATATTTCATTCTTATAAGGTGTTATGTTCCATTTGTCACTAAGGTAAAATATGATGATATCGTAGGCTGTTGTCCTCATTTTGCATATAACACATCACTAAAATCATGTTCAATATGCTAACGCTTCTTACTATAACATTAGTATTTAGAAGGAGAAAGTTTAGGACTATATATATATGGCATATGATGATGAAATAACATCTAGACATAATCTTAGATCTCTAAAGTTACATAAAATGGTCTTTGAAAGTGATATACGTAGTATGTTTTCAAAAAAAAAAAAAAAAAGTGATATGTAGTAAATGTGGGCTCGGGCTGGTTCAAGGTAGAACTAACCCTGAATCGGTCCAGGAAAAAAAAAAAAAAAAAAAAAAAGTAGGTATGGGCTTCACTAGGCATGGGCTGAACTTAGTCCGGACCGGAACTGACTTGTAAAGGACCGGTCTAAGTCCTTAAAAAAAGCCCGTAACCCAGCACGGGACCGGCCCAGGCACGACAACTAACATTTGCCAAAGGCTAGACTAAGCCTGGCCTCTAGCAGAGGCTACTGCTCGCCTGCTCAGCCAAGCTTAGATACAACTTATAATTGTGGTAACATCCCTTTTTCATTTTTTTTTTTCGCTTCGGCAACTGTATTAGATTTTCAAGTGAAAAAAAAAAATTTGTCCCTTTTTATTCACTGTTTGTGGTTTTGAAATGGGGGTGTTACAATATATATACAGTAGTTTCAAATGAGAACCTCGGATCGTGTGTACCATTGTGCACCGTTGATCTTGTGATTTGTAATGTTTTTGACCTGTTAAATATACATCACCACTGCGCCATTGCATCGGATGCACCACTGCACCATGCCAAACATCTCGACCGTCTGGTCACTCGGTAGATAGGAGTTCACACGTTCACACCCAATCTGCAGTTAAGTGAGAATAGTATGGTAGTTGGAGTATAAAAATCGTAATCAAGGGGCCTAGGAGATGGACATGAGTGTTTGTAAACCTGTGAAGTAAACGAAGTAAACCCAAATTGTTTATTGTTTTGACATGAAATTGTTTTCTAGACCTGTGACTTCCATAAGAATGGCGCATGGTCATGTTTTGTGTTGGACTGTTGGGGGCTCACAGTGATTGTGGTCCCACTTGCTACATCATCTTGTCCATTGAAAATATCCTCTGATTGTCATCCCTCCCATCATAATGGCCTCATCTTGCCTAGCCCCATTGCCCAAAAATAAATAGGAATAATGAGACTATCCCTAACATACCTCTATGTCTAAATTTTTCACCATTTCTTGGTTGGAAATAATCACCAACATATAATAATAATAACAACAACAACAACAACAACAACAACCACCACCTTGTGCAATTAACATATTTGACCTATAATAATATTTTACTCCCAAGTCACTTTTCATGTACGATGCCGCTTATATTAATATTTTTTTTAAAATATAATTTTATAATAATTAAAATAATAATATTCATTTATTAAGAATATTATTTAAAAAAAAAAAAAACCATGGCAACCAAGATGCCAATCGTCCATCGCAACTTGGCTGCCATGGATGAAGAACCTTGGCGGGCTACTCCATCCAATCTTTGGACAAAGAAGCCTACCATGGCATCTAAGTTGCCATGACTTCTTTGTCCATGGCAACTAAGCTGCCTTGGACGAAGAAGCTAGCTTGACAAATAAGCCCGGGCTTCTCTATCAAATAAGGGAGAAGTGTTGTGTTAAATTTTTTTTTTAATTAACTTTTTAAAAAATATAGTTTTTTTTTAATTTTTAAATAGAACTCCACGTAATATTCCATGAAAGCAAAGTTGACAAGTTACTTTTTGGTAACCTGTTAAATAGGATTGTAAAAATTTAACAAGCTTAAGGGTCTAACTGATTTTTTTCTTTTAATTTCGAGGGGCTAATTGAACTTTAGTTTATAGTTGGGGGTATATTTGACCCTTATCCCTCCTATAATAATGATGATAATAATAATAATAATAATAATAATAATAATAATAATAATAATAATAATAATAATAATAATAATAATGTATTGACAAATTAAATAATTTTAAAAATTAAAAATTAAAAAAAAAAAAAAAAAAAAAAAAGAGCTTGACCGCGACTACCATGACTTTTGCGGTCAAGCTTTAATTTTTTTTTTTAAATTATTATTATTATAAAAAAAAATGAAATATTAAAAAAAAAAAAAAAAACAAAAAAGAGAAGAGCATGGCCGCCAATCGCCATAGTAGAGGCAGACAAGCTTTTTTCATTTAAAGCAAAATATTTGTGTTTTTCAATAATAAATTAATAATAATAATATATTATTATTTTTTTATATTATTATTATTATTGTTATTGTTATTGTTATTGTTATTGTTATTGTTATTGTTATTGTTGTTGTTGTTGTTGTTGTTGTTATTATTATTATTATTATTATTATTATTATTATTATTATTATTATTATTATTATTATTATTATTATTATTATTATTATTATTATTACGTGGCGACCAAGCTTTTTTTCATTTTAAGTAAAATATACTTTTTTTTAAGTTCAAGTGTCTAATTGGAACTTCTTTAAAAAAAAATAGTTTGGCAGCTTAATTGCATTTTCATGAATTAGTCAAAGGCTGATTTGATCATTACAAAGTATGCCCAACAAATCAACAATAACATAAAGTAAATTTAACGACATCATTAATTGAACCAATTATAAAAGTTAATGCACTTAGAATTCTCCTGGGGTGTGTTCTCATGGGATCTTAAGCATATATATAGGGTTTGGTTCCCTTGCAGACAGGGTTTTCGTGCGGTCACTCACCATTAGATACACATAAATGCACCATAAAGTGTTTCAAAATGCACCATTAGATGTGGTGCATTGTTTTTGGTGCATTTTCTGCATTACATTCTGGTACATTTTCGAACATTGTGTGATACATTTATGCATACCTAATGATACAATTCGCACTGGCCGCACAAAATGCTCTATCAACATTTGAACCAGTATGTATATATATATAAATAATATAATGACGATTAATTCGCAAAAGACAGGTGGATTGTCAGTATTGATTATAAAGTGAGATGCCTTTTTTTTTTTTAAAGAAAAAAATCATTTTTTTTCTTTTCCTTTCATTTTCGCAACAAAGTACCAACCAGCAATCCACCAACAAATAAAAAGACAGAAAAGAAAGCGTAGTTGGTGTGACACTACTGAGTTTGTTTGTTATGTCTCTAATTCCTTCTTCTATTCTTACATCTCTATCTTTTAAAGTTGGGTTTAAAATCACTTTCCACAAGAATTATTTAAATAATAATTAAATTACAATTAAAGAAATACATCCACGAAAATTTCATTTAAAAAGTTAAGAATTTAATAAAAATTACATTAGTAGATGGTCTAATCATTCTAATTTTAATTAGAGCAATCTTAATGGAGGTTTTTGGCGAGTTTTTTGTTTGTGTTGTGTTGGATGAGAGAGAGACTAATAAAGTAGAAGAGAGAAAAATCTAAATTCTTAAGTAAAATTTAAATCAAAACTACCAATTTCAATTTATCATTTTTCAGAATTGCAAACTAATCCTTTAGAATCAAAATCGAACCACAGTCATATCTATGCACGCATACTACCCAATTGGAGCATGCTTTTTACATGTTTGTTGAATGATTGGAGTAATAACTAGCTATAATATATATGACAAATTTTTCTGGGTAGCATGGTCCAAAACGGTGTCGTTTTTTTTAATGGAAAGAAATGACACTTATTCCGTGTAATTAATTCTACTTTTATAACATATTCATTTTATGCACACTGTAATTTTACTACAACACTACTAAATTATAATTATAATTCAACTACGATTTCATTGGACAGTATACACTAATTGTTATTCAGTTTCATTTTATATACATTGTAGTTTCATCACAACACCACTAAATTATAATTATAATTCAATTACGATTTTATTGGACAATATACAGTCAAATATGTGAAACTATTATTCAGTTTCATTTTATATACATTGTAGTTTCATTACAACACAATTAAAGTGTCATTTTGACATAATTACAATGTTATTTGACAATATACACCCAATATGTGAGACACGTTATTCAGTTTCTTTTTATTCATACTTAGTTTCATTTCAGCACAACTAAAGTATCATTTCAATTCAACTACAGTTTCGTTTGACAATATACACTCAATATGTGAGATATGCCATTCAGTTTCATTTTATGCACACTGTAGTTTCATTTCAACAAGACTAAAGTATCATTTCACTTCAATTACAATTTCATTTGATAATATAAACACAATATGTGAGACAAGTTATCCAGTTTTATTTTAGATACACTATAGTTTCATTTTAAATATAACGGTCGTCGTTTTCGGACCATGTTCATAGCTGTGTGAACCATGGTCCATTGTATAACAATTGAATATATATACATTGGGATTAAAAAACTTACATATTAAAAAATTCTACAAACTATTAATCATGGCTTTAGGTATAGTGAGGGGTTGGGGAAGAAGGAATGGGCATTAGTGCACACGTTTCAAGAGGAGAGTGGTGAATCGTGGCTTTCAGTCTGACCGTTCACGCTTGCGGTCAACGGCGTCATTCTCCGTTGCTTGTCTTCATTTGGCCAATCAAACCCTTGCTAATCCTACTCGCATGCATTATTGCTCTACAATTTTTTTTTTGTTTGTCTCATATGCTAAAGGATAATATTTAATTAGAAGTATTAATTATTTTAATTGATGAATTAAAAATAATGTAGTTACAAAATTTTAAGAGAAAATGGTGCTTGTGGTTTGTAAATCTGAAGTACTAATAAAAACAAAATCTTACTTTTATAACTTTCTGTTATACATACTCCGTAAATGTTAATAATTAGTACGGTAATTAAGCTAATAATTATCATAATAATAGCATAATTACAATTAGTATGGTAGTTAAGCTAATAATTATCATAATAATAGCATGATTTGTGTACTTGAAATGCATTTTTTAATTAACCGCACGAGAAATTATACCCGCACCTGAACCATCCCTTTAGTGCTGTTACGGGTGGATCCATGTTGATTATATGTGGTCATGCTGCTACTGTCAAGGTGTCTAGTTTTCACCAAATAACTTTGGTTTTTTCCCCACAAGTGACTGCTTGTCCCTCTTTGAATGTGTATGTATAACTACTATTTTATTTGATCATTTATTTCAAAACAATCACTTTAAAGTAGACAAGAGACCTACCAAGTACCAAGAGGATATCCTAGCTTAGCACATTCAATGAAGCATCTCATGGTGTCAATAATATATCTATAACCCATCTAATATATTGTTAGACACTTCAATTGCATAAATCAAGAAACTACAATGGCTTTGCCAGCTAGGGTCACAAGGCGGGTTTACCCAGTGCATACCTAAGTAGTGGCTACACGTTTCCCTCTGTCACCTAAAAAAAAAAAAAGAAAAAAAAAACTACCATGGTAAAAAGTCAATCCCATATTGAAAAGAAAAGGCTTTAATTACCAAGACAGCATTGAAGCTAGTCTTCATCTGAACCACAATCATCCTCTGAACTTCCATCTTCATAACATTCATCACTTGTGCCAATTTCTTCTTCATCAGTGTCTCCTTCTCCGATATCCTCTCCTGCATCATCATCGATCAAATTGTCTAGCTGAGGCAAAATGTCCACTCCTTTACTTCGATAGATTAACCCAGTCCTCATTACATGATGAAACTTATCCCTGTGGCGAGTAAGAGGATGTGGATTTGCTAGTCTCCCACGACGGTACCCCTCCCTCAATGCCACGGTTGTTGTTTTACACTTCAATGAGAGGTAAAATATCCCAGGATATCTCGTAAATATACGTGTAAATCTATGTGGAAGATTCATTTCTTCCCTGAGGCTCCTTAGATAATTTCTCTTCGTTTTTTTGTATAGTGTCAAGCTCAAAATTTCATGTAGCACACCAACAACCCTCTTTTCCATAAGATCACTATTGGGATCTATTCCCCTTGAATCTTCATAGGGCGAAATATAGGGCAGTTTATGAAACTCCTCCATCCAGGCCTTTACCTTGTTTTGTGCACCATAACCCCTGGGGAAACTCATGGGAAATACCAATGCTGATTTCCCACTTCTAAATTGCCTGTACACAGAAGTATTGCTACTGCCAATATTATTGCCATCAACAGACTCACCCTTCTCGTTCATCTTTTGCAACTCAGAAATGGCAAAATCTTCCCGCCATTTGATAAGTTTTAAACATGGTAAACCATTTGTGCCTCTAACAACCATGAAATCATCTGGGAATTTTTTAATAAAGTTCCTGTCAAAATCATCAGGCAATCCTAAATCCCATTTCAAAGAATGCAGAGCTTGCAGAGGTACCTACATACATTAAATTTTTTAATAAAAAATTATGGAAAAAAGGTGCAGAATAAGCACGAGCCGAATGGTATAACAAAATAATACAAGCTGCAAAACATGCACAGTTCAGATTGCTTGTTGGAAAAGTCTTAAATTTAATAACACTAGAAAATAGCCAAGTATTCTCTCTTGCCCTTCACACCTAAGTCAAATTTGTACCCTCCAAAATTCCCAGCTTTCAGCTTAAAGCCATTCTTCTGCAGTGCATATTATCATCAGCTAAACAGATCTTAAAACAAAATCATACCTAGATTTAACAATGTTTGTCTGTGTTATTGTGGTATTGCCTAAGGAGCCCAACAAGCAAAATAATTTCAAATATGTCAAGCACATTTATATAGATATGCAAAAAGCAAAAAAAAATGCAAAATTTCCTTGCAATGATTAAACCAAGTTTGAGAAAGCATCCAAAAGGTACTTTACCATTCTGTTTTTGGTCATCATGAGGACCTTGGATAGCCTTTCCATCAAATCACTTTGATAATCATCAAACACTTTCAGTTCTTGATCATGAAGGACTTTTGCAATGTGGGTAAGCTTAAAACATGGCAAAGATGGATACTTGGGATGTGGGAACTCCTCAAAGAGTGTGGGGAATCGGCGAATGAACCGGAGGGTAGGGACAGTAAGACCAAGGAGTTTTTGGGAGTCAGAAAGGGACTTGGAGGTAAGGTAGCCTGTGGGGGAGCGTACGATAGCATCCTTGAGAAGGCAAGCAGCTTTGAGGTCTGTTTGGACATCAATGATGTGATCTAGGCCTCGGTTTTTCACCCATTTCAAACGGACTTTAACTATGGTTCGGTGGTGTTGTAGACGGTGAGTGTAGTGCTTAAGTTGATATGTCAGGACAGAGAAGATTAGTTTGGTTCCAAAATTCATGAATTTAATGCTAAATTGAGATGGACTGCGATGTGGGATTGTGCTGTCAGGGAATGGAGGGATATAGGAAGGCAGAGAATGAAGGTGAGGTTGCTGCCTTGCTGGTACACTAACTTATAGTAGGGGTGATATTATATAGGGCAAACCACGAAGGTGAACCTATTGATATTTGTTAATCTATAGGCTAACTTTATATATAGGGGGTGGATATTGAACGTCAATCAACACACGCGGCATGTCATCCTCATCAAACTATCATCAAAACATTAAATCATCACACCACCATAGAACCCTCCAACCAATATAATTTCAGCGTCAAATGCAGAAGCATACAACTCTACCAAAACTTAAAAATCTTCATCTTCTAATTCACCTGTCAAAATACATGCATACACAATTTCAAATCACTACTAGAGAAAATTCATGCTTATTCAATCTCACAACAACAACAATCCATTAGAGAGAATGTTTTTCTCAAAAGTAACTCTTAAAATTTAGAACAAGAAATTCACTATTTCCGTATTTCTGTCAATAACAAGTTTCATGATCAACCATTTATTTTATATCTTCATGTTAACATTCACTTGTAAGACACACCACATGAAACTTCAGTTTAAAACTAGTTGATAAAATGCAGCTTATTTGGCAGGCAACTCAGAACATAGCATTCTGGTTCTAAATAACACTTCCAATGCCTTCATTTAATATTAGTAGATAAAATTTTTTTATTATAAATTTAATAATTGAACCATTCAAAAAACTATATCAAATATTTATCACAAGGACAAATCTACAATTCTACCAAAACCAGTCAAGTCAATCATAAATTCATAACAGAAATGTATGAATTTGAACATTTGATGATTTTTCTATGCAAACACAAAAATATGCCAAAGACAATAGTGAACATAATTAGACAAATGAAAATCTCATCTCATCTCGTGTAGTTTATTTTATATTTACGCTTAAAAAGGGAATCATATAGGAACTGTTCCTTAATTGTAAACTTGTTTAGACAGATTTCGAACTCAGAATTATGGATTGATGATAATGATTCTACAGAACAGCATAACTACCACCCACAACTCACATGGGTGAGCATCGGTCGGTTTCAGTTAATAACCGAAATTTTTGTACCCTTCATATAACCGACCGAAATAACCAATCCAATGCTCATAACCGAACCGACCGAAAACCGAAATTTTTAGGTCAGTTACGGTCAGTTATATTTAACCGAATTTGCTTGCATAACCAAAATATGTAGATTTGCAGAGTATCAATGACAAAATAAAATGATAGTTACATACTGCATTTGCTTAATATGTAGGTTTGATTAAATAAATACATTATGAATTTCTGAATAAATGCATTCTGATTTGATTAAATAAATACATTCTAACCCTATATCAAGCAAACAAGCAGCTGTAAATTTCATAACCCTAGAACCAGAAGTCCAGAATTTCTAAGTACGTAGCTATGGTCTATGGAGATTTAGAGAACTTACACTATTATTTGAGGGAGTAGGACTCGACCGACTCGCCGCAGATCGACCAGACTGAAGGCGAAACTTCTTCTTAATGGGTCTCATCGCCAATCACAGTTCGTAGCCTCGTAAGTAGAGCAGCCGAGCAGGACAGCAGGTCAGGCGTCGGCGGTCGCGGTCGCGGTCGCGTCGATTCCGTCGAACCTCAACGTCAATTCCGTCGAAGCCTCGCAGAGTCGCAGACGGCAGAATAGTATACTCGTAGGTGAAGGCGTGAGTAGTATACTCTGTGTTACTGTATGCTTAGTTCGGTACTTGTTACACACTAGCTACTGGACTATTGGACTACTGGCTGGTTTATTTACTTATTTTAATATGATTGGACTAGTGTAATTTCAATCGTTATACCCTGCACCACGGTGCACATAGCAATATGCACCACGTACGTAAAACGACGTCGTTTTGGTGTTAGTGGGCGCGGACGCGAATGACTCAGAGAATTCATTATCTATAATACACATAATCATTATCTATAATACACAGAACGTTTGCCTAAAATACACAGAATGTTTGCCCAGAATACACAGAATATTGACACAAAATACACAGAACTCATCCTCCTAACATTCGAATGCACAAGCACACAGAACTCATCCTCCTAACATTCGAATGCACAAACACATCACAACCTGTGTTAATAACATGAATACACAGAATATTGACACAAAATACACAGAACTCATCCTCCTAAACATTCGAATGCACAAACACATCACATGTGTTACTAACATGAATACACATAACGGTTGTCTAGAATACACAGAACGGTTGCCTAGAATACACATAATGATTGCCTGGAATACACAGAATATTAACATAAATATGGAGACCGGGCGAAACGGGAAACATGATTTCCAAAAAAAATGAATGATTAGTTTACAATGCTCAAAACGACGTCGTTTAGGTACGTGGTGCACATTGCTATGTGCACCACGGTGCATGGTATAATTTGCCGTGTAATTTAGTATTGGACTAATATATAGTATGGGCTAAGTTAAAATGTGTGGGCCTCATCCTCAGTTTTTTGATCGGTTTTATTTTTTTTTCGATCCAAAACCGATAGCCGACCGAAAAATCAAAATGACCGATTTTTATTAAAGGTAATAACCGATAACCAACCGAAATTTTCGGTCGGTTCGGTTATCGATTTTTCGGTCGGTCTTGATTTTTTGCTCACCCCTACTCACATCTAGAATGGACACATGTGAGAGCACTGACATGAACAGCACCTGAAATCACACACAAAAAAAAAAAAAAAAAAAAAAAAAAAAAAAAAAAAAAAAAAAAAAAAAAAAAAAAAAAACCACAGCGACAGCCCTCACGCCACCGCCGCTTCCAGTGTCAGTGAGCCGCACGTCATCACTCCACCGTAACTCAGCTGGGGAGGAAGTCGCCGTTCGACAAGGAGAAGAAGGTCAAATTTGAATGTTGGAAATTTTGAATGGGGTGGGGTGGGGTGGGCCGTGGGCCGTGGGGGGTTAGGGTTTTGGTTTAAATTTGAATTATTTGATATATATACTTGTGCTTATTTTGTAAATATAAAATCTTATATAAAAAAATATGTACAAAAAATTATATATATGATGGGCCCTAGGATCCGGGGTCCATTTTATAGGAAAGTATTAGTCCAGGCGGGGTCTCCATTTTTATTGTTAAAGGAAGGAAAAAATAATATAAGATGTACATAGAGGTTTGAAACCATAACATTTCACATAGCAACACAAGGATGAATCACCCAAGCTATCAAAATCTTGTATACTAAGGAGTAGGAAGCTCCACTTATGCATGAAAGTGCACTGGAAGCAAAGTAGTGGGGGACATGTGTGTGACCAAGAATGAAGGCTGCCAGATGCCGTCCATTTGTCAACAATCCGTGAGTCCTACAACAATTTAATTGGAACCCTTTCCTCCCTTTAAAAGGCATCCCTTAGTTCACAACCTCCCTTCTGGCTGAGTGGTCTGATACTTCTCTCTCCTGGTGGTATGCCAGGGTTTGAGCTATGTTGGTAATATGTTTAGTTCTGTTTTATTTATTAGTTCCCTAGCTTGTTTATTTATTTATTATTCGGGCCGCCACTTTAGGCCCAGTTCAATTCCTTAGGGCTATAGTCCAATACGACGCCGTTTCACCGGCTGAGGATAACGGTGCCGTTAGTGGCACCGTTTTTCCCAGCCAATAAGATTTTTTTTATTTGAAAAATATATGAATTGTATTGTTCTATTTTCGCAGAGTGTCGTTTTCCACAATTTCATCAGCGACTCGTCTTCATCATATGCGATTTCACCATTCCGTCTGCGAGATTCAGCCATTTTCACCATTGTTCAACTAGATTCCCAGCTGACGTCGGCGGATCGAGCAAGGATTTGAATATTGACGTCACGAAACCCAATGTTTCACCGTCTAGGACTACTGACAACAAATCTCCCCGACTTCGCAATGGAGCCTCCTCCGTTCCGCTCGCCAAGTTCTCCATTCCTCTTGCCAAGTGAGAGATCGAAGAGGATTTCATGGCAATTCTCGGTCAAAGACCCCCTTGCCGGCCCAAAAAACGGCCTAAATTGATATAGAAGAATTTAGATGTAAGTCAATCAAATATCTCCACCTCCAAAAAAGGCGATTCTAACCACCGTTAAGTCTCCGGAATCTTATGGTGGCAATGTCATATGCCTCCATTGCTTCCTCTTGCGTGCCTAATCGCCACATATATATTTCCACTAATAAAAATGGGGTTGATGAAGAATAGCATTTGAAAGGATGAAAATGCCCTTCAATTTTACAGTGGGTTAACGTCAATTTGGACGGTTGACTAACAGTGTCCAACTTTTTTTAACTCTGGGTAAAATGTGGCAAAATTAATAAAAACGGACTAAATGTGTTCAACGCGCAATAAATGTAGGACCAAAAATGGATTTTACTCTAAAAAACCATATGTAAAAGAAGCAAAAGGGAAGAAAGGTGGACCGGGGTGGCGGGGTGAGTTAATGGAGCAAGAAGCCTTAGGGGCTAGTGGCATGCAACCGAGGATGTGGATGACCGGACCATGCAGGGTAGACGCCAGGCTAGCGGATGAAGGTCACTTGATTAAACTTGGTTGATGTAGAAGCAAGGTCCGAATAACAGAAGTCTTGGACCAAAAGAGGCCCAACCAAAGGTTCTAGCACACACATGAAAAACACTCAATGCACAAAATAAAGCCCAAACAAAATAAAAAGTTAATGGGCTGAACACTGCACACATTAAATGGGAGTTTGAAATTACAAAGAATTGAACATTAATTACTATATTAAATTTGATTTAGGAAATTGAAATTGTATTCGTAATATACATTAAAGAGTATTCTAAAAAAAAATATACATTAAAGAGTAATTTGATTTAGGAAATTGAAATTGTATTCGTAATATACATTAAAGAGTAATGAAAGTAGTTATGACGATAGACAATCATTAATTATATTACATACATTATCTAAATTATTGCCTAGATTACAAACTATTTAACATTTATTGCTACATTTTTTTCAGTATAAAATGGTTGCGAGTTAGGTAGAGTTTTCCAATTCAATATATTTCAATAGAAAATTAAATTAGCTTGAGAGTGATGGAACAAGGCAACGGAGTTGGTGATTTTCACCCGCCACTGCCGTCGGCTAGGAGGTTGAGGATGATGGAGTACCCTGGCTCTCATCCTCCATCGAGACAATGTCCTCGTTGTCATTCTGATGACACCAAATTTTGCTATTTTAACAACTACAACATGAATCAACCAAGGTATTACTGTCGGGCATGCAAGCGCCACTGGACTCATGGTGGCATTCAACGTGACATCCCCATTGGCGGCAAGTCCAACAAGGGAAGGAAATCCACCAACAGGTACGAGAATAAGAGGGTCCAACCATCGCTACCTCAACTCCAACCACCTTGTCCACAAGCAAATGTGGCTCCTCTAACTTTCGGTCCTTTGGCGCTTCCTCCGATGGTGACACCTTATCGCGTTGAAAATGGGTATCTCAATATGGTAAACCCACTGAGAACTATTGAGCCACCATATAACTCAAGCCAAAACGCTTTCCAGCCTACTTCGCATTATGATTCAAGGTCACATAATTTATTTTTGAACAATAATGATGGAGCTAGTTCATCTAACCCCATTCCATTGAATGCCTCCGTAAACAGCAGCACCACTAGTGGATACACAAATATTGGTTGGGGTTCATTGATAGCGAACCCAAATGATTGGTTGGACTTCCCCCATAGCTTTGACCCATCAACATGATGAGTTATGTGCTAGTGCTTGTTGAGCCATTTAATTCTTAATTTCTTAAAATTTAAATTAAATACAAATTTCTTTTTAAGTACTTAGAGGGTTAAACGTGTAACCTTTCATGTCACCTCTTGTACCGCATTGATTGTTGAATAAATTAAATGGCTTTCTTTTAATTTACTTCACCTTAATTTATGTTATATTTCATGAAGCATATGTGCGACTACCGTGCAAGTGCGAGTGTGAGTGTTTAGGTGCATAGCATGTCAACACACAGTCACAAAGCACAAATAATACGAACATATTTCGGGGATTGCATTAATTTTATATGTTAGTTGTAGATTATATACTATCGGCCCAAAATTACTCAAATATCATTAGTTATGTGATTTTTAGAATAGAAAAAATATCTTTAATATCTTTAATGAGAGTTTTAATATTAACTCTTAAATGTATGTTTCTGTAATAATTTTTCATGTACCTCTGAATAAATTACTAAGTCAATGATACACATCATTCAATATAATAGTATAGTAATACTTTTGTAAATAAACAGATTAAATTTTTACTTAAATACATTTACCTTATAATTTCATCCCCTTAGAATAATATTCCATTATCTATCTATATCTATATCTATATCTATATCTATATCTATGTAATAACAGAAGTGCTTGACAAATTTTTCCGCCTAAACTCAGGGATATTTTAATAATATCACATATTTAGACAAAAATACCATTTAGAATTAATATTTAAATACCTTAAATAAATTATTATAGTTTTTTCTAAACTTAATTGACCCATATTTATTACACTTAATCTTTCTAATATAATCTTACTTCTATTATATTATACTAAATATATTATTATACCCTAATTTCTATAATTTACTTTATTAATTCTCTAAATTAGTACACGTCATTCCATATAGATCTACATATTACTGTAATTATTATATATAAATAAATATTGCACGCTAATCAACTTAATTAACACCAATTACCTTAATTACTACATATTAAATTTGGTATATACAATTTTACCAAATTTACCAAATTTAAATTTTTTTTTTGCATATAATTGAAATAATATATTTAATTTAATATTTTAATAGATATTTTTAATTTTATTTTTTTATTTGTTTTGAATTTCAATTAAAAAATTACAAACTATTTAACATTTATTGCTAAGTTTTTTTCAGTATAAAATGGTTCCGAGTTCGGTAGAGTTTTCCTCCAATTCAATATATTTCAATTGAAAATTAAATTAGCTTGAGAGTGATGGAACAAGGCAACGGAGTTGGTGATTATCACCCGTCACTGCCGTCGGTTAGGAGGTTGAGGACGATGGAGTACCCTGGCTCTCAGCTCCTCCTCCACCGAGACAATGTCCTCGATGTCATTCTGGTGACACCAAATTTTGCTATTTTAACAACTCCAACCATCTTGTCCACAAGCAAATGTGGCTTTGGCGCTTCCTCCGATGGTGACACCTTATCGCGTTGAAAATGTGTATCTCAATATGGTAAACCCACTGAGAACTATTGAGCCACCATATAACTCAAGGCAAAACGCTTTCCAGCCTACAACTAGGCATTAGAGGGTTAAACGGGTAACCATTCATGTCACCTCTGGTACCGTATTGATTGTTGAATAAATTAAATGGTTTCCTTTTAATTTACTTCACCTTAATTTATGTTATATTTCATGAAGCATATGTGCGACTACCGTGCGAGTGTGAGTTTTTAGGTGCGTAGCATGTCAACACACATATAGTGTACGCATGGGTAAGCGAGTGACATGTGAATATAGATATTTTATACAACCACATATATTGAATTGAAAAACTCTACCTAACTCGGAACCATTTTATACTGAAAAAAACTTCGCAATAAATGTTAATTAGGTTGTAATCTACGCAATAATTTAGAAAATGTATGTAATATAATTAATTATATTATATCTTCGTAACAACTTTCATTTGGCTTAAATGTATATTACGAATATAAATTCAATTTCCTAAATCAAATTTAATATAGTAATTAATGTTCATTTGAGTAATTTTAATTTATAGAAGGTATGGTTGAAAAAAGTGCTAGGCACTTCTCGGACGCTCGGGGGCGCCTAGCGCCTAGGCCCCGTGTATTTTGTATTTTTTAAAATATTTTATTTTTTTAAAGATTTGATAATTATATAGAAAGACCCTATAGGGCATGCTTGACCAAGATAGTATTGGTAAAAATTGAACCCGTGACCTTCTTGTGCGAGAATAGTGCTCTACACACTTGGCCACCCTTTTGGTAGTGCTGTTAGGCATTTTTGTTATAGGACCCAACAATGGTGAAGTTATAGTTATATATATTATGAAAGAAAATAATATAGCAAATAGCAATGAAATTATATTTGATTTATTTTGATTTTATTTCGTAACAAAATTTCATTTTATGCAAAGAAGTATTTCAATTGTTATACTTTAAATATAGAATTAAAAATATATATCTAAATTCGAATCAAATGAAGTTATTTCAATATTAATTTTTTTAATTGAAATTCAATAAAAAAATTTAAAAAAAAATTAAAAATATCTATAATTTTAAAAATATTAAATTAAATATAGTATTTCAATTATATGTAAAAAAAATTAAATTTGGTAGAATTGTATATACCAAATTTAATATGTACGGAGTAGTAATTAAGGTGGTTGGTGTTAATTAAGCTGATTAGCATGTAATATTTATTTATATATAATATAGCTATAGTAATACAGAAAGTATGTAGATTTAGATGGAATGATGCGTAGTAGTTTAGGAAATTAAAAAAGTAAATTATGAAAATTTGGGTATAATAATATATTTAGTATAATACAATTGAAGTAAGATTATATTAGGAATATTAAGTGTAATAAATATGGGTCAATTAAGTTTAGAAAAAAATTATAATAATCCCGAAAATTAGGGTATAATAATATATTTAGTACAATATATTAGAAGTAAGATTATATTAGGAAGATTAATATTTATTTAAGGTTTTTAAATATTAATTCTAAATGGTATTTTTGTCCAAATGTTTGATATTACTAAAATATCCCTGAGTTTGGGCGGGAAAACTTGTCAAGCACTTCTGTAATTATATATAGAGTTGGTTCCATTTTTTGTTCTAGATGACAATCCACTTTTAGTATATTTTTATTAGAACATCCTTATTTGGCCCTAGTATTATTGTAGCATGACCATTTTTAGTCCTCCATCAACAAAATCGTTGAAATATTGTTAAATACAAAAACATTTCAATCTTTTTTTTTTTTTATACAAAGTATGTTGAACCGCTATATTTTTATGTTTATTTTTTAAAAAACATTCATAATTGAAGACCGAAATGTTATTGTATTTAACGGTATTTAAACTATTCTAATAAAAAGGACTACAAGTGAATTTCCACCTATGAATCTAGGACCAAAAATAGAATTAACTTTTATATATATATATATATATATATATATATATATATATATATATATATATATATATATATATATATATATATAGATTAATACTTTTGTAAATAAACAGATTAAATTATAAGTTAAATATATTTACCTTATAGTTTCATCCCCTTAAAATAAATTTTTTGAAGATAGAATAATATTTAATTATGTTATCAATAATAATAGTCAAAGATCAAGGGAGAAATAAGAGAAATTGTTATTAGAGATGGAAATAGGTCAGTCCAAGTTGGGTTTTAAAAAATTCGGTTAGGGCCTGTTAAGAAAATCTAAGGCATGAGTCTATGCCTAAGGGTGTGTTTGGAAAGCAGGAAAATGACTTCTGGAAAATGTTTTCTGGAAAATGATCCATTTTCCAGAAAATAAGTTCATTTCCGGTGTTTGGTTGCATTTTGGAAAACTGTGTTTGTGTGTTTGGTTCATTTTCTGGAAAATGATTAGAATTGTATAATTATATATTCTAATTATTTTATTTAAAAT
Organism: Ipomoea trifida; assembly: GCA_003576665.1. Lineage (NCBI taxonomy): Eukaryota > Viridiplantae > Streptophyta > Magnoliopsida > Solanales > Convolvulaceae > Ipomoea > Ipomoea trifida. The sequence continues at coordinate 3,000,849 of CP025657.1, forward strand.
ATTAAAATATTATTTAAAATAATATTATAGCAAATAATAGTTATAAATAAAACCAAAAAAAACAAAAAGAAAAAAATAATAATAAGCATCACCCTCTGGTTTCCGTCGACGGAAACCAGAGGGTGACACTGCTCTGGTTTCCGCGCGACGGAAACCAGAGCAGATTCATCTGCTCTGGTTTCCGCCGGCGGAAACCAGAGCAGATGTAAACCAGATCTGGTCTGGTTTCCGCCGGCGGAAACCAGACCAGATCTGGTCTGGTTTCCGCCGGCGGAAACCAGACCAGATCTGGTTTCGATCTGCTCTGGTTTCCCGTCGGAAACCAGAGCTCCGACGGGAAACCAGTGCAGGAATTGGGTTTCCGGCGGAAACCATATGGTTTCCGCCGGAAACCAAAGCTGGTGTTCCGTGTTCGTCATTTCCTGGCCGGCGGAAAATGACTTCCGCTTTTTTTTGGCGGAAGTCATTTTCCGCCAAATGGGGGTGATTTTCCCCAGTCAACGGAAATCATTTTCCGTTGACTGGGTTTTCCAAGCCTTGCCAAACACTGAACACCCGGAAAATGATTTCCGGAAATCATTTTCCGGGTTTCCAAACACACCCTAAGTCTAAATGTGACTTTTTGTTAGGCTCAAGTCAGAGTTTACAATTGACTTGGATTGGCCTTGAAACTTTTTTAAATGCATATTTAATACGTAGATCACTAAAAAGGCTCCAAACTAAGTTTTAAATAGGCTTTGGGCTTATTTAAGACCTGCATGTTAAGCCTTTTTAAAGCATACATTTTTTTTTTTTTTGAAAATAAAGCATACATATTTGTAAAAAAATTTAAAAATTATACCTAATAAAACACTAATACATAACTATATAAGTATATCACCACAATTCCATGAATCACATTAGAAAATTACAATTAATCAGTAACCACGAAATCATAAGTTCATAACACAAAATGGATCCAACAACACCTACAACTACCTAGAAGTTTAATAACAAAAAGTTCATAATACAGAATCCAACAACACAAGTTTAATAACCACAAGTCCATAATACAAAAATTCAACACATGCTTAATAATGATAAAACAATAAGTCTATAATATAAAAATCTAACACAAACTTTATAATATGTCTTGGGTTATATATATATATATATATAGGCACCGAGCCACCGATTAATCAGCGCCTAGGGGCTAGGTGCTGGCCGGCCGTCTAGCGTATCACCATAATTGGTGGTCTAGGCGGCCGACTAGACCACCAAGCGACGTTTACGCCTCCTAGGCACCAACTAGGTCACATAATCGGCTGATTAACTATTCTTCCCTTCTTTTTAAAATGGGTTAGTTCACTCAAAACAACATAGGTTTGAGAGAAATAACTATAAATTGTTCGAACTCTAAACTTTTTTTAGGTTAATATTTAATATTTTAGTATTAACTATTAAAGTATTAAATAATTTATAATTATCAAATCTTAAAAAATAAAATATTTAAAAAAAAATACAAAATACACGGGCGCCTAGGCGCTAGGCGCCCCCGAGCGTCCGAGAAATGCCTAGCACTTTTTTCAACCATACCTTCTATAAATCAAAATTACTCAAATGAACATTAATTACTATATTAAATTTGATTTAGGAAATTGAATTTATATTCGTAATATACATTTAAGCCAAATGAAAGTTGTTACGAAGATATAATATAATTAATTATATTACATACATTTTCTAAATTATTGCGTAGATTACAACCTAATTAACATTTATTGCGAAGTTTTTTTCAGTATAAAATGGTTCCGAGTTAAGTAGAATTTTTCAATTCAATATATGTGGTTGTATAAAATATCTATATTCACATGCCACTCGCTTACCCATGCGTACACTATATGTGTGTTGACATGCTACGCACCTAAAAACTCACACTCGCACGGTAGTCGCACACTCGCACGGTAGTCGCACACTTGTACATATGCTTCATGAAATATAACATAAATTAAGGTGAAGTAAATTAAAAGAAAGCCATTTAATTTATTCAACAACCAATACGGTACAAGAGGTGACATGAAAGGTTACTCGTTTAACCCACTAAGTACTTAAATAAAAATTTGTTTTAATTTAAATTTTAAGAAATTAAGCATTAAATGGCTCTACAATCACTAGCACATAACTCATCATGTTGATGGGTCAAAGCTACGTGAGAAGTCCAACCAATCATTTGGGTTCAATATCAATGAACCCCAACCAACATTTGTGTATCCACCAGTAGTGCTGCTATTTACGGAGGCATTCAATGGAATGGAGTTAGATGGATTAGCTCCATCATTATTGTTCAAAAATAAATTTTAGGACCTTGAGCCATAATGCCTAGTTCTAGGCTAGAAAGCGTTTTGGCTTGAGTTATATGGTGGCTCAATAGTTCTCAGTGAGTTTACCATATTGAGATACCCATTTTCGGGTGTCACCATCGAAGGAAGCGCCAAAGGACCGAAAGCTAGAGGAGCCACATTTGCTTGTGGACAAGGTGGTTGGAGTTGAGGTAGCGATTGTTGGACCCTCTTATTTTCGTACCTGTTGGTAAATTTCCTTCCCTTGTGTGACTTGCCGCCAATGGGGATGTCACGTTGAATGCCACCATGAGTACGGTCCAATGGCGCTTGCATGCCCGACAGTAATATACCTTGATTGATTCATATTGTAGTTGTTAAAATAAAAAAATTTGGTGTCGTCTGAATGACAACGGGGACATTGTTTTGATGGAGGAGGAGAGCCAAGGTTATCCATCATCCTCAACCTCCGAACCGACGGCAGTGGCGAGTGATGATATTGTAGTGGGATCATTTTCAAATGTGCAAAAGTACTGTGGAGATAACCTTAGCCTAACAATGTCATGGATTATTCATTATTGAAGCTTCCTTATTTTGACTTTTAGGTAGAGAGGTAGAAGTGTCCCTCCGCCAGAAGTTTACATAGCATTCACATTCACTAATTCAGTGGCTCAATAAATATGGCCAAATGGCCAAATGTTGGTACGTACAAGGAATCTGTTCACTTTAAACATAATCCCACACTATCACTACTGAGTTTTGAACCTTAACTTGATATTTTCTTCCTTGTTTGTTTACTGCTATTTGTTTTAAGAGTAGTGCCACATTCTTTTTACTAATTTTTTGAATGACGAGAGAGTCAATAACTCAATATAACACATTTGTTTTAAAATTTCAAACAAACTTCAATTCCAAACCCTTGGTAGTTACAATGTTAGGTTGGCATTAAATTTTTTGTGGATCAGACAAAGACGATTTAAAATATAATTGACCATGGCATAACTATTGCGGACATTTAGTTTATAATAATATTTCCAAAGAGTCAATAACTCATTAACGAAGTCTAGCAAGAAATTGATGAACTTTCCGACATCGTGTGGACGTGCTACAGATAATTTATTTATTTATTTATTTTGTAATATATAAATTTTATAAATAATATAATTATTAAATATATGTCATTATCTGTGCATCACATTGGAGATATACTAATTTTTCTTTTAAAAAATAATTTGTTAAAGAAATAATGTACAAATTGACCACCGAACGTAACCTGAAATACAATTAGGTTACAGATTAAAAAAAAGTGCAATTAGACCATCAAACACTCGAAATGTATGCAATTTTACCTTTAACAAATTACAATCCATTTCATCAGGTTACCGGCTTGCATGGACAAAATTGACAATTTTAAATAATTTTTAATAATAAATTTTAAAAATAAAAATGAAAAAAAAAAAAAAAAAAAAAGTCGGGTGGCCGGCCACCCCTTACCCTCTTCCTCCTTCATCTCCAATAGAAGACGAAGGAGGTGGGGTGGCGCGTCTCACGCCACCCCCCTCCCCCCTCCTTCGCCTCCACGAAGACGAAGGTTGGAGACGAAGAGAGATGAAGGAAGGCAAGGAGGGGAAGCGGTTGGCTTCTCTCATTTATTTATTTATTTATTTATTAATTCTTATTTTTATTGTTTTTTTTTAGAATACTTATTTTTATTATTAAAAATTATTTTAAAATGTCAACTAATCATTGCTATCTCTGAAGTTGATTGATTTGGTTTCCCACTCTCCAATCTCAACTCCTACTTAATTGGTGTATAGTAGTAGCCTTTAGACGTCGGCTATGGCCAATGGACACAGTTTCTTAACAGATTCTTAAACTTCAATTCACTCAGCTCGACCATGGCGATCTTCTTAACCCATTTTTCGCGCTTTCTCCTTATCACCCTCCCCGCGCTCTATGCTGCTTCTTCGCCTTCTTTCTCGCAGACAATCAACTCATCAGACGCCATTTGCGACAAGACTCCCCACCCCGAATTCTGCAAATCCCTTTTTCCCCGCAACAATTCCACAAATATAAACGATTTAGGGCGAATCTCCCTCCACCTCGCCTTGTCCAATGCCAGGAAGTCCCTCAATCGCCTCAATTCGTACTTCAAATCGAAAAATTCCTCGATTCGAACCACACTTTATGTCCTGCGAGATTGCCGATTCCTCCTGGGATTGAACACTCACTTCCTCTCCGATGTTCTTCGCGCCATCGAATCGGCGAATCGCGTCCCCGAATCGGCGGCCGGCGACGCCCAATCGCTGCTCAGCGCCGTCATGAGCAACCAACAGACCTGCTGGGACCAGCTCGTCACCACGCCCTCCGCCTCCAACATTTCGATCCAATTCTCCCCTTCGCTCTCCAACGGCTCCCTATTGTACAGCGTTTCCCTCGCCCTATTCAAGCTCGGCTGGATCGCCGTTCCTCGGAAGGTAATCGGAGGAGATCGCGCGGTTTTCGGCGAGGAGTATGTGAAGGTGAGAGAAGCGGTGGTGGTGAATCCGGATGGGACCGGGAACTACAGGACCGTCGGCGCCGCCGTGGCGGCGGCGCCTAGGAACGGCGAAGCCGGCGGAGGATATTACGTGATTCGCGTGGCGGCGGGGATCTACGAAGAGTATGTTGAAATTGGGAGTAGTAAGAAGTATCTGATGATGATTGGTGAAGGCATAAACAAGACTATCATTACCGGTAATCGGAGTGTTGTTGATGGATGGACTACTTTTGGCTGTGCCACATTTGGTAAGTTTTTCTTTACTAGATTCCCTACAAATTTTAGCATAGCATTTACTTACTAGGTGTGTGTTGAGCATAGACCCTAACTATCCGATACTAGATTAATTCTCATTCGTATGAGGTCTAAAGAGGCCCTAACTAAGTTAATACAAAAGGAAATTCGAACTTTCGATCTCTTTTAAGGAACAGGAATGTACGACTACTCACGTCAACCAAACTTATTTTTTTTATAACATTAAGTTTAATATTAATATATATTTTTTATATATTTAAAAATTACATTAAAACTACTATAAACACAAATTTTTAATTTTAAAAATAATTAAAAAATTAATAAAGAAAAAAAAAAGTTGATTTGATTAATGAATAGTAAACATGGAGGTAAAATGGAACAGGAGTATAAAATATTATTTTCTTTTAAAAATCATTACATATATAATAATTACTCATAAATTTGAGAGGGAATAGCATTAGCTTTCTTTTTATTTTTTTATTTTTTTGTTGAGCACTTCTGACTCTGTACAATGTAACATATGGTCATAACTATTTTTCCAATCTATTGAAATACAGAGAGTCAATGGCTCAAACACATAACCTCCTATTTGAAGGAGCCAACACAAATAATAGGATTTTAATTTTCTTCCTATTTTATTTTTTTTGAAGTGCAATGATCGAATTAGTCACCTCACACTGCGTTAAAAAAGAGTTTTCTTATTACTTAAATAGTAATAAAAAAAAAAAAAAGGACCAGTTAAATGTTACCACATGATGAAGGAAATAATTAGGAAAAAAATAGACAACTCCAGTAACAAATAGCAGTAAACAAGCAAGTTATTGAGCATGTTTAGCATATTGTAAGTATAGAATTTTTGGAAGATGAGGTCAAGGTTCGAAATTCGACAATGACAGTGTGAGATTGTGTTTAAAGTGAGCAAATCTCTTATGCGTATCGACATTTAGTTATGTTTGTTGAGTCACTGAATTACCGTGATTTTAAAAAAATATATTTGGTTTAGGACAAATTAATTACTGAATGTGAATGCTACGTAAACTTCTGGCGGAGGGATACTTCTACCTCTCTACCTAAAAGTCAAAATAAGGAAGCTTCAATAATGAATATCCATGACATTGTTAGGCTAAGGTTATCTCTTGCACATTTGAAAATAATCCCACTACATGATATCAGCATATTTGTAATTTACTTTTCTATATTCATATAATTTCAAGTCACTTTCAATAATAATAATAATACTGTGACTTAGATGGGTTGTTTTTGGCAGTAGAGATGATAATTTTAATCCATCTTGCTGATATCAACGCGAAATCATCTTCTATTGATCGAGTTTTTTTTTTTTTTTTTCTTTTGAGTAATAACGGGTGGTACGTTGGTGTGAATCTTAAAAAAATTAAACTCATAATGGATCGGGTTGGACACAACTTTAATATACAAAACATGCATAAAGCCCCACACAACCCCAATGTTATTTTAAGATGTTTGCCAATAATTTTGGGATAAAATTAATTAAATGACTAATAAATATAATATGATTAAATAAAATAAAATGTTATAATATCACCTTTGATAAATGATCCTTAAATAGTTTTAACGGAAGACTAACGGTGTTATAACAGAGTTGTGATAATTTTGTCATAATAAAATGTGATGTACAATATTTCAAACTTAACAAATATAATATAGCCTTAAATTTAAGGAAAAAATCGGGGATATAACTTGGATTCACAATTATAATGTTTTATAAGATGTGGTGAGTTGAAGAATCTTGAAATAGGTGGTTGAAAATTGAAAAATAATGTTGCGAAAGTGGTTCACTATACGAAGGAGAATAAGGTGCGAATTTTCTATTTTATCCCTCCAATAATAGCAAAATTTCGAATTTTTTATCAGATTGAAACGAAACATAACGTCAGGGACCAAACACGCCACTTTGCTCCTAACTGATGCCTAAAAAATAAATACGGTCATAACTAGGGGTGAGCATTTCGATTCTTGGTTTGTTTGTTTTTTCACGTTTGGTTTGGTTTTGAAAAAATGATACCATTCGGTTTCAAATTTTAGTTCGATTTGGTTTCAGTTCGGTTTGAAATAGTTCAGTTTCGGCTTGGGTTTTGATTCAATTTGAAAACTCAAACATTCTCTAGCTAGTTCTTTTGCACACATAATTATTTATTTATTTTCACTGATAATTTAAATTTGAAAATCTAAGCAACAAGTCCACAATGCATATTTCAAATTTCTCAATCTAAAATAATTCCAAATCGAATAGACTACTTCACCTGCATTTGCCATCCGACAACATCACAAACTCACAAAGAAAAATTGAAAACAAAGAACAATTGTGAAAATTTGGGTTAGAGAATTGGAGATTTAGTATATGCATTTGGCTAAATTTGTAAATATAAAAGATATTTGGGCATAAATAAACTATATAATTATTTAATATGTATGTGTGTGTGTGTGTGTGTGTATATAACCATTCAGTTTTTCAATTCGATTCGGTTTGATTTTTAACTGAACCAAACCGAAAGTTCAAAACCATTCAGTTTATAAAATATAAAAGTATAAAACCAATCGGTTTTAATAATAAACCAAAACATAACTGTTGGTTCGGTTTCGGCTCGATTCGGATAACCCGAATTGAGATGTCCACCCTAGTCATAACTAAGGGACTGAACCACTAATATGGCTATAACTCAAACACCAAATATGTCAATTTCTCATAATAATAATACTAATAATAATAATAATAATAATAATAATAATAATAATAATAATAATAATAATAATAATACTCCGTAGTAGTAGTAGTAGTAATAATAATAATAATAATAATAATAATAATAATAAAAAAGCCCTTTGGGCCTACTCGTACATAGCCTACGTACCAAATAGCCTGTGTACCAAATACTTAGGGTTGTATACTCGGAGTATATTCTCTAGCAGATTCAATTTAATTTTTTTGATTCAGTGGCCTAAATCCTAATTACATTATCACGTGTAGTTCAATGACATATTTAACCTTATTCGTTATTTTTATATACTTAAATATTTTATACCTATAATAATATATATTTACAGGTGTGAGTGGGCAAGGATTTGTTGCAATAAACATGACATTCCGGAACACCGCCGGACCAATAAAGCACCAAGCCGTGGCGGTCCGAAACAACGCCGATTTCTCGGCGTTCTACAAATGTAGCTTTGAGGCCTACCAAGACACCCTCTTCACCCATTCACTCCGCCAATTCTACCGCGAATGTGACATCTACGGCACCGTAGACTTCATCTTCGGCAACGCCGCCGCCGTGTTACAAAACTGCAACATATACCCACGCCTGCCAATGTCCGGCCAATTCAACGCCGTGACGGCGCAGGGCAGAACCGACATTAACCAGAACACCGGCGCCTCCTTCCACAACTGCACCGTCGCCACCGCGGCGGACTTGGCGGCGGCCGGAAACCGGTCCACACGGACGTTTTTGGGGCGGCCATGGAAGGAGCGATCGAGAACGGTTTTTATGCAGACGTTTTTGGGCGGGTTGATTGAACCGGCCGGGTGGTCTTTGTGGATTGGGGATTTTGCGTTGAGCACGTTGTTTTATGCGGAGTTTGAGAACACTGGGCCGGGTTCGAATACTACGGGGAGGGTTACTTGGCCGGGTTATCATCGTACCATTAACCAGACCGTTGCGGTTGAATATACTGTGTCCAAATTTATAGCCGGAGACCGGTGGATACCCGCCACCGGAGTTCCTTATGCTGCTGGCTTATTATAAGCAACTTTATATCTATATAATTTGTGTCTACAAGAAAGTTCAAAAACTAAAAGGTTTTATAAAATATTTTTGTTTTTACCTACCTTCGAAGGCTAAACATTTTATAAAATTATTATGTGCAGGAGTATATTGTATTTGTTGGATATTTGCTTGGAGGGCTAAGTTTAGTATCCCCTATCAGCACTAGCTACTATACAAATATAAGAAAATAGAATTGTGCCTTAACTTGTTATTATCTATAACTTTTTTGGCGTCAATGTTTGATCCTCACAAGGGGATTGTTAGGTGTTGTTTTGGATGACCAAATCCAGCACCGCTATTGAAATGTAACGCGGATGGTTACACAAGTATGGAAATGAAGTTGTGCATTCTTTAGTAGCTAAAACTTTTGGTGTAGCAGTAAACACTTAATTCCGAATGCAAATTTAAATCAACTAATCACAATGTATAATATCTATTGTAAATAAAAGAATGTAGACATTACTTCAATTATTATTTTTTTCCTTTATTCGAATTTGTTGTTTTGTGGCAAGGGTATATTGGAGATTAAAAATTAAGAATATTTTCCTTCAAAAGTTTATGGACTTCTATTGCAAGTATTAGGTTTTGACAGTGAAATGGGCCCCACCGTGAATCTGTGAGAAGAAGTATGCGCCTCACAACGCGTATGGCACAAATCTTGCGCCCAGCCTAATATGCACAAATTTTTTTTTTTAATTTTGTTTTTTTTTTTTTCAGATTTTATTTTTGTTTTATTTTTTCTTTAATTCCTTCCAGTGAGAAACAGCATTGCAAGTATTGTTTACCAAAAAAAAAAAAAAAAAAAAAAACAAACAAAACACTACAAAACATTAAGGAACGTAAATAAATTACTATGTTTATTTCATTGAAGGTGTACTTGAAGCTGCTGCCATGAATACATACATTTTCTCAACAACGAATAACCAAACCTATAAGAATACTTTACACTAAAAATTTTAACAAATTGAGGTCCATTATTCCCAAGTATCCGTGCTCCATTCTTGCAAAGAAACATGATACAACAATAATTAACTATAAGGCATCCGGCGTGCAATTTAGCGCCTCGGTTTCTTGCCTATATACACGAGGGTGGACGCGGTGTTTAGGGCGGCGGGTTTGGTGGCTGCAGCTTCGTGTAACGAAATGGTGGACTTAGCAGTTGATGCCACATTGACCTCTAGCAGACGCTTTAGCGCTGTCCGAGGTGAAGGGGTCGATTCGCACCCACAGCAACGAGAAGATGGATGCAAGAAGAATGGACCAGACGATGACGATAGTGGGAGTGCGGTTCTGCCTGCCCAACAGACCTTTGAGGAAAGGGTACAAGTGCACAATCACCCAAATGGCGAAGAACAGTCTCCCGAACAGAGGGCCCCACGACTGATACCCGCTGTTAATGGCGAATGAGACGCCCGCCACTATGCCTACTAGGTTGACTATGAGGACTGTGGTTGGGGGAATGAGAAGCGACGTCCATTTGAACACGTAAAGCTCGGCAAAATCTCCATCTTCATCGGACGCCTTTGAAGTGACGGTGAAATTGGTATCAATCCCGGCAAGTACTTTTAGAAGACCTTGGAAGACCGCAAAAAGATGAGCAGACGTGCCACCGATAACCCAGAACTGCTCGTTTCTCCACCAATCCTCGATACTCACACCGCTCCACCTAAGCTCCAATATACCAGTGGCAAAAATGGAGATGAAGAGAAGAATGAACCAAGCGCTAGCATAGTTGCTTATCTGCAGAAAATCAATTAGACGTTTATTCAAGATTCCAGAGACGTTTATTGGTGCCATTAACAAACAGAAAGCAATGGAAATGAAAATTCTTCACATACCTCGGGAACAATAAATTTCCCCGTGAGAAGACAGATAGCAGGGAGAATGCAGTATGCAAGCAACGGAATGGAGGTGATAGGATAAACAATGGTGTTAATGTACGCTATTCGTTCCAAGAGTTTCAGTTTTCCATTGTAGCCATACCATATAGGGCAATGGCGACTGAGGAGAATTTCGATGGATCCCAAGGCCCACCGAAGCACTTGGTTCAAACGATCTGAAAGATTGATAGGAGCAGACCCTTTAAATGCTGGGCGAGGAGGCATACAATAGATCGAAATCCATCCTCTTGCATGCATCTTAAATCCCGTCAAGATATCCTCAGTGACGGACCCATAGATCCATCCAATCTGATTGCAACACAAAACATAACCCATTCAATTTGCATTTCATATCATGGCTTAATATGTACATATTCAGAAAGATAACACATGCACACATGCATATATTCCAATCACTGTTGCAAAAATCGACTGCCTAGGCGCCCCCAGACCGAGGCGAATTGCTCCCTAGGCGTCCGCCTAGGTGGCCGGCTGCCTAGTGCCTAACTCGGCCAACTGGGCCGAGTTGGCAGCCGAGTTAACTCGCCCAACTCGGCAGAGTTAGCCGAGTTAACTCAGGCGAGTCGACCTTGTTAATTTTTTATGATATTCAAATTTATTTATATGAATAAGAGAAGTGAGAGATATATATAATATAATATATGACATACACCCACAGACATGCATTATTTTTTTGTTTTTATAGGTCGCCGCCTAAGTACCGCCTAGGCGCTGCCTAGACTGCTTAGGCGCTAGTCTACTGCCCGACTAGCGCCTAATGCAACCATGATTCCAATAGGAGCAAATAGTATGAATTTCGAGCATCATGTCATTATGCCATACCTCTTTTCCCCATTCAGTCTTGTCCTCATACCCACAGCTAATGACATGGATTGCTTCTTTCAAAAGTGTTGCGGGATTAGTCGATTGCGGAATGCCCCCCTGTTCCATAAAGGTAGCAGCAATAAAAACCGGAGACTGCCCAAACCGCTTCTCTAAGCTCTTCTGAGACATGAGAAGAGACTTCTCTTCATCATATCCTGCATATCCAAAAGGAATGAATGATGTCAAAGGAAAGCAAAATGACACAACCTTTCATCATATCCTGCATATCATCTACAGAAAAGGTTTTACGAGCTGTTGAAAAAGCTACAAAACAAAGGCACACTATGTAATGGTAGAAATTCATCTTTAAATGCTTTCGAGTGAATGAGAATTATATGTCACTCTAGAAAAGTAAGCGGAATTTTTTATCCGAGTAAACATAAAAAAGTCATGATTTCTTAGGTAAGTGAAACGCATTATTATGAATCCATACCTTCCACACCCTCGTCAATGTCTTCCACATTGAAAATAGGAATCGTAGATTCGGTTCTTTTAGCCGCTCTCTTTTTATCAATATAACTCTTGCTACCACTCCTTCCCTTCTTTCTTGAGCCACAACAGCTCTTGACGATAATGTTTGGCTCCAAGTCAGCTTCGGTTAAGACCGGATCATAACCGTATAAAGCCTGCCTGTTAAAACAACATCCAGTTCCCACATAGACGGGACCCTGAAGGCCATCCAGCCCCCTCAAGTTGATCTGAGAAAGAGGTATATACGCAATGAGCACTCTTGATAGTACAAACAGAAAAATTACCAATTACCTAAATAGATACGATACTCTATAAATTTTAAGAGAGACCTACATCGAAGAACACAATGTTGCGGTTGGCATATCGATCGTGCAAGTCAATGCCATCAAACCTCTGAGGGAATTGAACATAGCACGTCTTCCTTCCTAGAGCAGGATCCATCATGAAACACATGGCTTCTCTAAGTGCTTTGCTGTTGTTAAAGTAGTGATCACAATCGACGTTCAAAAGATATGCTCCATTGGTGAGGACAGCAGAAACTCGAATCTGCAGAAAATCAGAAAACCCCCATTGCATGTTTAAAAAATTATGATGTGATAAGTTTTTTTTTTTAGTACTACTGACTCTATTACATTGTAGTATCTGTTCATCTATACTTTCTCAACCTGTTGAACTATTGATAAGTTGTTATATTGCCTCTTCTACACCAAAACCGCTTTTGGGAAAAATAAAATCATATCATTATCCATGTCCAACAAATGAAATACAAGATCCAATATCAATCAATCAATACGAAGTATCCATTGCCTACCAAAGCATTCATAGCTCCAGCCTTTTTGTGGTGTTGGAATCCTGGCCTCTTCTCACGAGAAACATAAACCAGCCGAGGAAGTTCATTTCCATCTGTATCAAGCCCACCACTGTGACCCAAGAAGACCTGTTAATCCAAGGATATGTGCAAATAAGACACCTCTTCACAAATGTTAATAAAAACACACACACACACACATAAGCAAAGGATAAAATAAAACTAAAGATATACTAATAAAATACCTGGATCATTCCCGGATGATCCCTAGGGTTGTTTCCAGGCCAAGAGGTACCATCTTGCATCGTCCAACCCTCTTCAGGCATTTTTTGTGCTTTTGCAACAAGTGCATTGACACGTATCTTGAATTCATCATATTCCCTCTATAAAATAAACCTTTCAGAATATAATAACTGACAGAATTTTGTGCAGAACTGTCTCATATAGATAAATCTCTATTGTGCTTTGCCAGGTTTTAATTTCATAAAACTTTCCAAATCATCTGAACTTACACATCAAAATTAAATTGCTATAGCAATCAAGTTCTGCTAAATTGTGCTTGTAATTCGGACAAAAATTTGGGAGGTGTTAAGCACACTATTGTTACCGCATTTATGAGATAATACTAGGCTTATCATTTTACCTTCATTGCCCTACGCTCTTTCACAAATGAAGGCAGAATCTTGTCCTTCAAATAATCAATCTTCCGAGAGAAATAGAATTCAGGAGCCCGAGGCTCAATATTAAACTTCTTGCAGAATGGCACCCATTTCCTTGCAAACTCTGCAGTTTCAGAGAGGGCTTCAAATGTCAACATTGCTGAACCATCATCAGAAACATAGCACGAGACCTTGTCTACAGGGTAATCCACAGAAAGGATTGATAGCACTGTGTTCGCTGTGATAAGAGGAGGCTCTTTCATAGGATCCACAGTACTGACAAACACATCCACTGGTGCTAACTGAGAAGGCTCCCCCTCCCTATCATATCTGACAGAGTGATAAACAAGATTTAGTATAATACCATATCTATGCCCAACAGGCAAATGGGAGTGGGATTTATCCTGATCAGATAAAGTTTCTAGCAAGTCGTTTTTGAAACTACCTTAAAGCGAGCCTGTCTAGATAGGTCTCACGATTGATGGGTGACCATTTTGGGAACTGATCCAAAAGCCAAGATAAGGCAAACCAAACCTCACAGATAACTGATACCAGCCACAAAGGATAGGCATCGTTCACAGGGTGAGTCAGCCGGTATTGCAAGAAAAAACCCAAGATGATCAACCGAAGTATAATTACAACCCGATAAGGGGTGACGTGAGAAGAAGGGATAGGAATCACACGACTTAAAGGTTGGCGAGCATCATCAGCCCTGTTACAAGTTGAAGCAAATGTGAGAAAATAGACAGCAAACTACATACATTTAAGTATCATGATAACATTGAAAAGATGTCCTTGTTGCTGCCCAAAATCGTTCCACTTAAACTTACATTATTTATGTGTTTCTCTCTCTCTCATGCAATTTTATGGCTTCTGTTTCCCAATTAATATTGAAGGACAATTAGAAACTCACATTTGTAGCTCTTCTCCATTTGATCCTGTCCCTTCAATGTCTCCTTTCCCTTCCATGTATCTGTTGCTTATTTGAGTCATATTTTTGTCCTGTTTAAGTTTCCAACCTTCAACTCTCTCTTTCCAGTCAACGCTACCAAGTCCATAAGAATTCAAGTCCTTCGAAGGGTCCACAATTCTGACAGGAACTGCAGGGTATATCCTCTTCAGGAGTTTTGCACGGAAAAAAGAATAGAACGAATCACAGATTTACAGTACAGGTATTAAAGATTTAAAGTGAACCAAATACCTGGCTGCCTTGGGTCAAGGTATGGTAGGGAGTGACCATGCTTATCTCCCGGACCCAAAGGTCCTGACATACTTCTTACAGATTGAGTATCGGGTGTTGCACTTAGAGGGATTTCACCAGAGATCTAAAAACATGGCCATGTATAGATAAGCAGAAAGCGCAAAACAAAGACGACTAAGGAGTTCCATTAAAATAAGAAAGTACTAATATATTTTAACAGATTTCGTAACATAAACAAAGCTAATCCAATAATCCATACAGAAGAAAAGCCAATTCTGTCTTTTATGTTATCCTGTTAAAATCAAACCAAATCATAGAACACTTGGAATGACCTGGCTAGAAAAATAATGATTTATCACATGACTGAACAATTAAGCATAAAAGAAAACAGTTTGTATTTTCTTTGTTTCCACACTAATGACAAACAAAGGTTCACTTTGATCACAAAATGACGTTATAAAGATACAAGTAATGTTCTAAAGTAAAGTAAAGTTCTTTAGAGAATTTACATTTGTATGCAAGGAATACCTAATAAAAATCCATTTTATTTTTATTTATTTATTTATTCTCTTCACACACACACACACACATATAACCCTCAAAATTAAGGAACCAACTAGCCCATGTTAGTTTATTTATTTATTCTCTTCACAGACAAGCATTCTTCAAAGCCGCTGCTCCAACAACAGGTTAGTTTCATCTGTTATTCTGTTTAACTGCTATTGAGCAATCAAAAGCCCACAATCCCCACATTGCAAAGATAGAAACAGTCATGCAAAACATGAATGAAGAGCTGATGAAACAGGGTTCATCCTCACTTACTGGCTGCCCATTTGTCAGAAGAGGGATTGGTTGATGAGATTCATGTCTAGAGGATGAGGAGAGATCAGCATCTTCTCCCTGCCACTTGCGTCTCGCCTTGCCATTTCCTTCACCATAATTGAACTCATTGTTGAGGTCATCAACATCATCCTCATCATCATCACCATCAACTCGTGGGCTCCCTAACAGTACCAAAAAAAAAAGTTCAGATGATTATGATAATAATATCATCATTATGAATTGATAATATGATATTTTATTTGATTTTATATATATATTCCTCATTGCCAAGTTGTCGCCTAGGCGGTCAGGTGGCATCTCGCCTTGAAAGTCCGCCTTAACAACAACGAATATCATAATGAAATATGTGTGTGTATGTATGTATAATATTTTATCCAACTAAGACTAACCTTTATGCCTCTTGTATCTGGTCTTGCACTGGGGGCACACTTGATTCCCATCTTTGCGCTCATACTCATAACAAGGCCGACAAACAGGAAAGGCGCACTCATTACAAGCAACAAATATATCACCATTAGCAGTAACCCCAACAGTATCACCACAAATCTGACATATCTGACTATCCAAATTCTTCAAAGGCTTTGGCTGTATTTGACAAAAGCAATGATACACCAATCACGCATTTAAAAATTAAAAGATCCACCAATATATTCACTACGCTACTAAAATACCAAATCAGGCTTTGATCAGCACACTAAGCTACTAAAATACCAAATCAGGCTTTGATCAGGGCATTATGGTACTAAAAATTATCAAATCAGTGTGACATAGTAAGCCCACCCTCACAATGCTCTCCGAATCGAAACCAACGGTCTTTGGAAGCACATACATATAGGAAGTCAAAAATTACTACGTCAAAGATCTTAAAAACAAGAGGAATTTTGCATTCAATCAGAAAATGGCAGATAATGGGTGAATTTTCATAAGCATAATTTATCTCTCCCCAATCAACAACTGTAAAATGAGCTCTAATTAACTCAGTGCAAGAATTTAAATCAATAAACATCAAGACTGCCAGATCTATCTAGCATTATCAAAATGTGCAGTTCAGAAAACATTACCTCAACTACACTCTCAAGTCTCAAGACACAAATTAACATAAAAAGATAAATAAATAAATAAATAAAAAAAAAAAAAAAAAAAACATACAAGTGAAGATAACAATAGAAAATAAAAGACAAAGAAAAAATGAAAAAGTCAAACATCAAAATAAAGCAATATGCACTTCCTTAAAATGTTAGAACACTCCACCTAGATCATAATAACACCTTTTTACTCCAAATTTTATTTGTTAAAAATTCAAACTTTAGCTCAGGAATCACTCCTACTTCAGACATTCAGATCTAAGCATCAAAAAACATATACCAAAAAAGTAAATAAGAATTTGAAGAATGTAAAAGCCCAAATGGGTATTTCCACAAAGCCTTACCGCACTATCAGAATCATGGCGGATTCGAACCAGCTCATTCCGCTTGTGCGATCCAGCAACCATCCCAGCACTTGCCTCCATTTCTTCTTCAAGAAACAGAGGATTTCTACAGTATTATTACAACAATTTCTGAAAACTACTGCAATGTGGAAGCAAATCCGTGGGAAAAAAAATTATATTTTTATTGGGGTTTAATAAATAAAAGATAGATCTTGGAAAATGAGAAGAAATTCAGGAATTTAGAATTGAAGCTTGTGGAGTGCTGGGCATGGTTGTTGCACCGACGGTTACCGTAAATTGACTATCAACATCAGATTGCATAGACTCATACTGTGCATTCAGTGCACTGTTGTCAATCATTCTGAATTTCTGGCTTGGGCCAGCTCATTTTGGTCCGTCATTGGCCCATTTTCTGTTTGGATTGTGTTGATTTAAGAGTAGATTTTTTGAGATTTTTTTTTTTTATTATATGCAAAAGAGAGAGTGTGAGGTGGAGTGAAGAGAAAGCAATCACTATACTGTATGTATACAGTGTCAAAATGACATTGTTTAACGTGAGGGTGTGGTTGAGCGGAGGAATTCATCCATCCATAACTAAATGTCAAGAGTTTGATCATTAGTTTTGTGTATGGAGTAGTGATATGATTTTACATTGGCTGCACAAAAAAACTGTGGAGTGATACTAAGTTGAGGTCAAACCTCCACTCATTAACTAGCTTTTGTGATGGAGTTAGGGTATTGGCTTGAGTATCGTATCATTTGGTGCTTTTGTGATGGAGTTAGGGTATTGACTTGAGTACCGTATCATTTGGTGCTTTTAGGGAGGTCAATTGTACCTGTACCCGACGGGGAACCCGATTCCCCGCCCCTACGGGGATGGGGATGGGGACAAAAATAGGGGATCGGGGATGGGGACAAAAATAGGGGATCGGGGATGGGGATGGGGACAATTTTAAATTCCCCGCCGGGGACGGGGGCGGGGATGGGGAGTATTCTCCCCGCCCCGCCCCGTCCCCGAAATATATATATGTATAGTCACACAACACACACATATGTATTACTTTGTATATAATATATACGGAGTATAATTTTAGAAGCATATTTGTCATTGTATGTCATGAAATGTATATTTAGGTAACATGTTTAATTGTAAAATATTGAATACTACTTTAAGTTGAAGATGAATATATACGCGTTATTTATTTAAATATTTTTAATGTTTAATTTTTAAATCTTTTTATAACTTATTAACGGGGTGGGGATTCCCCGTCCCCGAATAATCCCCGTGGGGATGGGGATGGGGGGATTTTTCCCTTCCCCGGTGGGGATGGGGACTGGGACGGGGAATGGGGAAGAAAGTCGGGGGGGGGGATGGGGGTATGTCCCCCGCCCCCACCCCGCCCCGTTGACATCCCTAGGTGCTTTTGTTATGGAGTTAGGGTATTGGCTTGAGTACCGTATCATTTGGTGCTTCCGTTGAAAAGGAGTTAGGGTATTGACTTGAGTACCGTATCATTTGGTGCTTTCGTTGAAAAGGCAGTGGGAAACGACTTCCGGTGCGAGACTGTTGTTGATCTTGAATTATTTATTGAGACACCCTTTGAGGCTCGATCTCATAACCTCCCATATAGGAGAGTCACTACATACCATATGAGTACAAGGTGTTTGGCCATTGGTCCTTCTATTTCCTATTGATTTAAAAGCATGGGCGCGGAAATGATACACCCATGGTGCAAATGTGCAATGTTGCTGCAATTATTATTATTGTTGTTGTTGTTGTAATGTGATTACCACTTTCTTAGGTAGTTACAAGCACTTTAAGGTAGTGGGTAGTTTTATATAGTATCCTGTATAAATAGATACATATGTATTTGAAGAAAGATAGTGAGGAATATATTAATTGTCTGGTGGCATTCTCTTCTTTATCTTATTTTTCTAGAGTTAGGCTGCCACTTGAAGCACAATAATGTCTCTTCTCCCCCCATTTCTGGAGTTTAGCTCTTGACTCGAAGAAGAACAATCCATACAACCTCATGGTTGTATCATTTGGTGCTTTCATTGAGAGGTAAGAGTGTGGTGGGAAAGGGCTACCCGGTGCTTGATAAGGTTCAAAAGAACCAAGAAGAGTCCGGAGTGAAAGTTATCCAGAGTGAAGCCGTGTGTTGGCCTAGCGGAGGGGGCGACCTAGAAAATGACAACTTGATGCTTGATAAGGTTCGGAGTAAAGTCATATAAAGAGAAAAAGGGCTACTTGGTGCCGAGAAGAGTCCGAAGTGTGAATTCAAAAAAAAATAAAAAAATTCAAATAAATGCAGTTGACAGGCCCACCCAAATATATATGGTTCAATTAAATAGTGATTAAAGCCCATTGAAGAGCTAGTTAGGCCGCAAGACAAAATCTTCCCAAAATATGGGCATTGGACTCATCCCATACCATGTGATTTATATTAACAATCATTAGGCTATGATACTCGTAGCTAGTTGTCATACCATGGACAAGATGCATGTAGCAAACCAAATTTTTATATGGACTAGGAATAAATATATAGTTTTAATATATTAAAATTATTTATATATTGAAGGTACATTATTTGATAGTATACAAAATAATGTACATTTAGTACTCAAATAATGTACCTTCAGTATACAAATAATTTACCTTTAGTATATTAAAAATGAGTTAATATCATCTGTGGTCCTCCGAGTATAGTGATTTTGTCACGTTTAGTCCTAAGTTTTCAAATTGACCACCCGTGATTCTTCGACTTTCAAATTGTTACAATCTGTGGTCCAAGTTAACCACCAATGGTCTTCCAACTATCAAATTGTAATCATTCATGGCCATTCCATGAGCACCACAATTGGTTAAATTTTGAAAGTTGAAGAACCATGGAACACAAAATTAGATGTATTTAAGTATTAATTTTGTTACTAGAATTAGTTTAAAATTATAATTATAATTATAATATTTACAAATGGTGCTTGTTACATTTTGTTTTGGCGTTTATTATGATTTCCACATATAATTAATAATTTGTTAGAAAAAAATAGATGAAATACCTATATTTTCATTATTTTTAATCGTCTAATTAACTCTCATTTAACATAGTGGGAGGGAATTTCCACTTTCGAAATAATTAAGGGGATAATTATTTCAAAATATCCTTATCAACTCTCTATAATGAAATTGGAATTTGAAGCTTATGGATGGATATAAAATTAGAAATCATGGAAACGACAACCGTCAATTAACAAATTAATCATTGAACTTTAGACCCATGCCATCTAATTTTACAAATGTACGTAAGACATTTTGCTGTCGGAGTAATATAATAACAAATTAAATTGGTTTGAGTGGACTTGCTTTTGAAAAAGCAAATTAATTATAAGCCTAATAGCTTGTATCATCAACCCTTACCAACTAAATAAATTAAACTATTCAATGTGTGTATATATAATGTTGCAAGATTTATTGGTGTGAGAGTTCGAGATCTTGCAATAATACTAAGACTAAATGGAGATGCTATAAAAAAGAGGGATAAAACATGGATTGCCACCTATATAAGTCTAGGACCAAATTTGGTGGAGGCGTGGATTTGAGAGCTTGAGAGCCGAGAGGTAGAGAGCAGGGCAGTGTGGTGTGCGGCTGAGGCAGAGAAGAGAGGGCTAGGGAAATATTTTGACTATTTACACTAGGTTAAGAAACTTAAATATTAACTTCCAAATAAAATTTTAAAAAACAATTGCGACGGAACTAATTCCATTGTAATATTTATATTTTAAAATAGAAATCCCTCTTTCGCGACGGATAAAAATTCGGTCACAATTTCTGTAGCAATTTTGCGACGGAATATAATTCCGTCGTCTTTTTCGTCGCTAAATAGATGACTAACTTACGTCCGTCGCAAATTTCGTTGTGAATATTTTTCCGCCAAGTTTACACGAGTTTTATTTTTTATTTGCGCCAAAATTCGCGCCGGAATTATTTTCCGTCGCGATTCCATCGTTAATTTGCAACGGAAGTTAATTACGTCGCAAATCGCGATTTTTCTTGTAGTGAAAAAATGAAATTAACTTAAAATTAAATCATTTTTTTCACGAATAAAAATGTATTGATTATTCAACATTCTTTATTTACTGAATTAGTGGGTTCATCAATTAAATAATATCAATAAGGGATTCTAAGAGGTAATAACATACAGGAAATAAACATTTTCCTTTATTTTTACCACAGAGAAAAACGTATTGAACAGAATTATTGTAATGTGAATTGTAAACATGTCGATTATTTAAATTAACAATAATATGGCAAGGAATATTTATAACTTTTCATAAATTATGTAATTGATTGAACATACACGTATCGCTTTCTAATTTTAGATATCACGATCATCATTGCTAATCTTACCATAAAATTTTAATCTTATTATGCCATTAAATCATAGGCTTCTTGATATTCAACCAAATAAAATTACACAAAATATTCAATTGTATTCCTTAACATATATTAGGAGTGTTTTATACTTTTAGTCTTCCTACTATTGTAACTCTTCCAAATTTGGTATTAGATTAGTTATCAAAAGTTTAACATTTTGTGCATGATTATCAAACTTTTGCCACATTAATTTGGTTATTTTGATTAATCTAATATCATCATTGCATTCAACTGTGTGATTTACATGCTGCTCAAATTCAAATAACAGATCGAAATAACTTACATAAGTGTCATTTAAGAAATTTTGACTAAGGTAGGATGAAAAATTGATCGGAATAACAAAATGTTGCAGAAATTTAATAGTCATGAATTAGATATAGAAAAATTGATAACTAAGAAAACAAAAAAATGAAAGAAGCTCTATATTCGACCCAATTTCATGCCAACTTTGCCAGCAATTCTCCAAAAATATTCTAATATTAGGTTTATGAGTAATTCAAGATCAAACTATTGTAATTATGCAAACTTAATTATGTTAACTAAGAATAGGATCAGCCAATGACTTTTGTGCTTCAATAGACTGAGAAAGTAGTTATGAACAGATATATACTACATTGTAACAGAACCAGTAATACAAAAAAAAATTTGAAAAACCTTAAATAATACAAAACTAAATTGCATGCACTTTCTTAATTTCATTAAGAAAATGAAATGTCACCCTCAATTATATGATATATATAACAATATATATAATTATCATATCTCCGGCCTTCAATATTGCAACTTCATATTTCATAACACTAATAACTGTATATTATGAAAGCAAATTTAAGCAAACTAACAAGTAATTAACAAACCATACATTATTATTATTATAATTATTGTTTTGTGATTGATTTGATTATATATTAATAATTATTACTTAAAAAGGAAATTAAGGAAAGGAAAGGAATGTGGAGTGTTTGCATTGGTTCCTATCTTACCGGCTATCATCCATTGACGACCTAAAACCATTTAGTGTGGCGGCGAACATGCCGGTGGGCTGCCCTTCCGCCACCGTGGCGCCGCCGTTGCTAACTGCCACCACCGGCGTCGGAAAGTTCATCAAATGCAGTCCGCCGCCGTTATTATTAGCCGGCAATGCCCATAAACACGGGTCGTGCCCGCCGCCGCTAGTACTAGGATTATGATTATTTCCCATTCTGTACAACGTTGTGGTGGCCGGAATTTGTCCCTGGCTGGCCGGAATGCAGCCGGAGGTCGATTGCAGCATGTAGTTTCCGGCGCCGGCGCCGGACATGTAGTTGTGTAACGCCGGCGATGAATGGCGATCTCCGGCCTCTTGCTTGGCTTGTAACATTGCGACATTCACTTCATCGTTGCTATTGGCGAAACCGAAATTTAACGCCAAGGCGGCGGCGGCCGGAGAATATTCCGACGAGAGTCCGAGCATAATCCGGCGCTGAGACTCCTCCATGAGGCGCAACTGGGAGTAACCGTGGAAATAACTGTTGATGTTTCGCAAATGCGAGGAAGCGGACATGGTGGAGCCGGAGCTCCGGACGGAGATGTTGAGCGAGGTGAAGTTGGCCGGGATTGTGCCGGTGCCGGTGGCGGCGATCACGGCCGGCTCCGCTTGCTGGAGCAGCCACTCGATGGTTTCGCCGTCGGATTTGTGGCCCAATTCCTTGGTGAGCTGGAAAACCCTAGCGGCCGCCGTGGCCGGCATTCGTATCCGCCGGCCCCGCCCGTCCACCTTCGTGTGCCGGTCCTTCGTCGACGTCCTCTTCGCCGGAGCCTTCTTGCTCAAATCCTGTCATTCCAGGAAGTTACAACTAATCACTAGTCTATAGAAACATATTTAGAACAAAACATAATACTTGTAATAGAAAAAATTACAACTAATAACTGGTCTACAGAAATATATTTAGAATAGAACAAAATACCTGAAATAGAGGAAGTTACAACTAATGACTAGTCTACAGAAACATATTTAGAACAAAACATAATAATCTCAACCACACATATGCTTAACAGACCTGTGAAACAGGAATAATAGCAGTGGACATAGAAGAGGAATTGGAAATAATATCTTCTGTTTTCTCTAGCAATTGTAGGGGAAAATTGAGGCGGCCGCCATTGTTGTCAGCTTCCATGATAGACCAAACTTCAATTCTCCGGGGGGGGGGGGGGGGGGTAAGCTTAGCTAGGTAGAAGCTAGGATTGTAATACTACATATATGTATGTATAACTACAATACATATAATACAGCTTTGATTTGCTTTGGTGATATATAACTTTGTTTCTCTTTGAGATTTTTTAGGTTTTCTCTTTCTTGAATGACAGAAGAGAGAGAGAGAATGGGAGGAAGAGGAAAGAGAGAGTGCTAAGCTTTAAGCAACAAACACAATGATGAGAGTTACATGATTGACAATCTCTTTTTTATCCACTGTATATAATTTATTTTATTTTTTTTATTTATTTATTTACGTGCCGTCTTAATCCTAAACACCAGGGATCTTTCAATTATATTCATATCTATCTCTCTATATATAAAACAGTAAAATATGTGTCTGAGGCTGAGCCTTAACATAATGGTTCCGGTTGTTATATCGTGTGTTCAAAAACGGCAACGTTTTTTTAAATAAAGAAATGATAGTCGTTACATTTTAACAAATTTTGTATTTTTTGTGTATTCATAACAAAATGAAACTATATTATATCTAAAATGAAACGGTGTCGCGTATTGTGTTTATATTATCATATGAAATTGTAATTGAATTGAAACGATATTTTATTTGTGTTGAAATGAAACTACAGTATGTATAACTAAATAACATGTCTCACATATTGGGCGTATATTGTCAAATAGAAGTGTAGTTGAATATAAATAATTCTTTTGTTTTGCTGAAATGAAACTACAGTATATATAAAAAAGAAACAGAATAACATGTCTCACATATTAAGTAAATTGTAGTTATATCGAAATGATACTGTAGTTGTGTTGTAATGAAACTATAGTGTATATAAATGAAACTGAATAACAGTTTCACATATTTGAGTTTATGTTGTCCAATGAAACCGTAGTTGAATTAGAATTATAATTTAGTGGTGTTGTAATAAGAATACTGTGTGTATAAAATGAAATTCAATAACATGTCTCACTATAATAAGACTATTGTATGTATAATGTCAAATGAAACTGTACTTGAAACAAAATGAAACTGTAGTTTTGCTGAAATGAAAGTATAATGTATATAAAATGAAACTGAATATTTTATACAAGCAGAACTAATTACGTGGAATGGTTAAAAGAAACGACACCGTTTTGGACCATGATCGAAGGTAAAATTTGCCTAATAATGGTTCATGGCCTCACTTGATATCGCAACTGAAGCAATAATGTGACTGCTCAAATCTTACTGGAAACATGAATGTGAAAAAAATCCGAGATTCGAATGCCACTAGAAATATGAATGGGAAAATGGTTTGAGAGATGATGAAAGGTAGCATGAAGACTAGTTAGGATCTAACAAGTGGGAAAATATCTTGAAGACTAGTAGGATCTCACAAGTGGGCTGATTGCACGACTCGCGATTTATTTTCGTCCATGAGTTTATAGAAGAAGAAAAAGACTAAACTGGATATTGTTGATTTTTTTTCTAATAAAAGAGTACAATTTTAATCGGTGGTAAGATTTAGTATAATGAAATTTTTGACATATGATTTATTAATTTATAAATAATTTTTTTTTGAGTACCACTGACTCTGTTACACACTTACAATGTAGTATCTGCAAGAATTTAAATGATGGGAAAGTATCAAACATCATTCAAAACATTTCTTTTATATGTCTTTTGGTTCATCTAAAATGTCTCTTCTATGAAGTATTGAACATATGATATAAATAATACGGAGTAATTGTGTAATTTAACTATTAATTTAATATTTTAGTTGAAATAATCACATCATTCAGTTTAGTAACATAGTTAAGTCACTTAACATTTTAGTTAAAACGAAACCATAATTGTAGAGTTCATTATTATATTATTGTTTTATCTTCATCATTGTTTATACTACCCTAGCCTTATCTGTGTTGCTTTGCATTGTATATTTCTTCGCTCATCATATATATATTTTTTATTTACTTATTTATAGTTTTCATTTTGCAAGCTTTAACAGAGTGAGTTTACGAAACTATTTTTCACTCTTTCAGATTATTATTATTATGTTTTGTTGTATAGAAAATGACATCTCAGATAGAAAGCATTTTTCTGGTAGGAGCAAAGGAATTACAAGTTTATTCCTGCTCCTTTTACAGAAGTTGTAAATGTTACCGAACCATAAATTTCTACAGTAAATTTCACTACTCAGTTTTATTTTATTTTATTTTATTTTAACATTATATCAACAGAAATAGACACACATAAATTTTATTTTTTATTTTTTTAAAAAATACAAATTTGTGAACCATCCACTTAAAAAAAAAAGAAGATAAAATAACTAATATATTTAGTGATCATTTTGATTCGTTGGAAATTATGAATCATAATCGAGTAACTAACTAGCTAGGTTGGTGTGAGTGGCTCTACGCTCTCATAATTTAAGAGAAGTCAAGAGTTCAAAACCCCCTATTAAGTATAATCAATATGATCAGCATTTTGTCCCTCGCTTGATGGGTCGGGTTGGTGCGAAAAGATTGATTTGATGAGGATATAAGGGTAATTTGAGAAAGGAAAATTTGAAATTGTTGAATATTTAAAGGTGGTACCAAACCATATAGTAAAATTAATGAGAGGGGGTCCTTTTAATTGTGGGTTGGACAATGGACAGTCCCCTGAGTCAGACACCACGTGCGAGAACCTGTTTATAATTCAATCCATAAACACCTGCACTATCACCTCCCCCCACCCCCAACTTCCCTCTCAATTCTCATACAAAAAATCAAATAATTCACTCAAACAAATTAAAACAATTCAAGAATGATACATTCATCACCCTTGGATTGAATTGACTATTACAATACAATATAAGAGACATCAATGCCAATTGATAAATTTATGTATGTATCATTAAATTATGGTTTAAACTATAAATTAATACATAGGCACATATGGAGTTTTGATGTTGCTGCGAATTACATAAAGGGTGAGAGAAAAAGCAGAGAGAAAAAAGAATACATTTAAAAAAAAAAATTAATTCTTGTTACGCGCCTAGCTGGTGCGTGCAATATACGTGCATGCTGGGCGCGGCATGTATGTACAACCAATGCGGCTACTAAGTAAGTAACTTTTTTTTTTTTGTATGTGCAATCAATTCACACTTTCTACCTGGGAGCATATTCTTATCTGAACCCTCCGATATAGGGCCTAATTCCAATGAGAACTAGGCTTCACATGAGAACGTGCATACTAATCTCATCTATCCATCTAAGATGATTCATGGTTGAAAATTAAAGAAAAACATGGTGGCATTTATGTAATTACTATTGTGAATTCGGAAACACTAGATAATGCGTTCATGGAAAAATGACAGTGCATTTGAAAACTCTTTTCCAAATGCACTATCAATAGACTCAACAAGAGTTTCTAAATGTGTAAGCGTTTTCAAATGCACAATGATAATTACAATATTACATAAATGTCATTGCGTTTTTTCTATCAATTTTAGCCATTTATCATCAAATAGACGAATGAAATTTATTCACACATTCTCACGAGAAGCGCGCGCACACGTGTATATATATATATATATATATATATATATATATATATATATATATATTCACTACTTTAAATTCATTTACTAATAAATGTTTACCTTCAATAGTTTTCTTTTTTCATCCAATGAATTAATATTTCACTTTAAAAAAAAAAAAAAAAAAAAAAAAACCTAGGCATGTAAGTTTGGAACTCTAACAAAAGAAGAAAAAGAAAATCAATGATATATATAAAAGTAAAGAGGGATATATATGATCAAGTGGCTAGCCATATATCTTATTCCTGCCATCATTGTGTCCTTACCTTTCTGTTAATGGAGTACTAAATCAATCATAGCTGGGATTTCATAATGTTGAAATTCCTCAACTCGTTAAAATATAAATTTATTGAAAGTTGGAAAGGATTACTTTTTCCTCTTTTTTTCTCTCCTTTAAAAAAATTAAAGTTTATCGTTTTCTTTAGTCCATCTGTTTCCCATTCTTTTTATTATACCAAACTAATATCTGAAAGATGTTTGTATGTAACAAGAGAAAGAGATTAGAGAGTAAAACTATAAGTTTATAAATGATGAAGACCAATATATTATTATTATAGGAACACTCTAGTAATGTTTACATTTATTTATTTACAATACTCTATTTGGACATTATTGCATCTTACTTAATAGCGGCCAGCAAACGTTTGTCAATCGCCAATATAATACAATTGAAGAAAAGGCCAGTCACCTTCTCCCACTAGAGAAGTCGGACTGGCGCCTTCACCAGTGCAGAAGGTGACTATCTGGTCACTTTCTCTAACTGGAGAGGGCAACCATTTGTGTCTTCTCTACGAGAGATGGCGACTAGTCTTTTCTAGTGGAGAAGGCAACCAATCCTACTGGCAGTGAAATTTTTTTTTTTTTAAATTCTGATGGTTAGGGGTGGTATACGGTGGTCAACAGTGATTAATAGTGATCAATGATGGTAGTTTTACAAATAGCCTATTGATTATCCGTAAATATGGCTTATTTGACTCGTTTCGACGAGTTCAAGTGTTTAATTGCATCTTAGGGTCTGCTCAGGATATCTCATGGTATAACAAAAAAAGAAAAAAGAAAAAATACGAAACCTAAAATCAGTGTAATAAAAAATCACATTATGGCACGTCAAGTACGGTGATGCCCCATGCTAAACACATGAAGATCTTTCCTGGCTAAATTTTCATTGACTTATGTATACTGAAGAATAATTTAATTTCTTTTATTTATAACGAAATCATTGGCGGATTGATCAATGGTGACACATCCATTATAACGAATTGAAGCATGTTGTCACTACAAAAATGACTCTGTCCTTGAGAATTTAGACCTAATGTTATGTTAGTCAAAATAACTCTAGAACTTCTGCAAGACTTTCATATATATAGGTCAAGAAAGCATTTAATTGATACGGTGGTCCTATTTTTTTCGATTAACATAATGAAAATTGTAAAATACAGAGAATAATAAAAATGTGGAATAATGTTTAAATTGGCCACTGAACGTAACCTGGAATTGCAATTAGGCCACTGAATGAAAAAAATGCAATTAGGCCACTAAACACTCCAAATACATACAATTTCACCAGATAGCATGTTACCTTCCATTTCATCAGGTTGTCTGCTTATGTGGATACTGATTTGACATTTTAAAATAATTCTTCCCCACAAAGAGAGCTCACTTGCCACTTGAGCTACTCCATTGGGATAGCCAGACACTGATCTAATAGATGAGAAGTCTCACTTAAAACTTGCTTCTAACTAGTGATAGGTTAGAGATTCGTTTCCTACCATGAATATTGGGGGTTTTGAGTTTGGGTTGGACTCCTCGTACACAAAAGTGTATAGTTTGGTGTTGAGTCTTGAAGTTAAATTGTCTCAATTATTTCTTCATAGGTTTGGAGAACGAATTTTATGAGGTCCAAGATATAGTCCAGTGAAGCCAGAAAATCTGGGTATATATATTAAAAAAAAAAACTATTAAACCACCTTAAGGGCAACCCTAGCAGAGTTAGTTAGGCAGTTAGCTTGGTAATCGCAAGGTTCCAAGTTCGTGAAAGCTACATATTGATGACCTTTTTAATTTGAGCTGATTGGCTATAAGCAACTTCATTATGGTCCTTTGCTGGTTGGGATGGATATGAACCCATTAATTTTTCTGCATTTAAATAATTGTAATTAACATTAAAGTACATACTGGACCCCTCTAACAAGCTATCATTCTGGTCAATAACTATATCAAATAATAATTCAAACAAAGAGTATTAATAATAACCTGGCCTCTTAATAACAATTTTGGCTTATACTTAATTTCCCACAACATGCATTTATTGGTTAATGACAAAGCAATAATCTAATCAATTATTATTGTTAAGATAAGTAATGGGGGCACAGATTATGGTCCCAAATTAAAGCTTAATGATTACTCCACACTAAACAAATTGTCTTGACCGGCAACTTTTGATTTGTACTATGAAAGAAAATTGGTAACATTGATATATACTTAGTCATGATTGATGTCACTTTCATAGAGTTGGCATCAAGCCTATTCCTAAGGAAAGTACAACAACTTGTCAATAATCTTTTTTGGTCCTAAATGTTGATCAATTGGAAAACCCTAATTCAAGTTCTATTTTTTAGCCTTTAATTTGCTTTTGGAGGGACAATAACTTGTCAATTACTCCCATTTTATTCTTAGTTAGATTAAGAAAGTCCACTAAACTCTAATCTTGGTAATGAGAGCGAGATCGAAAGCTCCCTTAGTTATAAAATCACGATCGGACTTGAGTTTTGTCAATTAATATATATTCTTTTAGTATGACTGATACTTGTTAATTTAAGAGTATTGTAATTAATAATTATAATTGGCTTTGGTGTAGACCCCCTAAGATCTAGCTAGCATGCATCATGAATTGAAATATCTTTAAAAAATTTTGAAGAAGGGGATAGAAAATCTGTACCGACATAAGATTTGTCATGAGAGCTAGCTAACAAGAGTGGCAAAACGTACTCCACATGCATACCCACTTAAAATTCCTTGAAACCAATAGAAAGCCTAGATTTTCGCCGGCTATGAAAGAATTGCAAATTGGCTTTTAAAATTGAATATTACACTCGCAAGTTGCACTTGAAAATCTATCGACCCTCAACTCAACCTATCATATTTCCCTGTCTCAATCAGCTCTGATTCAATCGATCGAGTCCCCATTGCAGCAACTCGATCAGTATTACATAAAGAGTGTGCAGTGTCATCTTTATAGGTCTAAACCCTAAATCTCAGGGCACCTCACCCCTACTTGCTTTTTGCGCCAAGGTTGAAATAATCCTCTCTCATTGAGAATTCAAACGCCAGTATTTGTTGAATCATTACATCTACACTCAACCTTTCAACCGCTGAGCAGTGCTATATTTATAATTGCAAGATGAATTGAAGTTGTATGCATAGTAATAAAATGAGGGGAACAGTTAGAAATTTGGAATGAAGCATGAATAGGCATAGTAGTGAGGGAGGGGGGGGGGGGGATGAAGTGATGGGCATCAGGGGGATGGGGCCATGCATATGCATTATGCATTATGCATTGATAGGGAAGGGAAGGGAAGGGAGGAATTAGGTAAAGTCACAAAGTAGATGAGATCCATGGAAGGATTCTTTGTTGAGGATCATCACGTGATGTGCATGTGCCTCCAAACTTTAATTTCTCCATGGAAGTTGATGTAGATGTCGTACCAGCTATATTCAATCATCAACACTTATTTTGTCGGAATATTGGTGGTTTAAAGCCTTGCTAGCTACCCTTGTACTATACACAACCCATTTTTTGGAAAAATTACACTTTTGTCCCTAAATTATAGGTTAATTGTAGAATTCATCGCTAAGGGTTGGTCATACTCACGTTTCGTCCTAAAGTCATCATTGACATTTCACTTTTAATCCCTTTACTAATAAAACATTAGGGACGACATTTGCAATTTTAGTATAATTCATAGACGAAATTAAAGTGAACACGAAAGGATGAAAAAGTGAAACGCCAATGATACAGTGTAATTTTCCTATAACTTAGGGACGATAAAGTGTAATTTTCCTCTTTTTTATAGTATAATTATTTTCTTACTTTGTTCAAAAATAAGAAAAAAAAATGTATAATATTGAGTAATGATACATTTTCCCCCTAATTTCACATCGTTACGCGATAATATTTGATTAATAAATAAAATCATTTTCTTACACTGCGTGGGGTCTGCAAATTCACAGTAGTCAATGTAAAAAAAAATTTGATTGCCACGTTAGGCGATGAATATTATGAAGTAAAATCAAGGAGAAAAATAACATTATTTTTTTTCTTTATGGCATTCTTTAATTTCACTTCCATTGTATATGCAAAAATGTTTATTTTGATTAGGAGAGTTGACTCCATCTATTTACACAATTGAATTTTATATTAATTATAATTCAATTTCTGCATATAAAATTTACACATACATATGTATGTATATATGAAATGATTTTGGTGTCACCTGTCAAAATAAAAAATACATATGAATTAATTTTTTTTTTAAATCACTTCTTTTTCTTCATATTTTTTAAAAGATATATGATTAAAATATCACCGCGCTTTCTATTTTGGTAGGAGGCAACAAAATAAGAGGATATAGAAAACTTTTCCATATATATGTATATAGACACACATTAACTATAAAATCTATCCTAGGCAAGAATTGACATGTTAATTAATTAGTGTCACCAATTTTAAAGTCAGGCTGAGGGTTCACTTCTTTAATTTATTACTTGTCTCTGAATACACAGTCAAATATTTACTCTATTGTTGTTTAAAGGGCCAATTCAATTGGCACATGCTACTTTTATAACTGATAGAACCTAGGATATATATATGGAGATAGCACCCTCTAAACAAATATGTAGATACAATACACATATAACAACATTAAATACTTTAAATATCCAGTTAGAAAAGTGATAAGTTTAATACAATTAGAATAGTGACCGTAAGCTGGCTAATATGAAAATTCTCTCTAATTAGAGGCGATTTCTTTTTGACTGTTTTTCTCGTTATTTTAGGAAACTCTCGGCCATGCCCTAGCCGTTAGCGGTGACGACGGTGGTCTTTGAACATGCAGGCGCCTCCAGGGCCGGCGGAACCGTCCCCCCCCCCCCAACCGCCGGATGCCCAGATGAAGGAGGCTGAGGGTTTGCATATAATTAAACACTAACATGTTATTCAGTGCTAATTTAACGAATTTTCTGCCTAACCACAGATTTCCTCATATAGTCTACCAGTAACCACATACCGAGATTAATTAACCAATCTAACTATAATAAAATTGCATTGAGTGAATAATATAATGTGAAATGTATTGATGTGATTAGGAATTGTTTGATGGATGTAGACATTTGTTTGATAAGCTAGTTTTTTGTTTGTTTTTTTTTTTTTGTTTTTTTTTGTAACCCAATTTTTCACCGTCAAATACAATGATTAATCCTCTTGTTAAATTGTAGACACCTCTAAGGATGAGACAACTAGTCATGATGAGATTTAATGCTGCTCCGATCCATATCCAAAGTCAAGGGTCAAACACAGTGACTAATTCCCTCCCTAAATTATAGACACTTCTAAAGGTGGGACAGCTGACCAAGAGATTTAATGCTGCTCCATGCCTCCATACCCAAAGTCAAAGGTTGAATACAGTGACTAATTCCCTTGTTAAATTGTACATACCTTAAGGGTGGGACAGCTGGTAGGAGATTTAATGCTGCTTCATACCAAATGTCAAGAGTCGAACGCCAACTACTAATTCTTTCGCTAAATTGTAGACACCTCTAAGAGCAGGACAGCTGAATGACCAGGAGATTTAATGCTGCTTCATACTCAAAATCAAAGATCAAATCTTTGACGTTTAATTAGGGATGAATGAGTCTCTTCCACTGAATCGCACCCCAAGCTTTTAACCTAAGATAGCTAACTCCATCAATGATTTGAGTACACGTATATAGATGATATGAGGTGAACAGTAAACAACAGTGGGAAGTCTTTCTCCATCTCCTCTGGCAAAGTTGGTTGGTGAGCTGACAGTTTCACGTTGGTATTAGACAGTTGGAATCTTTCTTTATTTCTTTAG
Source organism: Ipomoea trifida (assembly GCA_003576665.1). Classification (NCBI taxonomy): domain Eukaryota; kingdom Viridiplantae; phylum Streptophyta; class Magnoliopsida; order Solanales; family Convolvulaceae; genus Ipomoea; species Ipomoea trifida. The sequence continues at coordinate 3,034,245 of CP025657.1, forward strand.
GATCATAAGGGAATTCACACAAATTTTTATCTATCTATAAACAATAATACCCACCAAGCTAAGCTACAAAACTATTTAAAGATGGCAACTCATCATGCAAAGATATTTTTTCAGTATATTTGTAGGGGATGAATTCAATGTTCAAGTACATACTTCTAAAATTTTGTCCAAAATTGCATATCATATATATGGTGGATTATATCATATTAGACTTAATCATAAATGATATAAATCCTATCTCTATCTATATTAAAGCAAAATGAAGCAGTGAAAAATTTTTCTCGCCCAACACGAACGACCATGTTTTGGAGAAAGGTCAAAGACCTCTTGTGATCTAGTGGCACCCGGTTGCACCCCATATAGAAGGGGTGGGTTCGAGCCTCGGTGGAGGCGATATTGCAAACTGATATTGGCTCTTCCGCCTCTTCGTGCTTCATTAGGTTAAGAAAGTAGATATGAAAACTGATATTGGCTCTTCGTGCTTTAGGTTAAGAAAGTAGTACGTTATGAACAGATATTACATTGTAATAGAGTCAATAGTACTAAAAAAAATATTAATTTGGCCGCTTTTTTTTCAATGTAATTAATGGCATCCAATCGATTCGTGCCATTACATTCACTAAAGATTGGCTTCAAATCATAGTTAAACATTTATAAATACATCACTTTGTCTTCAATACAAACACTACTAAAATAATAACAACCAGAAATCTCTCATGTTCATATACAAACTCAGAGAATATAATGTATCTGTTGTACATCGTTGCACGTGAAATCTCTATGATAAACACTCGGAGTACAAAACTATCCACATGAAAATAGTCACATCGTGGAGCGGTAAAAATTGTGTTGTTATGGTAGGGGTATGAAGTATTTCCCTTCAAATTATTCTCCAAATAAAAAAACTAAAATAATTTTCCAAAATTTGAAATTAAAGTTTAAAATTTGAAAACCCAAAAAAAAAAAAAGCTTCAATTTTCCAAATGAGAAAAAAAAAATGCCTAAACACAATCATCATTATCCTATTTTTCTTTTCCAATTTTCTGGAAAAAATTAAAGAAATAAAATCCAATATTGCTAACTAACGTTTGTACAATCAACCAATCAGAGTTTGATGCTTCGTACTCCATATATACAGTATAAATGTACGATGTAATAATTGATAAAATGATGGCATTTTAATCAGAGACGTACTCGTCCTTGGTATCTACATTTTAGTCAAATAAAATAATAGATATATATACATTACATTTCTAAATATTTTGAAGTTAAACTATATTAAAACTTTTTGTATAATATACTATATTTACAAGGTTTAAAGTTTCAAAACTTACTTAAAAGCGACTGAACTCCTCCGCATACTGGACCTAATATGATATGGAGTAAATATTTAATTAGTTCAAACATAAAAATATATATATTACAGTATGAATATTTATTAGTTAAAAATTAATAATAAACATTATTATAATTAACATTCAATTTAATCGTAATGAACATGTAACTCAAATAGTGAAGAAGATTACCATGTACATGATAAACAACTTTACTATTGTATATACAACCATCATATCTGTACTTCGCAGTGTTTTGCTCCTTAAAGATATGTGTGATCTTCACTTCCCAATCTTGAGCCAATAATTGTTTGCAAACATCAAGGAAATTCCTTAGTGGATCCATTGTCTCATCTTTCGTACGTGATTAAATATTTAATATTTAACCACTGGCTCATAGTCGATTTCAAGAAGCACTATACCCACCTATACCCTTTTGCCAAAACAAGTTCTAGCCGTTTCAAAATACCCTAAATTTTTGCATCAAAGAGAGTGACTGAGTGGATGAAGCATGACTCTCGTATCGAGAGATTATGATGAGTTTGATTCTTACCAAAACTCTCTTGGTCGAGTTCATCAGTAACTGATTTTTCCTAGTCGTATTTGGGCTTATAGTTCTCACAAAGGCCTCAATAATCTATGTTTCTTGTTTCTTAATTAATCTAGTAGACAGAGTCGGTAGTACTCAAAAAAAAAAAAATTAATCTAGTAGACCTTTTGATCAAAATCATTTAATTTGTAGCATTGGAGAAGACCATCTTGTTTCTCCACTTCTAGATCCACCAAACGGTAATCGCAAACCACGCAATCTATCCTCTCAAGTATTGGAGAAAAGTGCCTAGTTTGGTATGTATATATTGCTTTCTAATCAAAGGACCACAGTTCCCCTCACTAAAACAATACGTACAAATCTTGATCCAAATCTTGATATATATATATATACTGGTTCAAATGCGAACAGTGCTTCTTATGCGGCCAGAGCGGCTGGATTCAACATTAGGTATGCATATATGCACCACACAATGTTCATAAATGCACCACAATAAAATGCACCAGTGCACCACACACCAAAAAATGCACTACACCTAATGATACATATCCGAACACTTTGTTGTGCACTTATGTGTACTGGTGAGTGATCGCACGGGAAGCACTATCTTCACAGGATCATAGTTCCGGACGCTAAAACAAGTTAAATCTAGTTGAATAATTGAAAAATTAGGGTTATATGCTAACAAATTCACGATGATATATATATAGAACTTATAATTGAAAACTAATATTGAAACTATCATCAAAGTTAAGATATATCGTGATCAAATTATTACTTATTAATGAATGACTAATCTAAAATGTCACGATAGTTGAGTACTAAATTTAAAACTAATTCTAATACTATACTTGTAAATCACTCTCCTACACTCTACCTTGAATTCAAATTCCATATATATGTGAACTTTGATATATTAAAAAGGGGATAAAAACTAATAATAGTGAATTGGTTAAATTCAAAACAAATAAGCATGTTAGATATAAGATATGTTTAGTGTGGCTTGAAAATCACACTATGATAAAGATATGATGGGAATGAAATTAGCAGCCATGCATAATTTTCAACTCCTAGAGTCAATGTAATTTGCATCAAATTTCAAACATACACACTAAAAAAAAAAAGAAAAAGAAAAAAAAAAGACACTAATTAATTAGTACGGCTGCTTCACAATCACTTTTTTTATGAGAGAAACTCGTAATCACTCTGTACTCGTAGGTGTGCACTGGGTAAACTCCAATCTTGTATAATAGAATACAAATCACACAAGAGAAGTAAACCGTAAACTGCACTAGAAAAACCTTGTGCGATGACCTCAACCGAGAATCCGAGATAGTGTCAGCAAGAATTGAACTCTTTTTTTTTTCTTTTTTTTTTTTGGTGGATATGATGGAATTTTCTAGTTTGGGAATACAGCTAGGATAAGATAAATGCAATGTATGTATATTGATTGTGATTTATGATAACCTATAAAATGAGAAAGATCAGAAGATGCAATGACTAGGATAGAGTTTTAACAATAATTGATTTATAGTCAAATCTATATATCAGTGTTAAGTATGAAATGTGGGAAGAAGTACGTGTTAAGTATGAAAGAGACAATGAGAAATTATGACGCATCATCTTGTGCATGTACGTTAAGAACAATTAGCTTATTTCAATTTATGTGGATATCACTCTAATCATGTTCAACATACAATTAAACCTCACAATCAATTAAATTAAGACATAAAGCTTCCTTATGGATGACACCAACTAAGATGACTAATATGCATACAAATTCGTATCCATAAAGTCACGAGTTTGAATCTCAACCTTCTTCGTTTGAGCCGGCCAGCTATGGCCAAATAATGTAAGTTAGTTTACGTGCATCCTTGTTATTTGCACTAGGTTGGTTTACCTCCTTGTCATTTGTCAGTTAAAATCACAAGACAGAATTTACCTAGGACCTCAGCTCGTAAAAAAAAAAAAGTCTCAAATGATCTAATTCTAAAATTATTCGATTTTCCTCCATTTGGTTCATGAAAAACATTGGTCTTTATACTTATCAATCCTTACAATTTCGAACTCAACCAAACAATAATATAATCAATATCCTTAGAAATTTTTTTCCACGCACCAACCAAATAATGTAATTAATCTTTATGATATTTTATATATATATATAATTTCAATCTTATTTTTTAAATATTTTTTGCGAACCAAACGGAGGGTGAATGTATATATGTATATGTGTACGTATAGAAAATTGAAGATGAATGCTACTTTTCAAAGGCTTTGACTTGTACTATAAAAGTGGGTGCCAACTGTTTGGTAATTAATGTGGTTTAATATTGACATAATAAAATAGTTGAGAATGAACAATCATTTCTCAATTATTTGACAAATCTATTCTTAGATATATCATCATATCATGGATAATTTCCCGAAAATCAGTGTTGTTTGTATTCGCCCACGTCGCATCACATGTCTCCAAACATATTATTTATCAAATTTAATTTCCTTTAATTTGCTCATCTTTTGTTTATCAACTTGATGAACCACATCTACAATAATTTGCATATATAATGCACCTAATAAAATTATTTATTCCCAAACAATTCATTGTACTATGTAGGGTGATATTTTATTTTTATTTGAAATATACAATTTTTGTAATATACTATCAATTATTAAATATATACACAAATTTGATTGGATAATTTCTGTTTGAAAAAATAGTTAGAATAGTGTTGATTAGATACCGTTCTTATTGAGCTTGTTTTCAATTGAATTCTTTTACACTCATCACCGCTATAACTGCTACACTTGGAACACAATTCTGGTAATATATGTTAGATTGTATATACCGAAAATATAGGTAGATTGGCTTCATGCTCTTGCAATCAAGATAGTGCCTCCTTACTTGCCATAGCTTCTGCAAAATTTAGTTCTTGAATATAATAGTTTAGAAGTCCACTCTTTGTCGAGACAAAATCCCATGATCATCCATACTTTATACGGAGAGAAATTAAAATTTTCTCAAACAATATCATTTAAACATTTAAAGAAATCTAAGAAGAAGCGAATATAATAGCAAAAAGTGAATGTTGATGAATAATAGAGATTTAAATTGTGGGGCATTATTCTTATACTTGTGAAGTGATTAATCAGTGAGACAATAATTGAAATATAGGAGAGATATTATTTGCTTGACACATATGTTAGAATCCAAACTTGTAATAAAGAGTTTTACTGTATACACTCTTAAATTCTACTCACTCACTTTTACTTTCTGATATGATAAATCCATAATGAGTTATTTTTATCCGGTAAGTACAAGAAAAATATCCTATCCTCATAATACTTTTCTATAACAAATAGTTCTTTGGCTTTGCTACAATGCAAAGCACAAGTTGGATTAACACTTACGGAGTAGATATTGGATTACCGACATTCAAGCCAGACTAATTCAACTTTTTGTCAATTTCAAAGCACTAACTGCCTCAAAAGTCAGCTAAAGTCGGCTGTTTTAATTATACTCAAATTATTACTCTATCCACATTTCCTCTAATTAGATATTTAGATTTAACTCCACAATTTACGAAATTTATCATATTCAACGAAAAATGTTAATTGCACAAGACAAGTAATTTCACATATTTTCTATCTTTCCCTCCAATGGCAAGGATCGCCTCATATACACTAATCAGCGAAAATTAATAAAATTTATTCTCTTGCAAAAATTATAAACTTGTATATCATGATTAAAGAGAATTTTACTTTAAAATTGAAACATGTACTCCATCTCAACTAAAAATTTAAGCTGATAGTTAGGGCCAGCCGATTACTTCACGTGAACCAGTGTCTCTTTTTTATTAAGTGACTTTTGGCATAAGATTGACATGTGTTTCATCTCAACTAAAAGCCTAAACTGATAATTAAATTATACAATCATATTTATATATTATTTATATGCTCAAAATTTAAACACAAAATGACAAGTAAGAAATTGTTAGATTGAGACATTGAACTATAAGTTCAAATATGATTTTTTTTTTTTTATCTTCTATATTATTAATATAACATTTTCCATTGAATATTCTGGATTCAATGAATAGTTTGGTTGTTTTCAAAAAAAAAAAAATGAATAGTTTGGTTAAAACCATCACTTTAAAGATAATCAAAAGAAGGGGAAGAAAATGAATAGAATAATAATTTAAAGGGAAAAAATGAATAGAATAATAATTTAATGACCAAATCTACAATATGAGCCAGATTAATGAATTATAGGGTTAATTTTTATATCAACTATTATATAATCTTAAACTCTCAGAGATACAAAGTATATCTTAAACTCATAAATTGTTCCCAAAAGGTTTAATCCTCAACCCCGCTAATGAGACTTGATCCTTAGTCATTGTTTTCAAACTACACCCGTGTAATCAACTGAGCTGTTCATGCAAACATCTTAAACTCAAATAAATATAGGAGTTGAGTGAACCTGACATTGAGGTGGCTCTAGGCTCTAGCCTCATTGACAAGTCAATTCAGAATTCACTCACCTCAGCAACCAACAATTCTTTAATGAGTATCTGAAAGTGACTTAACCTGGTAGTACCCTTCTTTCCCATAACTAAGTGAGCTGTTCAAACTCCACTGAATTTAAACTTCACTACCTTGATCACAGCCTCAATCATCAGCTCACTCACAATTTCATCTTTTGCACTCAAATTCAACTTTCACCCATCACAAACCAACTTAATTTCAACAAATCAATAACTCACAGTAAGTTGAATGGCTTTGCACGGCGAGGCGAGGTTCAAAAGTCAGCAGCGGCAGGAAAATCCACTTTATCACAAATGCACATCCCACCTGCAGCTGCACTGCTTCAAATTGTAAAGCTACACTGGCTAAAAAAGACCAGGACAAAACTGCTGTCATCTGAATTATTTGACAGATTACACACACTATCACAAGTGCTTTTCATCTTCCTATTTCAGATCACACACGGCCACAGTGGGTCTGTCATGAAATTTCACATCAGATTAATCATCGGCACCTTTCATATTGCCCTTTGGAGTTTTCATGAAAATGATGTCCCACTGGATATATATGGGTAAAGCAGAGAATTCAATCTGTCGCAATTAGTTTCTGTCTAGCTGTCATTCATCCTTCTAGCCCATGTTATGCAGGTAACGGAAGATCAAAAAGCTTGAGGGAGAAAAAGAATGTTGAAAATGTAAAGCTGAATTTGCACAAGGGTTATTTTAATTTTCCAGCTAATAGAACTAGACTCGATGTTTGAGCCCTTGCGCAACTTTCTATCACTACCAAAAATTAGATCCTGATATTAACCAAAACAAAATTACTCTACAACATTGGTTTTATGAAAGATGCCAGACCTCACCACTGGAAATGAATCTTCTGAGCATTCAACCTCAAGCAGCACCAAAAAGTCTCCAATCATTCACTTTGAAGGTGGAAACAGCAAGTTTAAAAACCTCAGCCATTGGCATACATCCAACTTGCGCAGCAGGAACAGCTACACCAGCTCCGACTGCGCTTGCACTTTCGCTCAACGAGCTGCAATCCAAAAGATTAGAGCAAGTCAAACAAACATTTGCAAGCAGGACATCTACAAAGGGATAGATTAAACCCAGGTTGCAGATGAAGAAAGTAACCAGGCAGTAAAGGGAACTTCCTTACTTTATCACAATAGGCTCATATGCAGTGATTAGAATATCTGTAGTCACTTCCTTGAGACGCACATTTGCCAAATAGACCTGTATGACAAATACTTAGATGTCATTTTGCAGTTCACTCATTGCACCAACATGAAAAATTAACAAACTCACCTTGACCAAGTTTTGTGCCTCCCTCCCTTGTCTTCCCTTAGCAATGGCCTGCGAATGAACATTGTTGCTAAGATATTTGAGAGGATTTCTGATCACATCATTGACTACAAAAATAGCACATATATATACACCAGGATAGGGAAGAAGATCCTAAATTAATTCCTACAATAGGACTACTCTAGGTAATTATGGTATGGAATCATAATCAACTATACAAAATATTTTACCTAGGAAATCAGTCAAGATTCTAGGACATTAACTCCTAAAATACACACAGTAATTATAGGAAATTAACAGCTCCTCTAATTGAATAGTTTCATTTGCTACACTCCCCCACAAACTAGGCGATATATGTTTATTAAACTAAGTATAGAACTTAGTTCAATGAAGTTGGATATCTGTTGCTTGCTGCCGAGAGGGTACATAGTTTAGAGAAATCACATACCTTCTATTTTCTCACTGATAAAGTGCCTATCATTCCTATCAATCTCGACATGCTTTGTCCTATTGTGATAAACCAGCTTTTTGGCAATTGCAATAGCTGATGGGCTATCACACATAATTTTAATAGGGCTAGCTGGGCAACTAGGCTAGTTTACCTCCTTGTGGTTCTTTGCTGGCTAGGGTCACAAGGCGAAGTTTACCCAGTGCACACCCTTGGGTAGTGGCTCTGGGTAGTGTAATCCCATTTGCCTTTTGCTTAACTGAGAGCATCCATTTACATCCCACTATCCCAGACTTGTTACCAGGTGGTAATGATGCTAGGACCCATGTGCCATTTTTCTAAAGTGCATTATACCCCTCTAGAGTTGCTCTCTTCCATTCAGGGACCTTTGGTGCTTCATAAACTGAATTTGGAATCTTAATTTTATCCTAAGAAGTCACAAATGCAAGGAATTTCTGCGATAGGTTTGAGGAGATGTAATTGTGAAGAGGGTACAGAGTATATGATCGAACACCTTTCTTTGAGCAATAGGCAAATCTAAATCAGGATCAAAACCGGTAACACAATTCGTAATCCACTAATCGCTAGCCAATCCGCTAATAGCTAACCGTCAATCAATAATTGTCAATGAGATAATTTGTTATAAATTCAATGATTCAAAAAGAGCACTATGCCTCTTTGAAGAAGGTATCATATTTTATTTCACGGTAGCAGAAGACACATTTCATCTATTAACATGGAATATAACTTCTTAATGAATAATCTTCATGCATAAGTTAATTTAGAATTCTCTACATCCATATTATAAAAATTCAAAGCATGACTCCAACTATTATATCAAATGTGTTACTATTGAGTGATCAAGTAAAAATCATCTATGGGGACAAGATATCAGTTCTCATTTATTCAGCATCTTTTGAGGAAACACAAAGGGTATGATTTTTGTTTCTGAAAAGTGAGAACACAACAAACAGCTAAACATGATGGCATTAATATTATTTTTCATTCTAACAAGAAGCAGCAACTAGAAGTGCATGTTAAAAGAGAAAAACCTCAACTATAAATTATAGACTACATCTAACTGAGATCACTGCCAGGTTTATAGGTCTAATAATATCAGATTAAGGTAGATAAATAGATAAAGATAAAGACCAAGTGCAAGGTCATCATCTCACTACATTCTGTACATGCAAGGTTGGAACTTATAAATATTGACAGATAAACCTATATTTTGCATATATCCCAAAAAAAAAAAAATCAGATGTAGAGAGAACTAAAACTAAAAAAAAGAAAAGATGGCAATTCCTCTGCCCCCTCCCAAAAGCATGTAGATCAGTAGATGCAAAATGAATTTCATTAATCCTACAAGGGTCAACGGATATGGCTGATTAATCTGCCTAGACTGCTTGAGAAATGAGGATACATAGTTCATGACTTCATGTAGAGACATACTAAAAAAATAAACAAACAAACAAAGAATTAGAAAGAAGATGCATACACAATTTGAAATGTCTGCATCCTTTCCCTATTTTCCTTACATGCAAATAAGAAATACATACCATTTGACCAACAGCAGTAGTAATGATGGCAGGCAAGGTCCGGAAGGACAGTCCAGGAGCCTCAACCACTCCTGACTGCTCGACTAACTGCACATGCAAGTAAAAGAAGATGTGAATATCTTGTAATACCTCATTAAAACATGAAGTTAATGAGAACTAAAAGTTTAAAATTAAACAATTTAAGTAGACAAAAGCAAAATGAAATACAGTAGAAATTCATGAAATTGGGTCGCACAACTTAGATTGTTTTCTGTAAGGAATATCAAAGAACGAAGGGATACCATGCAAGGCACTAATAGAAATGAAACAAAAGAAGTTTGTCGCACAAAAAAGCTATATCATCAATGGAATGCATAACCATTTTTTTGTAGAATAGTCAACTTCATAGAACTCAACCTCACTCAGAAATTTGTTGAGTTATTTTGATCTTATAACAAATAGCTTCCCAGCTCACCAAATAATTTCACATAAATGCATGAATATCTAGATTCTAGAGGCCATCAAAGTTGCCTACCCTGAGTACTTCTCTAGTACATATTTCAACTAAATGTTTAAGTTCCATCAGGCAAACTTCTAGGGTTCTGAAAGAGAGTAGAGATTAAGAGAGTTCCATTTTTCCAACTCTCCAAATCCCTGTCTTAAATTCTCTACACTATTTATTTCCTTGAGTGAACAGAACAGAAATTTCCTATGCCCCCCAACACCCCCCAAAAATGGATCTGCATCTTTCAGCAATGACCATAGACCATTGGTCAGACAGGTGACACTTCACTACCCCACAATAGTAGTCATCTTTCACTTCTATTTGCATTCAAAGTCCAGACATCAGAACTCCCTTAGTTCAACAGGTCATCAAAGTTCAAAAAGCCAGCTTTTAGTGTATTCTTTATTTGCCTACTACAAAAATATGGCACGTATTTGCTCAACAATTCATAGCAACAAAAACTAAGCAGTAGCTCAACTGATTATCACATGAATTCAAAAGTTAGTTGTGAAAACTGCAGCATAGAACACAACTCAACCATAAGAAAACCTGTAAACACAAAATTAAGAATTACCATGGTTCCCTCGGCGTCTTGCTCATTCGCAAGGTCCTGAAGAAACCAGGCGGCACTTCCATTATCCGCCACATCCTGTTTCAACTCGAGGAGCTCGAAAATCAAACTCTCATCCCGCGCAGGGTCCACAAACACCTCCTACCATTCAGGACAACCAAAATTCACACCATATTACAGTAACAATCCAAAATCAGTATAGAAACACTAACAAGTAACCGGTGCTTCAAAATTAAAACCAACAGACCTGATGATCGGGAACTTGGCGCACATTACTAACGTCCTGAAATTCGAATTGAAGTATAAACAAATTACAGCTTTTAAATCGAACAAAAAATTAAAGACAAGTGATGAAATTAATGATAGCTAGGCGCAGACCTGGAAGCGGACAGGGAACGTAGAAGCGATGGCGCCACCAAAGAGTGGCCGCTCCGAGTACATATCTACAGCCATTTAGCCGGAAGAAGAGAGCAATGATCGTCGACTAGGTCGAATATTACAGAAGCGGATACCAGAAAACAGCAATCGCTGAAATGAGAAGCTCCCAGAAGATTCTGTGTTGTTCACAAATACTCCGTACTTTTCAGCGCCGGAACTGTGCTTAGTATCAACGCTTTTCTTTTTTGACTAGCTTCCCAACCATGGAATCTGGGCTAAAAATTATTTCATAGTTCTACTTATGTACTTCTAAATTTTATTTTCATACCTTTTACTTCATATTTCATGATCTGCAAATAATAATAGGATTTTATTTTATTACGGAGTATTATACCATCGAGGATTTGCAAGGGAATAAAAAGTGTGAGCAAAAAATAATTATTTTTCTTACAAATTTTAGATTTTTAATTCGAGACTAAACTGATGTTATTTTCAATAAATATCATTTTTATTTTTGATCTTATGAATTTATAGATTCTTCATTAACTTGAGTTCACAACTTTCATTATTGACATAAATAGTGTTGGACTTTGATTTTTTTTTTTTTTCAAATTTCAATCTCCCTAAAAAAACAATCTTACTTCTTCCATGTGAATTTACTTTCTTTGATATCATGCAATTAAATTCCCATTCAGGATTCACCCAAACTTTTATAAATCAAAGACTACACCAAACGTGTGAATAACTTTCTCACATTTTAAATTTTCAAAAAAGTTTGAACTTTCTAGCCTACAAACTTTTGATCTTGTGAATAACTTTCTCATATAGACTGTTTTAATACAAATAATCAAATATACTAAAACTTTGAACTCAAAAATAAGCATAATCTCATAAATTCATAAACTCATAGAGGAATGTATGGATTTGGCCGTGTTGTGGAGTAAATAGCTAATATCCAGTCTACTTGCAGACATAAGGGGAAAACAAAACCAAACTATGGAAAGCTTGTTTAAGTATAACCTATCCCGCGCAAAAAGACTAATAATAGTATCAAAGACTCAAAGAGACATTCTTCTCTCAAATACTGTCTATTGAACCAGAGAGCTAAGCCTGTGCGGGTAGTTAATTCCTTTTCTATTACTACAATTAGTCATGATGAACAAAACAAAGCATTGCTCTGTTCACATCCTTTCCTTAAAGAATAAAGATGGTAACTTCTGTTAATCATAGGCTATTGCAATGTCACCTCTTCCACTCTGGCCGAACCACCTTATCTGAAATTAAAAAACCAAAATTAATGCCATCCATCAACTTGAAGCATTATATGAAGAAATGGATGTCACGGTGTGGCACTTTTTCAGCATACTATGGGATTATAGCATAAGTTATATGATTGATTAACACAACCTAAATAATGAGTTAGTTAAGGCTGATAAGATGCTTGATAAGCTCTGCCATATGCACAATATGCCACAGAACTATTCAAGATATCAATTGACATAATAGACATAATACAATCATTTCTTCTTGCATGTTATGAAACAAATTCACTATTTTTTTACAAATCGGCAAGAGAAAATGGCTCAGGGATTAAGACTACAAACTAGCAAACATACCCCACCCCTATTTTTAGCAAAGAAAAGTTGTCAAGCATAAACAGGACTTAACAATGAGACACCATAAAATCTAAGATAACAAAGGAAAAGCAGGATTCATCAACATAGGACTGCCTGCATGTCTTTATGCATGAGGTAGAGGTATATAAATAAATAAATAAATAAAAACTAACCTGAACCATCCCTGGAAGATGACAAAGATCTATCAATTTTAATTCCTTCTCTGCCACATGCTTGGACCAGCCTCTGCTGTTGGGGTGATGAACTCAACTTCCCGTTAGTTGAAGATGGCATAGAATAGCGTCTGGTTAGGGCATTGTTCTCCAATACTTCTTGCTCAAACCTGGGTGATGCCTGCTCCCTCACCTTAGCCCTAGCAGACTGAGTTGGAGCCATGTAGCTGGGTACCTTTCTTGCAGTACGCATACCTACATCTACATCATTCTTTAGAGGTAATGAGGCTCTTCTCTGGTTATGCTTGATGTTCTCATCTTCATTCTGCTCATGGTTGTTGTTTACGCCTTTATCTGGTGTTATAATATCGTCATTCTTATCAGCAACTGGCTCAGGCTTAATTTTGGATGCCGGAGTGTCACAAAGCTCCGTAATCAATGCTAGATTTGATAGCTTTTCCGGAAGAGTTTCTACATTAGCAGGTTTTGTAGGTTCAATAGTTGGAGTTCTGTCGCATCCTTCTGAAAGTTCAAGAGCCTCAGTACAAAATGACTTTGTAAGGTTTTGCCTTGAACCGTTGGTATCACCAACCTGTGACTGAAGAGTTTCTATATCAGCAGGAAGACTACACAACTCATTAACTGATGTCGCCATTGGTAATCCTTCAGAAAGTGTTTCTAAGTCAGCAGGTTTCTCTGGTCCACAACATGGAGTATTGCCACCCTTCTCTGAAAGCTCAGGGGCAAGAGTGCTTGTTGATTTCTGAAGATTTTGCATTGAACTGTCAGTATCAAGCTCTGACTTAACAGAACTTTCCAATATAGGCTTGGAGACCTTCTTCAGATTACGTTTAACCTTCTCAATCTCATTTCCTTGGTGCTCGGAAATAGATTTCAGAGAATGGTGTGGTATTTTCTTTGTGTTGCTTTTAACCTTCTCAGACTCCACATTAGGATGACTTGATCCATTCTCAATCTTATCAGAACGCAATCTTCGCCCACTTTGGTTATGTATAGCTTGGTCTTTCTTACCTCCTTGGTCCTTTGAGTTAGAAATCTCTTTAGGCTGAGAATCTGCAACCCGAACTTGTAATACTGTCCACCGCATTAACCATTCATGAGCAGAGTTTGGCTCCCCTGGACCATGCTGAAGCTGAAGAGGCATTGCACTAGGTGATGAAGAAAGTAGCTGACATCAATGGAAAAAAAATTATCAAGCACTAGAAACTATATTGATTCAGATGACAAAAACACAGAATTACAGTTAAAAAGTAATAGCTCTTCAATACTAGAGTAAACACCATTATTGTGATGGGAAGTGACTGCATTTTTTGTATCCAATATGAATTAGTCCATAATATTCATTATTCAACATCAAGAATATTGAAACCAACATTGTTTCTAGTAATGTATATTTTCTGAACAATGCTTAAAATGTTGCACCAGTTGTATGCCTACATTTATATAATAACTTAATTATCAGCATTTTGTGGTGCAACCGTGCAAGTAAACATCAAGAAGAAATGAATCCAGGAGTATTGAGTAAAATGATATACCTTTTCAGTGAAAACATTCTTCAACAGCTGCTCTGGTGGAATAGGTGTCTTAGTTTTGGAATAACCTAGTGCCTTTAGAACGAGGAAAGGCACAATGAAAAACAGAATTAAAGTCAGCCATCTTAGAACCAGATAGACAAGGCAAAGAAAAAGTGGAAACCACTCATTTGTTAATACAACGAAACATGCAAGCTTCACTAAGTAGGTATTTAAGTTAGAACCTAACCAAAAGGAAAAGTTGTATACACAAATGAAATGTAGAGCTCATTGTTACTGTGATGTGCTTGCATTAACAAGTATTCCAGGTGCATACTATAAAAACAATGTAAAGCCATTGATCTAGATTTAAAAAAAAAAAAAAAAAAAAACCTGACAACTAGCCAATCATAGGTTACCTGATTTCCCAGTGTCTGCTTTATGAGCACTCCACTTTCAACATTTGACTGCCTAACTAGTTGACCCCGTATGACTGCTTGAATCTTAACAATACCCAGAAGTGAATATAAGGTTGCAACAGCTTGCCTTCTGACCAAATGTCCACGAATCACCGCTTGAAGTTTTATGATGCCCTTGAGAGTTTGAAATTCTTGACGAGCCTTCAAAGAGAGAAGTAATCATTAGCATTACTAAAGGCACCAAAAAGATCTTTTACATTAGCTATAAATAAACGATCACATATACAATAAAGTCGAAAGATGATAAGACAATATACTAGTGAAATCAATATATTTTAATGAACAAGATCAGTTTAGTTATTGAAGTTTGTAAAAACCAACTAATTTGATCAAGTAGTACCCTGATTAAGTAGGGACATATTCTAAAAGTTCTCACAGTTACAAATCCTTAAAATAAGAGTTACCAGATAACCCCTAAAAGCGGCTTGTG
The DNA here is from genome assembly GCA_003576665.1 of Ipomoea trifida. NCBI lineage: Eukaryota > Viridiplantae > Streptophyta > Magnoliopsida > Solanales > Convolvulaceae > Ipomoea > Ipomoea trifida. Next base: position 3,049,633 of record CP025657.1, read on the forward strand.
CTTTTGTTGCAGCTTCCTCAAGCCTCAGCTTCTGAGAATCTTCAGGAAGAGAAAGAGTTGTTGCCCCACCTGCATCATCATCATGCTTTGTAGAAGTATTAACCACCTCATCACTGAGCGACTTTGCAGCCTCTCCTTTTTCAGAGTTTGGATCCTTTTCTATTTGTTTAACGTTATCAGGAAGAGGTTCCGGGATCAAAGGTGGGTCCACAGACAAGGTGGAAGCTGGTTCCTTGGCAGAAGCTAATGATCCTTTGTTCCTTGCATATTTCTATGAATAAGGAGAGTACTGGAAATTAAAAACCAGAAGCTATTGGAAAACAAAATAAAAGATAGACAATATGTTGCATACTATCTATTATGAAAACACTGAGTAAGTAGCTTGTATTTCATTATGAAACAAGTTTTGTTATTAATAAAGTGCTCCAGTGGTCCTTAAAAAAAATAAATAGAAGGAAAAAAAATATGTGTAAATTTTGCGGAATGAACTTTAAATAGGAATATATGCAAGTTATTTACACATATATCATGTTTTTTTTTTTTGAGTACTATTGACTCTGTTACAATGTAGTATCTGTTCATAGCTACTTTCTCAACCAAATGAAACACAAAAAGCCAATATCGCCTCCATTGAGGCGAGAACCCACCCCCCTCCCATGTGGATGCAACCGGGTGCCACTATACCACAAGGTCTTTGCCAACATAACATTTTGTCTTAATTAAGAAACAATGTATGAGCAGCTTACAAAACAGGATTTAAATGGAAAGTAAAAGGGATAGCATTCAATATATGATAATTAAGACGAATCCACAATACGGTTCAAGTAAAGGATTTGCCTTACCCCTAATATGTTGCACCAAATGTTGTACTGCCTAATCCCAAATGTGACTTGGAATGTGTTTTCAAGTATTGGGGGAAAAAAAAAAACAAAAGCAAGGATCGAGTCTCACAAGCCGCAATGCGGCAATGTGGCAATGTGGGAGCAACCTCTCAAAGTGAGGGGCTCCTTACTTGCAACGAAAGGTCTAGCCTCTGTGTGTTCATGATTTACAACATCCTCTTAGATGCGCTGTCGGGCATTGGGTTAGGGATTCAACCTTTTGGGAAGAAAGTATTGGCTACTAAAGAATTAGCACACTCCATTATGAATCGCATTAAGATTTGGTGCAAACGATTTGTTCGAGTAGCTCTAAACTAAATAAACCTACGAGAGCAACTTCTCACCTTTGATGTACCAGATTTGGAACCTTTCTTCCCCAGAATGGATTTAAACCATTTCGCCGGAGATTTCCCCATCCTAACAACGTTATCCACTATTTTTAAACACGTTTCCTGCAATACAAATTCTGTATTATGTAAACACGATTAAAACTTAGGGTGCTGTCGTGCTGAGCTAACAAAAACATAGTACGAACACATCATTATAAAAATTTATGAATTTCATCTCTCCCAAAATCCAAACTACAGACTAAGGAGCTCCCAAAGAAGAAAGAGAATTTCAAAAAAGAAATTGTGAGGTTTCAGAGATCTTAAAATGGTTGATAAAATAAATAAATAACTCTGTATATATAAGAGAGAGAGAGACATACAGAGCGATGGTGAGCTCGGCATTTTCATATTCGCTTCGTGAAGCACCGCAAAGTGGCAAGTGGCAACTATACTCCCTAGTCTGAAACCCAACAACATAAAATATTACTCCGTAATTGATATTTTTGTAGTTTTGTTTCAAAAGTTTGAAATTTTTCTCACAATATAACTTAAGTGCTAACTTTGAAGCTTATTTTTCTATTAGATCATTCATAATAGTGTAGTATTTTTGTGATTTTTTTTAAGTGTGATTATGAAAGAGAATATGAATAAGAAGAACAAAAATTTACTTTTGCTTGGTGTAACACAACCAACGAGGGTGTGACAACCACGCAGGGCTATCACATGTGATGTAATAGAGATGTAGATCCCACATCTCCGAAAAAAACTTTGAACTTGCATAATGAACTTGAAGCTTCGCTCTCTTGCACTTCTCTCCTCCATGTTGACACTTTTGTTCTTAAAAATCGTGAACAATCCACGTATGTGGATGCTCTTAGTTTTACGGATGCATTGAGCAAATATACTAATATCGAATGTTTATATTTAAATAAATATTTCGAAGTATATCAATGCATTATTATATAATAAAATTTCATGTATAGGTAATTGAATGACAAATTTGTTGATTTAAATAGATAATTCAAAGTATATGAATACAAGATAATATAGGATATTCATTACAATTGTCACTAAAATAAATATTTGCAACTTTATAAAATCAATAGTCTAAATAAATATTACTTTTGGTTTGAATTTGTATGAGTTTTCTTAATTCTCTTTTTTTGTAGCATTGTCATTGTTTTTATCTTCACTATTTGTCATCTTATTTTTTTTGTTGATAATGTGTCATTTGCAATTGAGTTACTAGTGGTAGCATAAATGACATCGTCATGCAATGAAATTATGGTGTAGGAAGTTGTGAATTTGTCTTATTGTTTATATGACTGAGATCTTAATTGTACTATTAATTCTTGATCTTGCAAGCGCATGTTGATATTTTGCTGTGGTAATTTTTTTCGCTACATGTTTAAATGTGCCTCCTAAAGTTAGAGAGTCTGCTCAGAATAACTCGTGGTCTATTTTTTTTTTTTTTTTTAATGAAATAGAGGAAAAGGAATATTGGAGAAGAAAATGATAAGGGACGAGTGGATGGCAAATGGGCAAGGGTGAATGGTTGCAATATTGTATTTGGTATGCACAATTGGAGTATGGTGTGAATCAGAACTCAGAAGGGAAAAGGCATGGCCACTGTTCTAAGTGGGTGTGGGTGCTTCATTTCTAACGCTAACAATAATTCGAATAACAGACCCAAGAATAGGTATAAAGTGGTGGGCCGCAACTCCATCTCTTTTACTTCAGTCAGTTCAGTGAAGCCCCAAACCAAAAGAGCACTCCGAATCGCGATTAGAGCTTCGACGGAACCTCACGCCGGCGTGATGGCCACTGAGAAAGGCGGAATCAAGGTCATCAGCGACCCTCCGGAATCAAAACTCTCTGAGTTGGGAGTCAGATCTTGGCCCAAGTAACTCCATCTCACACTCCCCCTTTTGCTCTTCGTTTCTTCAATTCTTTCTTTAATCTTGTATTGTGTGGTTAATTCACAGTGAATAAGTATATAAAATTCTTGCAAAATCTGTTTAATTTACTCACACAAGGCCACAACAGATTAAGAAAATGTTATTTTTTCTAGTGGTGTGTAATCTGTGAACTGATAATACTCCATTTGTGTATGCACAATCAGATTCCTTTACAACACCCCACCATAACCTCTGCATCACTTGAGTATTGTTTTGTCTTGCTATCCTGACCTGATAATTAAATTTGGTATTAGTATGCAAAATTTATATATTTAGAAACTACACCAAAAAAAAAAATCAAATAAGTAAATAAATACTAAAAAAAAACAAATAAGAAAGAGTTCGTTTGGCCAATAAAAGAACAGGTAAAATTGGTTAGAGAGAGTACTATTTAGGCTCTGTTTGGCATATCTAGCTTAAAGTTTAAAAGCTAATAGCAACTACTTTATTTTGAAACTCGATGTAGGGTAACATTTCAAAATAAGCTATTATTTTAAGTTTTTTATGTTTTACCAAACAGAGCTTAAAGCTTATTTGTAGCTTAAAATAAGCTATAAGCTTATACCAAAACATAGCCTTATTCTACTCGTTTTGCTTGATAGTTGATATTAATGAAATAAATGATTGCATTGAAGGCAACCTTTTGTCTGGACAATAATGTATTGTGGATTTGTGGAAGTGGATTTGATTTGGTGTTTATTCGTCAGTATGAATAAGTATATTAGAATTTGTGTATATTTTAATTTGAGCTAATCTTGGGGCTGTTTGGTCCCATCTCTAGTTTAAGTCATGGCAAGGTGTATGCAAGGACTAGTTTTTAAAGACTGCAACTTGAAAATCCTTACACCAAGGGAGAGCTTCTTTGTCAACTGCACTTTTTTTTTAAATTCACTGTATGATCTTTTAGAACATTATTTCTCAAGAAAATGTATGACTTACTGTTAACATCTTGTCAAGTGACTACAAAAATTCCATTCATGGTAAATTTTGGTTTGAGGTTTGTTGTGGGCTCGGGAATCTGGGAACGCGTCACTGGGCGATGAGTCGAAACCGAGGGTCTTGTCTTCCCTATGATTGTAGATGTAAGGGAGAAAACAAAGAACAAGAAAGCTAAGGTGAAGAGTTTAAGAGATCTTCCTCTCTCCAATGTCATTAAACACTTAGAAATTCAAATTACAACTTGATGCTTATTCAGAATTTTCCTAGCCAATAAATACCTAAGGTCTAACGTAAACTTAACGTTCATTTCCTTGAAACTAGGAGATTGAAAATAACAAAATTAACAGAAAGAAAATTATTAGGAAAAAGACTTTATAAATAGCTTAGCTGCTTGGTCTTCCTCTACGTCTGTGATACGCCTTTCCCACGAATGCATCAAGGTTACTGTCAACCAGAGCTGGCATGTATGATTTTGCATGATTGCTCATTTGTTTATATACAATATGAATTTCCCAATCATTAACTCTTGGTGATGCATTTTTTTTTTTTGATGTTGTGCCGCCTATCTCATTTTACTGTTACTCAAGGTTCTCTGGGTTGATATTTGAATCAACCAAGAAGGAAAGTTATGTGAGCCCAATAATACATTTTGACCATGTTTGGTAGAGCTTATATCTTATTAAGCTACAAATAAGCTATAAACTTTGTTTTGTAAAACATAGAAGAGCTTAAAATAATAGCTTATTTTGAAACACTACCCTAAATAGCATTTGCATTTCAAAATAAGCTAGTAGCACCAAACAGAGCCTTTGTGTAGCTAGAGCACTGAGTTGTGATGATTTATGTATATATATAGGTGGGGATGCCCTCCGAGCAAATTCCCATGGACATACTCTTCCAAGGAGACGTGCTATCTGCTGAAGGGCAAGGTGAAAGTGTACCCAGACGGATCAAATGAAGCTGTTGAAATTAAGGCGGGCGACCTGGTCGAGTTCCCAAAGGGCATGAGCTGCACTTGGGATGTATCTGAAGAGGTTGACAAACATTATAACTTCGAATGAAACTTTAGGTATTATCCCTCCCTCTCTACAAACGGGATTATTATTATTATTATCATGTGTAATGAACACTTCACTCGCTATGATAATGAATCCAGTTTGAATTTCTGAACCCCTAAGAATTTTGATTGGATTAGGTTTCTCTGGCAAAAGAGAAGCTGTTTCTTGGACAAATGTGTCCGGCTTGATTGGCTTTATGCAATGGATGTTCATTGCATGAGCAACTAGTAGTAGCAGGAGAAGAGAATGGATGTCCGCACTGGTTTAACTCACTGGTTCAATAGACCGTATTTGATATTAAGGTTTGAAACTCGGCAGCGGCAGTGGCTCTACTGCCTTGCTGATGAGCCCTGAGTTACCGTGATTTACATTCCCCCATCCATGTGTTCTGTCGGGCCGGGGTGTGGGGTCCTTGGAGTTGGCGATTTAATCTTTTGGGAGAAGAAGAGAATAGATCAATAATGATTAATAAATTTTGTATATTAATACTAAACCTAATATTATGAAAAATTGGATTAAAAATAACTTTGGTCAAGTCTTGTTTATGAACTAGACACAAAATGGAACGGATGGAGTAATATTTATGAGGAAAAATGTAATAAATATAAAGAAATTCAAGAAAAAATCCAATACTTATGAGGAAGAAATTAGGTAAATTATAAACATTTCAATGAAAAAATCCAATACTTCTGGGCTGGATTTACTAAAGTAACTAGAGAGATCCAAATTAAAGATGGGCTGACTGGCTGAGGGATGATATCACTGAAGCTGAAGGCAACACAAAGGTATTTACTCACTTTGGGCACTATTGCTACCGAATTTTCTCTCAAATACTATCTACTGAACCAGTGAGCTAAACTCGTATGTATCATCCTTAATTATTCTAGGCATGCATAGCTTGATTTGGACTTTAAAAATTCCTTGTCCCAATATCACATTTTCTCACCCTTTTTCTCGCCCCTGGACAGTGCAAGGCAATATCACTTTTTTCAAAAAAAAAAAAAAAAATTACTTAGGTGATTTCAGTTTCGACAGACTGATTCTAAACTTACAGGACCATGTCTCAAAAGCTACTGTAAAGGTATATTGCGAGTTGAGCAAGAGATTCAATCCACACCTTCCATCATCCTAATTTTTTTTTTATTTATATTTTCAATGAGATTTGAACTCCCACACGGTTGTCTTCACTCATAACATCAAATTAGACGACGAACCACTACGTTATAAGCCCGGGTAATATCACATTTTCTGACCATACTGATGATGTGATGAAAATTTGCAAAGTCAAGAACAACTAACACCTATGATTAAATTATTCTTATCTTTTTCCTGTTCTTGGAGATTACACTTTGTCTCATTCAAGAAAAATTATTCTTGTGTGCTAAAATATCCATACAAAACAAGAGATTAGGTCGAACAATTACATCAAACAAATCCTGTCATGACAAAGCTAGGTTGCCTCTATATTTGCACCATAAAACTTTACCCAGAGCACATATGTACTTCTACCGACACAAACTCAAATCTTATTATATTAAAAGGTAAAACACAACAAAAATTTTAAAAGAACCATAACTAATCCGCCCTCACGCCCTTTATTACTTTTATCGATGATATCACATGTTATTGTCAAGTGTATTTACTTAAGAGCAAAGACAAAACTATTAAAAAAAAAATCATTGTTTATAAAAATGAAATGGAAAATTAACTTAATTGTAATATTAAAAGGGTTAGAAATGATCGGGATAGTGAATACGAAATAACTATTGGCGATTTCTATGTAAGCATTAGTATCGTACACGAGTATATGACACCTTATGCACCTCAATCTAATGGTGTTGTGAAACGTACAAATCGCACATTGAAAGATATGATAAATGTGGTGTTGATAAGTTCGGGCTTAGCCCAAAATATGTGCGGTATGGTGAGGCTATTTGACAAGTAATTACTTTTTAGGTAAGATACCCTGCCAGGAATTTGATAAGACTCCTTACGAGTTATGAAAATGTAGGAGATCTTCATATCAATAGTTGATAAGACTCCTTACGAGTTATAAACAAAATTTTTAATATGTTTGTTAGAAAATGAGTCCCGAACATATGTATATATTATGACATATAGTAAGTAATATAATGAAGTAGAAATATAGATTACATCTACTTGAACTCGACCTGTATAGCATCACCGTTCACAAAGCTGGATACACTCATCAATGGAGTGGGACCCATGATATAACTTGGCAAAGTGCAATAATGAATAAAATATCTAGTGGGCCAGCATCAGACCCTTTTCTACCCAAAAGAGTAGCATAGTAACTGTGGATTTACAATTTCATTCAATGAACAATTGATTAGTTGTCTGTAACTTCATTTAGGTTTTTTCTTGGAAACAACTTAATTTAGGTTAGGTGAGGTACACTGTATTTAATCTCAGTCCATTCAATAGTGGGTTTTTTTGTGTGATTTTTTAAGAGTTTTTGTAGGTGTGAATAAAAAAAGAGAAAATAGCGTAGAAAAAAATAACAAAATAAAAACAATACTGAATAAATTTTTTTTTTTAAAAAAAAAAACAAAAAAAAAATGTTGTGAAGAGCATTTACGCGTCCGGCGCGTGAAAGCTGGGCGCATAGTTGCTCTTCATGCGTGCAGGAGGATCTTATTTAAAAAAACAACGGGATCCACTTTTTCTAAAAAAATTCAATATTTTTTTCTTCTGATCTCTTTCCTATTTTTCTCACCTCCACCTAATGCCTAGCGTAAAATATCGTGTAAAAACTCAACAAAATTTACTATTAGTGATGGCCATAGAAACACAACATTTTAAGGTGAAAAATTGAAATGACACTAGAGTTTTATATGAAAAAGTAATTAGCTCTCAAAATTTTAAAACATAGTATAATTAAATATGTTAAATCTTCAATGTAACGTAATCAAACTAAATAGTTGGTCATTTAAAGATTACTTGTAACTAGTAAAAAGAGTAATCTCGCAATAAAAAATTAAAATTAAAATTTTAAATTTTTTTAAATAATAGAAAGAAAAGTCGGAAAAGACGAATAGGCGTCGAAAAAGATTTACAACCAACGACCATTATATTTTTTTAAAAAATTATTTTTTCTAATTTATTTATTTTTATTAAAAATTGACACGCCACCCTAATTTACCAGATAATTAACCTAATTGTAACAATTAAGCAAGTTATCAATTTAATTGTATTAAATCAACAAGTTGATGTGTATAATCATGTATGTACATACATACATACATACATATCCCAAGGAGCCCCTTTTACTTGGAGAGGTTGTTCCCACACTATCGCTAGTGAGACTGGATCCATGGTCTTTCCTCTGATCAGTTGAGCTGTCCATGTGCGTTGTGTGTGATCACTCTTGTGAGCATCAGTCCCTATCTAGGTGAAAACTAGGATTCTATGAACCATCGACGTCGTCTATTTGTAAGAATTTAACTAATTTGAAGCAATTAGAAAAAAAAAAATGCAATGACATTTTTATAAATAACTTGAACTTTAAAGTGACTAAACAACACTAGTAGGGTACAATTAAGCAAAACTACGGAATTCACTTGTTGATAAATCCTAAAACTCAATCAAAACACTAACCCAAAGGTAAATCATAAATACTAAACTCTTAAACAGTAAAATGTGAACCCTAAATGCAATAAATTGTCACTTTCAATGCAACTAATGATATCGTTTGGTGCACATACTTTATACTATTGATGGTGCAGTTTATATTGGATGCGCTCTATGGTGCTACTGATTGCACATAAATTTTGAGTTATCTATGAAAATACCATCGTATTGTTTCAATGTCTCTCAGCTTTAAAGCCATTAGATCATTTTAGATCGACGACTCTGATAGCTTCCTAATTCTCTCTTACGATCAATGCATGTTTTATTTGATCCAAGTATATATAAATATATATACAGGGTCAGGTTTCCATGAGTACAAGGCTTCTTGTGTGAAGTGTAGACAAGACAAATACTAAGCATCGATCTAGTAGATCTAATGGTTGGAAAATAAAGAAAAATAAGGAAAAAAAAAAGTCAGCACCAATTTCATAAATATAAAATCTTCGAAATTGATCATGCTTTTTTTTTCCCCCTTTTATTTTCAAGCTATTAATCATCCTAGACGGACAGCTTAGATTAGTCGACACTTTTCACTTTGTGGTGCATTTATATATACCTAATGGTGCAATCCGCACGGACGCACAGGAAAAGAGCGATGCATTTGAACACACATACATATAGTCCATTTCAGGTATGAACCGGTGCTATCCATCATGTGAACCTATGAAATGTATACACCATTGATATGTAAGATTAAACAACAGTCGAGATCTGAGAAGTGATGCAATGGTGCATCTGGTGTAATTGTATAGTGGTGTAGTGATATATATTTATCAGGTCAAAATCATTATAAATCACAAAATCAAACAAGATTAAGGGCGCACAATAGTATACAGGTTCACAGGTTAACAAAAGTTTCCATTTAAACCTAATTCTTTTAATATATACATAGTCAACGTCAAATATTACACACTTCTAAAAAAAATGAAAGTGTTGGGAACTCGATATTACTTTGACTTTAACATCAAGATGACAAGGTCTAGTACAGAAACCCATGCATACCAATGGCGCAAACCTACCACTACCAATTTAATTAATATTCCTTTGGCGTAACGCACCGCCATGGAGAATAGTGAATACCTTTTCTTTTGTGTTTTTTATTTTAAAATTTCCTACGGATCCAATGCTAACATTCACTCACATGCCACATTCAATCCCTCGAATTCCATGTCTCTTTATTAATTATAAACTATGGATTCTCAATATATTTTAATCATTTCATATCATCTCCTTTCATTAATTCATAATGACATCCGATCCCTCTATCTATAGGTATACATAAACAAAAATGGATACACTAATAACTTAAGGACGCAAAGTAACAAAAACAAAAAAAAAAAAAAAAAAAAAAAAAAAAACAAAAAAAAAAAAAAAACAAAAGAAAAACAAAAAACAAGAACAAAACATTTTCCTATATATCATCATACTTCAAAAAATTTACTTTTCGATAATCACATTTCAAAGACTTAACACATTGTCTTAACCCAAGTATAAAACCATGATCCTCAACTCAAAGACTAATATTGTTACTTTTAGAAAAACTTAAGAATTAAAAGTGGATACACTAATAACTTAAGGACGCAAAGTCGCAAACTGTCATTGTCGTCATTATATATATACAATTCTGGATTGGAGGAGAAAGGAACACTTAAAGGAGACTCAGCTCTCGATATCAAGCATCACATGTTAGTGAATCTGGCCAATCCTATCACCCTAAATCATTGAGGTAGCCAAACCTGGAGGGTCTGCCCAGTGTCTCAAGCTTCGATTATGAAGCCTATCTCTTTTAGCCATGCGATCAACACCTCTATTATGTTTCTGAAAAATATTCTTGATTCTGACCTCCCAATTCTTATCAATGAGCTCTTCACGAACCCGAACCAGATTGGTTATTATATAATGTAATTCATCATTTTCAACTTTCGTCAATAGAGTATCTTAATTGCTATTGTAGTGTAAATCTAACCTCTTGACTCTCGAGTTATAACTATAGTCAATCTAATCCCTCCATACTCTAATTCCTCAATTTACAACCGAGGGACTAAATATTTAACACAGTAACTCATACCATATTGAATGAAATTGAAAATGAGAGACAAATTACACAATGGTGAATAATAATTGAAAAAAAAAATATTTTAAATTGGGATTTTGCCATTCATTCAAAGGAATAGAATATTGCTTGCATGTCAGTACGTCATATGCATCCCCTCTGTATCCCATTTTAAAATCCAATCATTAAAAGCTTTATATATATATGAGTGGATTTTGGGACACTCAATACCACAAAATAATTCTCACTCTCTTGGCTCATTCAGTTATAATATTTTCAGCTTTACATTCCCCCATAATTGCCCATTCATTATTTTTCTTGAAACCCCACTCCATATAGTGAAAAAAGTTGCATATTGTTCCAGCCTAGTAGATTGATGGGAACTTGAGATTCCATTCCTCACAAAAACAAGAAAAAAATGAAAAATTTCTTGGTTTGTTCCCTGTTCCTGGTTCTGCTAATCCCAGTTTCTTCAGCACAATTGCTATCCTCAGAGAAGAGGATCCTATTCCAGGTTCAGCAGCTTCTTGAATATCCCCAACCTCTTCAAGGGTGGAATAACTGGACAAATTTCTGTTTTCTCCCACAAACCCCTTCTCTAGTGATCACTTGTTCTGGGAATCACATCACAGAGCTCACTATTCTTGGAAACAAAGGCTCCCATCTTTCCCAGAATTTCTCTCTTGATTCATTTTTCACACTTCTCACCAAGCTTTCCAGCTTGACAAGATTGTCATTGGTGAATCTTGGGTTATGGGGTTCTTTGCCGGCTAAGATCACCCGGTTTGGCGGGCTGGAGGTGTTGAACCTCAGCTCGAACCGAATCCAGGGCAGCATTCCCCAATCCATAGCCAAGTTCAGGAACCTGAAAAGCCTGGATTTGAGTCAAAACTTATTCAATAGGAGTATCCCGGATCTGAAGGGGCTATCGGGACTAAAAGTGGTTGATTTGAGTGGCAACAACCTAGGACCAAGTTTCCCTTCCTTGGGAAACAACATTGTTAAGCTTGTCCTAGCCAACAATTCCCTGAGATCCCAGGTTCCACAGGAGCTCAGAAAGCTCAATCTTTTGACAACTTTGGATCTCTCTTCCAACAAACTTGTGGGTCCAATCCCACAGTTCTTGTTTTCATTGCCATCATTGGAGTATATCAATCTTGCTAGAAACCAGTTGAGTGGAGCACTTCAACCTAGTGTTTCTTGCAGTAAAGGTCTCAGCTTTGTGGACATTTCCAACAATCTTCTAATAGGGAAGCTGCCAGTTTGCCTATTAGGATCAAATTCGAGGAATCGGACGGTTATTAGTCTGTGGAATTGTCTGGCTAATTCAGGCTCAAAGTATCAGCACCAGCATTCATTCTGTGCTAAGCAGGCAATAGCTGTGAATCCAAATCCAAGGGCTAAGAGCAAGGGGGAAGAGTCTACTATCAAGCTTGGGATAGTTCTTGGTGTGATTGGGGGCATTGTGGCAGTTGTTGGTGGCATTGGGTTGTTGGTTTTAGTAGTTTACAGGAAAGTGTCAAGGAGAAGAGATGAGAAGTATAGGTGTGAGAGTTTTGTTTTTGACAAGAATCTCTCCAGGCACCCACAAATGACTGATGGAGGTAATCTTTTTTGTTAGGATTAAGCGCTTCCTTGTATCGCCAACCACATTTTCGAGAGGGTGTGTGCTGGACTTGGCCCTTCATCGGCCTCCGCCAAACAGTCCCCCTAGTCATTTGGTGCCAGACTTGGCACTGTGCAGTTGCATTTCCTTATACTGCCAATTGTCAAGAGGCAGGGTACTGTACTTGGCCCTTCATTAGCCTCTGTCCAACAGTCCTGTAGTCATTTGGTGCCGGACTTTGGCATTTGCCAGCGTTAACTATACAGTTTTTAAGCTCTGATATCATTTGTTAACATCAACGCTTATCACTAGGCACAATTTTATTTTCTTATACTGCCAACTACATCTTCGAGATACGGTGTTGGACTTACATATGGTTTGATCAAGATGTTGTGTAGCAATGCATTTTGTAAAATTGAATTGAGCAGGGCATGGCAGAAGGCCAATGAGGATGGTATCATTAGGACTGCCACCATACAATGTGTTCACACTGGAGGAAATGGAGGATGCAACCAGCCAGTTTGATCCATCAAACCTAGTTGGAGAAGGATCACAGGGTCAGGTACTTTCATTTCATTATTTAATCAGATGATTAAACAATGTTGCAAAAATCTCGCCTAGGCGCTAACTGGCCACCAGCATATCACATAATCGGTGGTCTAGGCGGCCAACCAACTAGGCAGCCGACAAGACTGCCTAAGCGCCGCCTAGGCCGCTTAGGCGCTAGGCACCGACTTCGCTGCTTAGGCGCCTCCAGGGCGTCCGCGGAGCGCCTAGCGATTTTTTCAACCATGTGATTAAGCAAGGTTATAGTGTTTGGATTGTACCACAGTGCCTTTCAATTTATACATTTTTCTTTAGTGTCATATGTGGGGGTGGGGACATTGTTGCCATAAATTTGGGGCTGTTTGAAGTAGTTGGGGTGTTTATGTGCAGCTGTATAGAGGAAAGCTTAGAGATGGGAGTGTGGTCCTAGTCAACTGTCAGAAGTTAAAGCAGAAGCATTCCAATCAAATTCTGCAGCAACACATGGAGACAATCTCAAAGCTGAGGCATAGGCATTTGATGAGTGTTCTTGGACACTGCATTGCTACATATCAAGACAACACCACACCTACCACTGTATTTATTGTGCTTGAAAATATTGCCACAGGATCACTCAAGGACCATCTCACTGGTAAAAATACTAAACCATCTGTTCCATCTCAACTGAACACCTAACCTAATAGTTAGACTGCACAATGTGCATGTATTCTCAACACATCCTCTCACGTGTGCAAGTCAATAACCTTTGACGGGCGCATTATTTATGTTTATATATTGTATGTATGCTCAACACGCCTCCTCACGTGTGCGAGCCAGTTACTTTTGGCGGGCTCCATGCAGCACGTGAACCATAGTTTCTTTTTATCAGGTGATGCACATATTCGAATCCATGACCTTTGGCATGGAATTAGTTCTGATATCATATTGAAACATGTGATTCATCTCAACTAAAAGGCTAAGCTGATAGTTGGATTGCACATTTATATTTATATATTATATGCTCAACTATTTTATTTTTTTTGGGAGATAGATTGGAGAAAAAGGGATGTTCTGAAATGGCCTCAGAGAATGGGGATGGCAATGGGGATTGCAAAGGGAATCCAGTATTTGCATACAGGAGGGGTTACTGGGAACACATTAAAACTTGAGAATGTGTTGTTAGATGAGACACTCACTGCTAGAATTACCAACTATAACATATCCCTGCCATCCAAGGTACTCATCCTTAAACAAATTTAGTACATTGGAAGAGAAATTTATAGTCTTAGCCCTTAAAATTTGATTGTTTTTTTGACATTCACAGATTGTTTCTGATAGTCCTCTCCATGCACAAGATCATCATATCAGGTACTCCTGCAACTCTGCCTTTTTCTTTAAATTTCTTGAGATATTATTTACTCATCAAAACTACAAATTCAGTGCAAAGAGTGGAGAACAAGATGATATTTATCAGCTAGGAGTCATTTTGATTGAAATAGTTATTGGTAGACCAATCACTTCTCAAGCAGAAGCAGAAGACCTTAAACTCCAGGTACACATAACCCTAACGGCTTTATTTCCTTATACTGCCATCACATTTTCGAGAGACAGTGTGCTGGACTTGGCCCTTTACCGGCCTCCGCCCAACAATTCCCCTGCTCACTAATAATTGTTGGAAACTTGACCCTTCACCGGTTTCTGCCCAACAACCCCTACCCACCAAAGAAAAGCATGAAAGGAAGCTAAAAAGGCATTCTTTTTTTTTTTTGGGTCATAATAACAGATAGAGACTTGCTTAGCAGAGTCACCGGGAAAGCTACGCGACCTAACAGACCCTTGTATCCGAGCAACATTTGCGTACGAATCACTTAAAACAACTGTCCAGATCGCGCTAAACTGCCTCTGCGTAGAGCCAAGCATGCGCCCCTCGATCGAGGATGTTCTATGGCACCTGCAATACTCAATTCAGGTTCAAGAAGGATGGGGCAACAGTGGAAACCTCAGTGGAAACCTCAGTGGGAAACTCAGTGGGAGGCTCAGTGGAAACCTTAGTGGGAAGCTAAGTGGAAACCTTAAGCTTAGTGGGAATGTTGGCACAAAGTCTTAGTATTTTGCAAACATTGTATTCTTCTAAGTGTTGTTGTGACTGTGCATGAGTTCTTTGTATCAAAAGTTCAGTAGCTAGCTGAATAAGTGTGTTGAAATGCAGCCCCACAAAATGATATGCTTCAGACTGAAAATGATTTGTGTTTAAGTTGATAGGATATGATGTACTGTAATAATTATTTCAGTTGCTACTACAATTATGGTTCTATTTTCTTTTCTTGTAAACAATAGATAAACATTCAACTCAAAGAATATGGCAATCAGTATAATTGTTTAAAGGTGGTGAAAATTACTATTTTGAATGTTTTAGCACCAAAGGCCATTTACCAAACAAGATTCAAAAATTGTGCCACATTCCCAAAATATTTCACCGAACTAAGTAATAGGATTAAAGGTAAATACAGATAGAAGTTGTGTTCACCACCAGCTACCTCACAAGTCACAGTTTAGCAGTTAAAGAACTACCTTCGCCATTCGAAATCAGCACCTGATCTGGGATTAGTAGCATTGTTTGCATAGTTTGCATCTTCGGGACCAAAGGAACTTACACAGGTGTGCCAACCTAAGAGGTATGGCAACACGAACTGTGGAAGAACACACAAAAGTATGTGTAAGTAGCTATGCCAGGAGAAATAAGCGGTAGACACATTAAAGCAGAGGAAGTGGCACTAAAAGGCAGAGAAGAATTCTCGATAATAATCAAATAAAGATCAGCACGCAACACGCATATCTTGGGAAGGAAAATGATTCCAGCCCTACAACCCTACCCTTCTTTCGGAGAGGTCATTTCCAAGGATCGCAATTCACACATGACACAAAATTCAACACTAGATCCTAATACCTAGCCGAACAACCCCCCCCCCCCCCCCCCCAATCCCGCCAACAAGAGAAAGAAAGAGCAGGGGGGTAACCCCAGCCAAGATGGCTAAGGATACAAACTAGTAAGTTGTAACCACAAGGTCACAAGCTCGAATCCCAGCCTTCTTGGTTTGAGCATGTCAGCTATGGGCAACCTAGGCTGGTTTACTTCCTTGTGCCTTTGTGGTCCTTTACCGACTAGGGTCACAAAGTGGGGTTTACTCAGTGCACACTCTCAGGTAGTGGTTGCGGGTTTCCCTCGTCACCCTAAAAAAGAGTAAGGAAGAGCAGTATAAGATATATCTTACATTGAAAGCAGAGACAAGAACGGCAAATTCAGCCTTTGCAACAGGTATGTAGATGTTCTCGTCAATATTTAGAAGCCTGTTTTGCACACCTTCAATTCATCGACATTGCAGGAGAAACAAAACCATTTCAGATTCTAAGCAAGAGCAATATAATTTATACAACCATAGGTTTTGGAGAAGTTAGGATTACTGAGATTAAAGAAGTGGCCAGATCCATCAGGTAGGGGTTCTATCTTCAACACCTTCTTGACTTTTCCTTCATCACTGCAAACAACCATATATTGAAACATTTGTATATCCGATAGAAAAATTGAGAGAGAAAAATTAATAAAAATAAAAACTTTGATCCTTCCACTATGCATAAATCACTAACTTGCATATTTAGCAGCATAGCAATTACAAGGCAAGAACTTTTATGCCCTTGGCATATTCTTCTATTTCCACAATCAGCCAACAATTTGATGAAATGGACAATAAGTGATTACTGAGAGGGGACACCCTGGAGTATACTATGCCTTGTGACCATTAGGTATATATGTTTTTCGTACCTTTTTCCTTTGTTAGGATCATGAAAAAATTCGCATGAGTCTTTCGCCCCAAGGCTAATCAAAGATCCCAATTCAGTAACTGACAATGAGAATACCTGAAGACATATAAAGCACAATAAACTTAATTGCAAATCAAGCCATAGATAGTAAATCTTTTGTCCAACTTAATAACACACTTAGACTATTTCTCCTAAAATTTGTACCACAGCTGTTTCTGGTACATAGAAACCAACGGCTACCTCATGAGCTAAGCAATAATAGATATTGAGCGGTGATCACCTGCTTTCGACCCCAATCATACTGACGAACACCAGCAGCAGGAGCAAACTGAAGTAACACAAAACCCTCTTTCGATAGTTTGAATGCCCCCGACTGTTATCCATCAAAGAAACTGAACAAATTATCGAATAACCATGATATGATGCAAATTTCAACTACAAGAGTATAGCTGGAAAGCATACATCTAAGGGCGAGAACTCTGGAGCACAAGGCACCACTGTGAGCGCAGCCTTCCCTTTATAGATTGAGTATCCAATAAAAACCTTAGGTGGTAATGTTCCTGCTTTGCATAAAGGATTGTTAAGTGTAAAATGAAATAAAGGCCCTCAAGGAATTGCTCAAACAAGTAAAGGATAAACTTCTTGCATTTCTTTTTCTTGTTTGGAAAAATATTATAAAGCCACAACCCAAGTCATTGTTGCAAAGAGGAACCACAAGAAGTTAAAAATTCGTCCACAATTCCCTCAACCGCTCAACATGAATTTAACTGGAGCCTGGAGGTGCTTGATCATATACCCTAATTGATTAACCTCAAATTTGCTTATCACTACAATAAAGCCTCAATTGAAGACATAAAGAGGGCCTTTCAGCCCTTTCTTATGCCCTCAATTTTGTTCCCATTGGTGGTCACATAATAAATTCGGAAATTATCAGTTTTAGTGCTGGAGAATAAAAAATCTGCAGAACATTTAGGCCTTGTTTGGTAAAATAGTTAGCTTATCAACCAATTTTAGCGTATTTGACCACTATTAGCTGTTTGACTTGGTCAAAAAAATCAATATAATTGTTTGGTTAATCAGCTTTTTGTAACTCCAAAATGCTAAAATTCAAAAAGCTGCTCAAAACAACTTTTTCAATTAGCTTTTTTAAAAAAGAAATTATACCAATCAGATATTAGCTAACAATTAATTTACCAAACACTTTTCTACAATAAGCTAATGATATTAACTAGTCATACCCTCTAACCAAATCAGCTAACATTATTTAGCTAACAGAGCCTTAACAAACATGCATATATTGAATTTAACCTAAAATATCAACCCACAAGCTTCCAAAATCCTCAGCTTACTAAAACTATGGATAATGCATCAGTTTAGCAGTTCGGCTCAATGAATTTACTTATTAACTATAAACCTATGGAGTATGGAGTACCAATAAAATTTTAAACAATTAAAAAATTTAAAAAAAAAATAGAACTTAAAATTACTGTGGATACCAGGCTGAGAAGAAAGGGATGAGTTATTGGGGGAAGCCCATTGATTTTGTTGTTGGTGAGGTTCAAAGTAGTCGGAATGGCGGCATTCCAAGGAAAGCTTTCTCCATTGCAGGGGCTTTTGGGCGGGGAGAGAAGAGGATTTGAAGAGAGTGGAAAGGGAAGAGCGAGAAGACAGAGATTGAAAAGGGTGAGAGAATAGTGGGGTTTGGGTGTGAAGCCCTCTGGCTGAAGATGAAGAAGAGAGACAAGGGTTTAACATTGTTCCCATGGGGTTTTTCTCAGGAAGCTTTCAGCAACTTTTGGTGTTAACTGCGAGCGTTTCAAATGAACGAGTGAAAATGTGAAATGTCTGTCTGATTGGCCAATTTATATCATAAAAATACTATATATACTCTCATTTTTTACCTTCAATTTTCACTCTTACACAAAATCTTGATGTTAATATTTGAGACCTACATGAAAAATGTAGTTTTTCCGTGTCCATCACATCATCAGTAAAGTTTAGGGATAAAATTTAAGAGTTCATGTAATAAAATTTTTATATCATGGATCATGGACTGTAATAGTATGAACCTTATATCAAACTAACGAGGTACAAAATTCATATTTGTAAAATACAAAATTTAATAACATAAGACACAAAAAATCACAACAGTAGAAACATATACATATTATATTACTTATTTTTCAAATCAGATTTGGATGGATAATTTGTGTTCATACAGCATTTCACAACACAAGACAATAAAATTCATAACATAAGACACACTTACTAATTTATTTTAAGTACAAAATTCATACTCTTAAGAGTATAAAATTTCATAATATAAGACACAAAAATTCACTGCACAAAATATATACTAGTCAGGATCCATAATGTACTGTGAATCTTGGTATAAGGATTGAATATGAGCAAGACCAATATATAGGAATAAATTTTATAATTTATCTTATTGTCTGATTGTCTGAAGATGAAATATGGGCTTTGGTTTATTTTCTTTGTGATTCTGGTGACGAAAGCCCATGGCTTTTGGGCCTCTGAAGATGAAATATGGGCTTTGGTTTATTTTTCATTAATAATAATTTTTTTAAGGAAAATACTGTATGCATTTTATTTTTACTCTCATTTTATATTCAAAAAGTTGAATTAAACACACAAACTTATCATTTTGGTGCATTTAAATCTATTAATCAGTTGTTCCAGGTGAATAACCAGTCATAATTTTTCCGACCAACATTCCGCCGGCGATTGAAATGTTCATCCCCAACTAACGGTCATCTTCTCCAACTGTTCGTCTTCCCAACTAATCATATGGGTTTAAATGCACCATAATGACAAATTTGTGTGTTTAATTGAGCTTTTGAATGTTCGAAAGCTTATTTGCACTTTTGAATTTATTTGATCCTTTTCCAAAATATCAATAGAAGAAAAGAACACAACTTAGCATTATTCTCTGCCTAAGTCAGATTGAATGACTTTAATTTTACAAGAGAAAAACCACTCAACATGAGATTAATTTGAAAACTTCATAGAAATATTTTTAAAATGAGTTTTAACAGTTTCAAAAATAGAATATTTTCAAAACCAATAAAAAAAAAAGGCTATTCCCACACAATTTCTTGCCACATAAAACGGTGAGAATGAAGAAGCTAAGGCAATTTACTGGCCACTAACCATTGATTGGAACAGATAACAAAAATCACATTCATGGCAGAGTCAGAATCCACTAAATTTAGCACTATGTTTTGTAATATCACCTCATACAATTGCGTCAATCTCTCTCTCCCTCATAAGTATTTTCAATATAAAAATTATAGTTTAATATTACATATTATAAAAAGTGAGTACTGATCTCAGTCACATATCATGATTTATCAATAGTACAGTTGAGGGTTTTAGTAAAAAAAAAAAAATTAGAATCAATTTTATAATTATTACTAACTTTTAAATTCGTAATGTTTATAAAACTAACCTCGTCTTTTTCTTCTTTCTTTTTTTTTTTTTCATATTTTTCAACAACTTTCAACTGTTAATCTATCCAATTAGTGAATCTTATCGATCTCACTTTTTACTTGAAAGTATATATATTCTTACCTAAACCCTCCCATGAGGTGATAAGATATATAATGGAATATGGATTATAAAATACATTTGAATTAATTATGTGTAATTAATAAAATATCGTTGACATGTAAATAGTTATTATAAACAAATAAATCAAAATGGAAAAGTATTACATTTGTCCTCAAAAATATTACACTTTCTCTTATAAGTAAAGAACATTTTATTCATAATTAATATTACATTTTTTACATTGATCTAACCCGACCTGCCTCACGAATCCGTATGAAAACCTTAAATTTAACACAATAAATATAATGTGAGAAGAAAAAATTATAAAGTATCACAATTTACTAAAAAAAAATACACACATTAAAAAGCTTTACAATATCTTAACATTAGTTGTGTATTACTTTATTTTATTATTATTATAATAATAATAATAATTGTATCCTTGTTGATAATACTATTTTAGCTAAAAACTCATTCTAATAGTCCAAGTAGTAAGTATTAAAACTCATTTTAGAACTCCATGTAGGCAATAATAAGACAACTTAGCATAATGGTTCTTCATCTAACTTAAAATCACGACGGAAGACAACAATTTGGAGTCTAATTTATAGGGGAAAAAGTGTCAAATAGACCACTGAACATATTGCTTTTGTGCAATTGGGCCATTGAACTTAAAAAGTGTGCAATTCAACCATCAAACAAGTAAAATTTGTGCAATTGGACCATTTTTACAAAAATTTTCTTGTAAAATCCAATTATATTACTAACATATATGTATTAAGAGTGTCATTTTCTTCTACCATACTAGTTGGAAGTCAATATTGAAATGTTTTTAACTCAAATTGAATTAAAAATTTTTGTAAAAATGGTCCAATTGCACAAATTTTGCTTGTTTAATGGTTGAATTGCACACTTTTTAAGTTCAATAGCCCAATTGCACAAAAGCGATAAGTTCAGTGGCCTATTTGACACTTTTTCCAATTTATAGGTGATTGTTAGTCCCAATTGATAAGATGAACTCATAAAAGTCTAGAGGGAATTATCCACCTCAGCATTATCAAGTTAAACGCATACACATGAGGAGACGTGTTGAGCATATAATATATAATTATAAATGTACAATTCAACTATCAACTTAGATTTTTAATTAAGATGGAAACATACTTCAATTTAACTAGCAAATGATTTTTCCCACAAAAAAAAAAAAAAAAAAAAAAAAAAATGCTTGCAAATTGCAATGAAGAAGATAAAGTGTGTGTGTGTGTGTGAGAGAGAGAGAGAGAGCAGATGTATAAACACAATGAAATGAAATATTTACTCCATGGACATTACATCACATCAGCTCTGTTTAAATTACATTCTTCTTTTTTTTTTTTTTTTCCAGAGGGGCTTTACCACTCTCAAACTAACAGTAACTTAAATATAACCTGTTCTTTTTTTTACCTTTGTTAGTTGTCCATGGACAATGAGCCAACAAAATATATTTCCATAATCTCAAGGGAGAGAGAAAAAAGAATGGGAGAAAAGGGTGGGTAATGGCTTCACTCCTCACAATTCTATGCTTTACCATTTGGTTTTGGCGAATTCTGGGAAAACTGACGATACGGCGAAGCATGAGAACCGTTCGGTATCGAAAGGCTCCTCGGGTTTTGCTGTCCGTTCTTCGAGAACGCACCCTGCGATCTAACGCCGTTTTTAGTGTTCGGGCTGGACGCGATCCGATCGGCTTGCATGGTCTGGAAATAGTAGGACGAGCTCGCCATGTCTTTCAGGTTCGGCAACGGCTTCAAGGCTTCAACGACTTCGCTCATCATCGGTCTAGCTTTTGGGTCCCGACTAAGGCACCGAGCAGCCAATTGTGCGGCTTTCTGGGCACCTTTTATGGAAAAATGACCCTCGAGCCGGGGATCTATCAACCGGTAAAACCTCCTTTTTTCGCACAGGTGCGGCCGTGCCCATTCCACTAGGTTATGTTCCCCGTTAGGCCGGTTCTTGTCCATTGATCGTCTACCCGTAATCATTTCAAGAAGAACTACACCAAAACTGTAGACATCACTCTTCGATGTCAAATGTCCTGAGGAGCAAAAACAAAACAAAACAAAACAAAACAAAAGGGGGAAATTTCAATCAGGATAAGATATTAGCAACTTGATAAAGCTACAATTAGTAGATGCTAACATTATCCAATACCGGTAAAATGTACTTCTCCATATAAATTTACCAAAGGTTTAATATTAATTGGCTAGGGGGCAAATAAAAACAATTCTTTACAGCAAGACCAGATTTTAGATTGATGTATAATTTTTGCAAAACAGAGTCAAACCACGATTGATATCCGACATCAAATTAAATAAAAATCAAGAATATATGAAAATAATGGAACACCAAAAATCTAATGCAACTAGCACAAGGCAGAGATGTTATCAGGTATGGAATTCACGTGTTCAGAAGTCCTATGTGCCAATGACCTTGTGGTCTAGTGGCACGAAGTGGCTCTCCCAAATGGATTAATAAGTAGAATCTAAAACTAGTATCTATCCTTAAATGGCAGTCAGATAGAGTTCATTTGAGCTTTTTCATTTAGAATCTAAAACAATGGCAGTCAGATAGAGTTCAGCTATAGCTAGAGCATATCCTTAAATGAAATTGTCCCGGCCATTTGAGCTTTTCCATTTACACCTTTTCCAATTGATTTACATGCATAGTATTGTATCAATGTTATGAAGCTGAAGTGTAAATATATACACTTGTTTTGCTTTTCATCACAGATAGATGACTTACCTGTCATCACATACTCTGGTGCTGCATAACCGTAGGTTCCCATGACACGAGTAGAGACATGTGTCTTATCGCCCTCTGGACCGTCTTTGGCAAGTCCAAAATCAGAAAGTTTGGCATTGTAATCCTGGAAGGATTTGTTATAACAAGGCATCATTATAATGTCACAATGAACTTTCCAAATTGTATATATATATATATATATATATATATATATATATATATAGATACTGGTTCAAATGCGGACATGGCTTCTTGTGCGGCCGAGCGGATTGCACTATTAGGTATGCATAAATGCACCACACAGTGTTTGGAAATTCACCCGAATGAAATGCACAAATGCACCACGCACCACACACCACAAAAATGCACCACCTAATGGTGCATTTATGAACACTTTGGGGTGCATTTATGCATAGCTAATGGTGCATTACCGCACGAAGCCCTGTCCGCACGGAAACCAGACCCTATATATATAATAAAGATTTAAAAAGAGTATATCACATACAGCATCTAATAGGATGTTGGATGTTTTGAAATCACGGTATATGACTGGTCTTTGTGCTTCCTCGTGAAGAAAAGCAAGCCCTTTAGCAGCACCGAGAGCAATTTTCATTCTAACAGACCAAGGAAGAGGCAGAGACCCTACACGTAAAACTCCATATTATCAGAACGCAGAAGTATACTATATCAGCTTCGTAGATAAGCACGTGGACTTTATAGCTGTTGTCCAGTGTTAAACTCGTAATTGGTTAGTCAAACGAGAAATGATTTTGAAAATATTTCCAAATTTTCTAAATTTTGAAAAGCAAAGCAATATTACTTCAACCCTAGCTACTCACTCCTAAATAGGTGGTTTTCCAAGCTTCCTCGGGGCATGAATTCATAAACCAGAAGCCTCTGATCATCTTCGATACAGTAACCAACGAGCTTCACCAAATTAGGATGAACGAGGTCGCCAAGAAAATTCACTTCGGCCTGCCAAATGAACCATTTAAGCGTGAGAAATCCGAACACGAGGAGAACGGATATGGACGATAAAAGAGAGAAAAATAAGAAGGCACCGAACCAGCCACTCTTTGTGACCCTGAAGCCCATCATGATTCAGAGTTTTCACAGCTACAGTAAGTCCCGTCCCCGGTTTGACTGGCGCTGTGCCGTTCTCCTCGATCCACCCCTTGAATACACAGCCGAAACCTCCTTCGCCAAGAAGCGATTCAGGTCTAAAATTTCTCGTCGCCAACTTCAGGTCATTAAACGTGAACTTCCGAAGCCGAGAAGAGATTTTAAGTTCCTCTTCGAGTTTGGAGGTAGACGAATTGCTTTCCGCAATGCTGGTAGCACTCGAAGAAATTACCGGAGCAGCGGGCTGGTCTATACTCGTATCATTTGTGCATTTACTTTCTGTTAAAACAAAATTACACAACAGTTAGCAGGAAACGACAAATCTAGTCTAGTTTAGTCCCGAGAAGCACTTATAGATCCAGAAATTTTTCCCGACCATTTTAGGTTACCAAATAACAATACTTCAGGCAATTAAATACAGACAAAACCCAATACACAACACATAACATTACGAAGCCAAATGGCCAATTAGGTCATGCAATATAACTTTGGTATTAAGACACTTTCCATGTCCCTCGGACAAAAAGAGTCATAGACAACATTTGAAAACAAATGGATCCCAACACCAAAAAATCTGGTCTTAAACATTTCCATTTCATCACAGATTGAGATATTTCTTAACGGAACGAAACCCCCTAAATAAAATCACAAATCATTGTCTCCTAAAGTCAATATAAAGAAATAAGGAAGGCAACAAATCGAAGCCTGAAATAAAGCAAAAGTAAAATAGAACATTTCAGAAACTGGTATCAAACAACAGCTTGAAATCTTTCGGTTTGTATCCGAGGATAAAGGGAATTGAACTTAAGAGTTAAGACCTCGGTTTCAAGCTGATTGGCACAATACTAAAAGGCGTTTGGTATAGATAGAGTTTGTGACGTTTCGTTCTATATTTCTGAACAACAATCCATTTCCATGTCAGCAGATTCAGTTTTTCATCTCTACTTATCAAGAAATTGACCAAATTGAAAAACCAACCAGAACAAAATGAGCATAACACTTCAAAACTCAAAACCAGAATAGCAGACAGTTTTATGCTAAATAAATTAGGAAACAACAAAGCAAAAGCTCCAAGATAAGACTGAAACAAACACTAAAGGACAAAAAGTCATTCTCTGTCACAAACAAAGAACAAGTAATCAATCATAAATAAATAATAACAAGGCATGAAAGTATATACCACAGTGAGTACTGATGCCACTGATAGAGGTATCAACCTTAGATCTTGAACTTGAAGAAATACAACAAGTAATGAACCTCAACTTAACCCAACTCCCTCTCAACTCCCCAGACCCTAAAACCTCTTTGTTACTCCTCTTTGATTTCTCCACATCCAAACCCTTCACCTTCTCCACCTTTGAATCATCACCCCCTAACCCCATATTTCACAAACCCTAAAATATCATCAAAATCCTCTAAAAACCCAAACCCCACCCCCCATCCACCAACCCCAATTCCTCAACCCAAAACCCAAAAACCCAAAAAACCCAAAAAAATTTCAACTAGTCCTCCAAAATCAGGTCAAAAGCTGAACAACCCACTTTCAGAAAACCCTCCTATCACTCTCTCCCAAACAAAAAGCTCACTTCTTTGTGAGAAATAGCTCAGACCCAGTCCTGGAAACCAAGGAAAAATGGCATTCGAAGCCTGGGTGGATTCAGATCACGTGCCCCCGTGGAGCCTTGATTGACCTTCCAACCTCTGAAGAGAAGAAGAGAAGAGAAAAAGAAAGAGAACACAACACATCATACAAACAGTGCCCAAGGCAAAGCTGGTATCCCCCACTTCAAAAGTGCCCCCCAGAAAGAAAATGTCTGCTTCCCCCAAAGATAATTGAAATGAAATCTCAACAAAAGACTCAAATATGCTGACCAGTTCTAAAGCTCCCCACCCAAAACATACAAATAAAAAAAAACACACAACAATTATTAATCTCTTACCTATTTAAATGTTATGGAATATTTGTTGTGTCTACTCAAGTCTGATGACTATTTTATAAGGTAAAAAAAGAAAAGGATAAGGAATTTATAGTAATTCTTGTATTTAAAAAAAAAAAAAAAAACACACTAAAATATCAAGAAAATGTGTGAATTATTGGGTTTTACCTTTTTAGGAATATTTTCAATTTGACCTCTAAACTTTATTGGAATAACAATTGGAGTCCCTCTATTTTCTTTTTATTTATATTTGATTTGAGACGGGGCTAGTAGAAACTTTTTTTTAATCAAAATGATAAAAATAAATTACGAAATATTGTACAAAAACAAAATAAATATACGTCATGCCCTACCCGAGCAAATATGTAATCGTCAATCCTACATGGTCTCTCCCGATCTCGTCGTCACATTCGGTCTTGTATGGTTTCTCTTTACCTTATCCGACCTAGGTGAGGCTGTGAGGGTCAGATACCTTTGACCTTATGGTAATCAACACGCGTAAACCCGCCTTGTCCTATCACCCTCAATCAGTGGATTACCGACCACCATACCTGCTACTTGGCACCACGCCACATGTTGATAAATGAGAAAAGTTTAGTACGTGTCTCTTGGAGTGTCCTATAAAAGCCATCATGGACTTCATGAAGGGGATTTTTTTCTTTCTTTCTTTCTTAAATCTTATGTGTTAAAGTGACTCGGAATTCTCCTATATATTATATCATGTGTAGTCTGACCGATTTAGATTCTTTCGTTAATTATTTTTCAGTATTTAGCTTGATCATGTGAGCTTGTTACTCTAGTGGTTTCAATCCTTCTATATTTCTCCAAATCCATTTTAATAAACTGTTTAACATAATTGAACCGTTAAACAGACGGAGAGAAAGACCCTGTAAATTACCCAAAAAAAAAAAAACATCATTCATTGTTTATTTCTTTCTCCACATTTGTCTCAGTATTTTCCAATTCACAAAATATAGCAAATTAACTTCAATTAGTTCATTTTCTACCCACAACTTAATCATAACCTTCAATCAAATCAGCACTAATTACCAACCTATCAATTCATATTTTCCAACTGAAATTTGCATCGGATTTTATGGCAAAAATAAAATAAAACAAAATAGAACTAAAATAAATAAATAAAACAGTGTGTTACATTCAGTACCACCAGATTCATAAAATTTTGAGCAACGAGGAATAATAAAATGATTAGAAATCAACAAATAAGAGTAAATGTTCGATAAACCCAATAATGAATGTGCTTATATAATTAAAAAAAAAAATATCTTAAAAAGTTGGGTTAAAATCGATGATATATATTTTTCGATTATTTAATGTAAACATGTAATTCGATGACAATGATATAATTATATAATATAGGTACATCAAATTTTAATTCTATAAAATATAGTGTGTATTATATACTACAAAGTATAAATGTACATCAAATTTTCTTATTTTGTTATTTTATTTGGTTTGTGTGAATAAATTCCTTATTCTTAAAAGTATATTCCTTTGACTAAATACTATATTGAATTACTTATTTTTAGAGAAAATTATATATTTTGCACATAAGTTATGCATGTATAATAAACTCAACTATTTAATTATTGGCTCTTTTACTTTTGATTTTTAAAATTGATATCAAAATATTCCTTTAAATTGCTCTTATTATTTCACCCATTAAAATGTTTTAGCCACTTTTCGTCGGTAATTTGGTCAGAAGGACTGAAATTGAGAAAATTTTTAATAATTACGGTACTAAATTGACAATTTTGAACTCGTGAATTGTAGTTAAGAACACCTCAATAATCATAAGACCAAAAGTGAAATTTACTCAAAGATATATTACCTTATTAGTCCATTAATCTTATCGTTATACTCTAATTTCACTATCTTATTGAGATATTTTACTAACTAAGGTCACAATATGAGATTTATCCCGTAGATTTTATTCGTCACCTAAAAAAAAATGACAAAGAAATGTGAATTTCCCCCCTTTTTTTTTGTTAATACCATGACCCAAACACTAGTACGTAGTACCAAAGGATTGACAATTTTTTTTTATCACATTAAAAATCATTTTTTTTTATGAAAAAAAGAATCATAATCTTCTTGAAGAAGTAAACTGTTTGATTCTTCAATTATTGGAATTGCAGTTAAGTAGACGCGTGTCATGGGCTGACAATTGGATAATCTTCAAAATTTAAGCCATTAACTATGGAATTTAATACCTATAAAATATATTTAAGGATATTTGGAGATTAGCAAATACTCCGTACAAAACATGAAACACGAATTGTGTTAGCTTATACTCCGTAATTGATAACAAATTGTATTAATTATTCTAATCAGTAAAAAGTAATTTATAAGGATGTAAATTTATTATTTTATTTACTTAATTAGTTTTAAAGTATTTTAAATTTTATACATAAATTTCATAATAATTTAATTTCAAAAAATATTTTTAGTTGTTTTTGTTGTTGTGAACCCGCAAACAAGTCAGAGAAAGTTGTGAGTTGTGCTTATATGACACCTCTGTGATTCTTCTTGTGCGAAAGTCACAGAATTGAATCTTGATGGTTGGGTATTTGACAGATATTGAATTCCTTTTTTCTTTGGAGAATTATGCAAATGTTAATATTGAATGCCTTTTTTCTTCTCATCTTCTCTCCCAAATTTCTCCACTCAATTTTGCATCCTCAGTCCATAAGCATTAACGACGTGGTGCAAGCTGATGCTTTACTGTATTGACAAAATCTGAAACTCTCCTAATATGAGATTAAAGGGTTAAGATAAAGTTGACAAAGTGAGTTTAAATTTAAAAAGTAAATAAACAATTATTGGTAATCGACATCTATTCAAGTCTCAAGAAAAGAAGAAAAAGAGCATGTGTATATTATAGGTATGCATTGTCATTTGTCAAACCTTGCATAGCTAATTCAGTTGACTAAAAGGAATTCCAAGACTTTGTAATTCTACAAGCTCTTCTGTAATAAATTCTGCCCCATCCAATATACAAGCAAGTCCACTAGATCAGTTGAAAATAAATGATTGCTTTATGTATTTTATTTTATTTTTCCATAAAAAATAGTTACAAGAATTTCAAAGTTTGATCCAGGTTTGGGACAATTCATTTACAGTCCTTGTCAACTACCAGAACCATATTAAAATAATCATTGAGGAAAAAAAAAGGTCAACAATGTTTATTCATATTTTAGTACCTATCATAATTCTGGAGCCAAAACAACAGCTTTGCTTCAGAGAGAGCCTGATCTGGATTCACAGATCATTACTGAGGTTAATGTCATCTCCGACGTGGTACAAATTCTGCCCACTCTTGAACCCTAGCATACGAAACCCTCATTCCTAAATGCAGAGAGCTCATAAGAGATTATATTTCTGAATCTTTTGCGGTCTATGTGAGACTGATGTAAAAATTTTGAAAAATCATCGCATCCCAGTGGAAATGCTTGAAGTTGCATATATCTTCAGAGAATGCTGGGGTATATAAGTGAGACCTGAAATAGCAGAACAGCTCTATTAACAACATTAAATTTCAGTTTAAGTTCCACGTTTATGCCCTTGAGCTCAGATCATAGTCATGGCAAGTTTTCCATGAAACTTGATAACCACATGGAAGCACCAAATGAGGCAGTAGGGAATTGCTCTAATACGCAGTTAAGCACATTTACAAGTGTCCTATAATTAATAGTGTGAGGTAATGTGCAAGTAAAACACCACAATTGTAAGTTAATGCATACCTTTCTCTGTTACCTCGATTTGCAAGGAATCAAGTGTGATTATGCCATCCTTAAGGGGAAGTACCTCAAGTTTGACAGTCGCGGTCGATTGAGAAGGAACACATCTGATGTGTACAAAATTTAGTATGAAAAAAGAAAAAAAGAAAAAAGAAAAAGAGAGATAGTAGACAGTGCTTACCCTAATGGAACTCTGCTCTGCAACCATAAATGTGTACAGCTTAAATCACTACTTGGATGGACATCAGGTATGGCAATGACTCGCTCATTAAAGGAAACTGATCTCTTATGAACTGTTACCTCTTCTTTACTCACGGATACTGAGCTGGGACCATGAAAGGAAACTGATCTCTTATGACCATCTGATACCTGTACTTTACTCATGGATGCTGAGCTGGGACTTTGCCAAGTAGTGACTTGCCTGCCATTCACTCTTTCTGATAATTTAGAAGAGCTAAAAAATGGGCTTGCTGGTGATTTTGGTGAACTCAGTGACATCAAAGAAGGCAGATTAGTAAAGGAAGCTGGAGCCAGCACTGTCATGGTTAGATCTTCTGATGTCAAATTTGATGCTTGAAGAGTTAGGACCTGATATATTGAACCATATTAAAACAGCTTTGTTTTTTAATTAGCAGAACATCAATTCTCAGATTATGCAAAACCTGTGCTGGAAGCTGAGCCACTTTGTTATTTGATCCTAAAGTTTGTTCTGACATTGCAGATGCAACAGAGATCATCAAATCCCTGGAGACTTGTGGTTTCCAGCTTGTAGGCTGCTTGAAGAATAACTTAGACTCTACAAAGAACAAACAGATAAAGAAACAAGTAGATGAGACAAAGACCATGTTTGAAGAGATCTAGTGGGATAGAATGAAACAAAAGACAGTTCATACCAGTATAATTGCATCTACATGATACAAGAATTGCATATTGATCAGTGGGCGAACTAATATTTCTCCCCATGACATTCAAAGAATTCTGCTTTGTAGATGCTACATTTCCAGAATTAATATGTGATAACTGTGAACTTTTTTCACTGCAACCCTTGGAGTTTTTCCACATGGAAGTTGCTGGTTTAAGAATAAAGGAGTGTTCTTCACCTTTCCTGTCAAGGGTGTATACAGTTACCCAGATGAGGTTTGCAATCAAGCAGTAAGCAGTAATTCCAACAGAGTTTTATCTTGTTGGATGAAAGTGCAACCACATCCTTGCATTTGAATGCATAAAAACTTATGTTTTTTGTCCATTATGATGATTAGAGAATTAATTTCAAAGGGCTGCTAATTTGATCCTTTTATTTATATTTCTTTTGTTGGGGAGGGTGTGAGGGAAAGGGAGGGGGATATTATTCTTGGCCAATATTCAAACATCCTCCATATCAATTATGGACAAAACTTATCTTTCAATTGCTTCTTTATTTTAACTTCCTTATCTGCACTTTTGAAAATCTTTTTTAATCTGACTACTTGAGAGCACTTGCAATAATATAGTGTCATTGTACTTCATATCTTTGCAGTAAACATGGTAGTAATAAACTAACAATTACTAAGCACTACTCCAGTCACAAGACTTTGAGCTAGAAAACATTTTTAAGAAAATGTAGTGACAGGTAAAAAAAATCCTTTTAGAATTGATCTGAAAATTCTAACACAGAATTCAAACACTGAGAAGGTAAGTGAGGTATTTACAAGACTTGGATGAAGTACAGAAAGTCAACCCTTAGTTGAAGGTGTCTAGGAAAAATGATCCCCGACTATGTGGTAAATCTAATGTAGTATTGAAAGCCAACCAGAGTTGAAGGTGTCTAGGAAACATGATCCCTGACTATGTTGTAAATCTAATGTCAGTCCCTATTGTTTTGGTTAGGGGGAGGGATGTCCTTGAGTTCCTGACTTCCTGCTAGCTCATTTATTCAAAGAACAATTTTCAAGCAAACAAAAAAAAAATCAAATATTAATGATTGATACAGAAAACTTTATTTTTGGGGGTTGAAAAGTTACCTAGGAAACTGGGAGTGGCGGTGAGGCTGTGATTGGCGGTGGAAGTTGAAGGCGAGGCTGGGAAGGGGGGAGTCATTGTCTCAGGCTTTAGCTACATAGTAGTAAGGTTTTTAATCAACCAATTTTTTTTTTATTTTTTTATTTTAATAAAACCCAGATCAGACTCATGTTTTAGAACCGGGTTAGGCATCCAAGACGCCTAGGTGACGCCAGAGCTCTCCCCACTCATTAAGCTCATTGGGCATCCGGACGCCTAGGCGTTGCCTTAACAACAAGTCAACAATGCTTGTACGCATTTCAATAAATTCATTCTAAGCCTGACTATTTCATTCTCCTCTATCTGCTACTAGTACCACATTTGAGATCTTTCTACCCATCTTTACGTGTACTCTAAATCAATTTTCTCATAGAACCACTAGTCCTTGAACCAAAAAGCTGGTGACTATATCATTGACAAAAAGCATACACAAAGCAACAATAACTTACATAGATCTAGTTAATTCAAAGGTACTATACTTGGGAAGATATAAAGATGTAAAATGAAGAAACCTGAGAGCTAAGTTTGGTAAACAGTGGTCGCTCCCAGCTTCAATACAAACACTTGGTAGTGATAAAGGTGGCCCATTTTTTGAAGCTTCTTCAAAAACAATTGATATGGCATCTAAATACATAACAACATCTGGTGTATGTTCTGGAGCAACATTCTGCACAGGCGAATGATAATACATAGTATCAGATACATAAAGGAAGGTTAAACCACTCACCTCTGCATATATCACTTTTTTAAAAGATCATTTCAAAAACACCATTAATAACAGTAAACTAGTACTCTCTCCTTCCACAAATAATTATCCTCTTAGAAAAAATGCACAGATTTTGGAAAGCATATCTATGCTGTCTGGAAAATTAATTTGTGTGTGTGTATTAAATGTATGGAAAGTGACAAGTTTTGTTGAACAACTCAAACTAGCAAGGGGGGAATTATTTTTGAACAGAGAGAATAATCAATAAATAAATAAACAAAAATCAGCACAACTAAGAATAATATACCTTTATTTGAACACAGATGAGGTCATCTATATTGCAGTTAGCAGCAAAAGAGTTGATTTCCAATGGTTGAATTATTTCAATTTTCCTCCTCCATCTCCTTCCAGGTATAAAGATCCCTTCCAAACCACAATGAACAGAAAATCTTTCAGGCTCCAATGATACACCTCTATATGATAAAAGTCCTCCACTACCGCTATTTTCACTCTTGATTGCCTTACGAAATGAAAACCGCTCCCAATCTTCTGGATCAAAAGCTGGTCCAGAATTAGGAATTGGAGCAGATGGTGGTGGTAAACTATTTGGTGGCAGTGAGGACATGGAGTAACTTCTGAGATTTCCAAAAGAGAAAAGCTGAGAACCAGTTGATCCGGATAAACTGACCCTTGCAGATGTACTACGGATGCTTGCAGGAGAACTCAATTGAGGTGGAGGTATAGATCGTGCTGGAGGAGGAATAGAATTATCCAAAGGAAGCAACCACTTTAAGAGCTCACCACAAGGATCCTGATTTGAAGATATTGAATTTTCCTGACCCTCAAAAGGCAAACTTCTATCCTGAGATTTCTCAAACTGAAGAATTTCCAGCACAGGATCCCTCACAAATTCAACACCAACATTTATCTGTAAAAGTACCTGCACCCTTCCAGACAATAGAATTGAAGGCACATAATTGGTACTTCAACCCTCAAAAAATCATCAATGGAGAGAACACTTTGTTTAGTAAAGAAAACAACCTTTTTACCTATAGCCAAATGACAAAAGTACATATACTTGAAACACACACACAATGAAAAATCGTCATGTTTGTATATATGTATATATTATTGTGTTTGTAGATGATTATATGTGTATGTAAATATTGAAATAAATAATAAATATAAATAAACATATGTATACACACACACACAAGGGAATCTTTGGTATTAATAAATTTAGCTATTGCTAATGAGTCCAGAATAGCTAATACCATGGGGGGCCTTGGGAATGGCGACACTCATTGCAAAGGGAATAGACAATTCCATAGAATTCTATTCCACGTGGTTTAAAAAATGAACCAAACAGTGGAATAAATCTATTCCATGGA
This sequence comes from Ipomoea trifida, assembly GCA_003576665.1. Lineage (NCBI taxonomy): Eukaryota > Viridiplantae > Streptophyta > Magnoliopsida > Solanales > Convolvulaceae > Ipomoea > Ipomoea trifida. The sequence continues at coordinate 3,083,757 of CP025657.1, forward strand.
ATGGTTATTCTATAACAAGCCTATTCCATTAACCAACGTCACCTTAGTGAGGGCAAGGACTAGATTAATAAAGAGACTGCCATGAAATTCATTTGAAACATACCACAATATCTCCATTTGGAAGGGCACAACACTTGGCAGCATTCCTTGCCACTCCTCCAGATGTGATGGCATCAAAATTGCCCCTGTCAATGGCAGCATTTAAAGGAAGCTTCTTTTTTGTATTCTTCCTAGTATCTGAAGTCATGAACTTTTCTTCAATCGCATAGGAGTCTTCCATAACCTTTCTTTTTGTCCATAGTGCCTCATCTGACCCAGCAATTCGGGCAAAGAAGTGAGAATTTTTGAATCTTTGCAACAGGGATTCAGTCTGTCTTTTGTGATCTTTCATTCTCAGAAGTGATTCACTAGCAGAAACTTCTTTCCGAGGTTCAACATTTCCCTGCATGTTATTCTTACTATTCTGATTTATATCTTCACCATCGTTTATTTCTGCTCCATCAGAAACATTATGAGTCCCATTTTTGTTTATAAGTTCAGCAACTTTAAATGGTGTAATAATTTCAGTATCCTGCTTATAAGCTGACAAGCATGCTAGTATGTGAACTTGTTCACCTATAATTGACCCCCAAAAAAAAAAGAAGAAGATATTCAATCACATTAGAAAGGATTCCATACAGGAAAAAAAATAGCAATCTAGGCTAAAAGGGAGATAGAATTAGAATAGTTACCAGGAAAAACAAAGAAGCGATCTAGCGAGCGCAAAGAAGCTGTGTCTAGTGTTTCACTCCAGTTATCAGGAAGTTCCTCTGGGAAGGCATGCCAAGCTTTAGTAATAGTTTATGCAGTAATTCAGTTCCCTTATTGCACAAACAATTGTGGTATTCAACTAAGTATTGGCAAAGAATCTAAATAAGGGGGAAAATAATGCAGAAGGAAAAAGAGTCGAGCATAGTAGCTTCACATATAAATATATAATGCACAAAATATTGGCATAAATCTTTTCAGAGTTAAATAATAACACAGATGGTTGAACACATAATCAGACAAATCAATACAAATCCTATAGAGTTTGAAGAACTCAACAGAATCAATCACAACATGGAAAAGAAAATTAAGGGGCTAAAAGGCATCGAAACATCTTTATGGATGATATCATCTATATAGTAAGTTAAACAACTATCTACATGACAAGGGTAAAGGAGTAAGACATTACTCTTTGGAATAGCTATCCATCCTTCACCTTCAGCAACCTCAATGTGGTTGCCCTTCCCAATCAATCCAGCAATGACTCCGTTTTCATTCCCGTGTCCATCACCCTCAACATCGTGATCAAAGGACTTCCTTGGTAACAATGGATCTTCTGCAAACAGTCCACCTAGTGTACTAGTCAGTTTTGCCGCATAACTAGTCTCTGCCTGAATCTTTTGAGCAGGTGGCTGTTCTGCAGTTGCAGTCTGATTCGACCGCATCAAAAGAAAATTCATTGTTGCACAATATTATGCCAACAACCTAAAAATTTAACATCCAAAGTCACGATTAAGATCAGAATGCAAACAAAACCTATTCCATTACAGAATGTAAAGTAGGAATGAGAAAATACACTGATCTAGCCTGGGTCTATGGAATCCGATCACATTAGTGAATTATAGACATACACTGGTACCATGGACGGAGCCAGGATTTCTTTTGGGTGGGGCGAAGAAGCAAAGGTAAAATGAGTTCAAAATGTTCAAATACAAGGTTCAAATAGGAATAAGATTGTTAATACAAAATACATTATAAATTACAATACAAAGTGTTTTTTTTTTTTTTGAAGATACAATACAAAATTTATGATGAACTACGGGATAATACTCTACTACACCAATAAAATCTAGGCATACTCACTGCCTCACTGCTCACAATCCTCACATTCAAATAATTGATATAAATTCACTTCTCGTCAGCTCACATTCATAAACTGAACAAATTCACATTCTGAGTTCTGACATTCACATTCACTGATTCACAAAAATCACAAATTGAACAAACTGACCTTAAGAATAAAACCATTTGCACCCATTTAATCTGACCTACCAATCTACCATACAAGCTAAAACCATTTTTCTGTCATTCTGTGCCATACGGCCATACCAAACTGCTCACATTCATAAGTCATAATTATAAACAAATTCAACAAAGCACATACAAAAAGCACATGCATTAAATTGATTAAAAATAAAATTAGAGAAAGTATGGAAATTAGGGCAAAAATAAGAACCTGAGTACTGAGAGGAGACGAGAGGCGCTGAGGCGGTGTTCCTGCTGGGCGGTAAGCGGTAGGCAGGGACGGGAGAGGCGGCGAGGTAGAGAGCAGAGAGGCGCCGATTCGACGCAAGAGAGGCGAGAGACGGGAGAAGCAGAGAAGCGACGACTAATTAGCTCTGCGATCTGCAATCTAAAATGTGAACAGTTTTATTAAATTTGTAATGACTTACACTTATTGGCGGAATGAAACTGAGGAAATGAAAGGATAGAGAGGAGGTGAATTTACCTTTGATATGAATAGGAATCCTCGCCGGGAAACGGAGGAAGGAGGTTTTCCGGGAAGGCGAATCGACCGGGAATATGGATCTCAGTCGGGATTTGAAAGCGATCAGTTTCGTTCGGTAACCGCCAAGCGCCAAAGGCCAAACTGAAACCACTGCTCTGCTAGACTGCTACTTACGTTCAGTTACTTCAGTTGGAGTTTCCGTAATACGGAAGAGTACTCGAGTACTCGAGTGTCGTTGGTATTGTATCACAATACACAAAAGGTAATAATGATGTACAAAATTCATATTTATAAAGTACAAAAATTTATAATACAATACACAAAACACATATACATATTATATATTTTTTAAATCTGAATAAGATATATATATATATATACTTTGTGTTCACAGAATCACATACACAATTTCATAACAACATAAAAATTCATAACATAAGACATAATTACTAATTTGTTCCAATTACATAATTCATATTCTTAAGGTACAAAATTTCATAATCAATACACAAAATATATACATATGAACCAGGATTCGGACTGTCGTGTAAACCTTGACCCATAGTATAAGGATTGATGCATAGCTAGTCACCTTTTTGTGAAATCAAAAGGAAACTCATATATTAATCCAAAATGTTTGAATAATACAAGAAAGGAAAACAACTAGGAATAAAATCAAAATACTCAATAAACTCATTTAACAGACGACATAAAGACATCTTTGCCACCGAATGAGCATGTAAATTATTTTCTCTATGCACAAACTGAAATGAAACTGAACTCAATTAACTCAAGATGATACGAATCTCCCGAATCAAAGCCCCGAATGGAGTACGAATATTGCCCATCGGCAACGCTCTCGTCACCACTTGCGCATCAGTCTCAAGAATTACTCTCTGCCATCCTTTCAATTTTATCCAACTCAACGCTTCTCGGACACCCATAGCTTCCGCACCCCAGACTGAGAAAAGACCCCAACCTTTTTCATTGCTGGTCGTCATGATCACAAACTACCCATCCCGAGCCTATACAACTATTTCCAAAATCCATGGAGACATCAATGGTTATATTTAAAAACCCGAGAGGATGAGGTTCCAATTTGACTGAACGACCTCGCTGCACACTGCCTCCATCACCCAACCACCTCTCATCCCCCTGGACTGCTTTCCATGACTCGCCGTACATAAATGCATGATGTAACAAAGTTGCTGGATCTTTCAATTGTTGCTGCCACGACATGGAGTTAAGATTTTCCCATATAGCCCAACAGATAACCACTACTTTTTCAACCAAACCCTTCGACATCTGAATAAACATAGTCTACCCACCCCAAAGCCCAATGAACCAATCGTTATTGCATGGACCATGGTCCACACAACTGTGTGGACCAAAAATAAAAAGTACATTATTTTTATACTGAAGGTACATTATTTGTGTACTGTAGGTACATTATTTTATAGTACATTATTTTTGTACTGAAGATACATTATTTGATATATACTATCAAATAATGTACCTACAGTACAAAAATAATGTACCTTCAGTATAAAAATAATGTATTTTTTTATTTTTGGTCCACACAGCTGTGTAGACCATGGTCCATGCAATAATTTGCCCCAATGAACATTTAGAATCCTCCAGCAAGCATGGGCAAAGTTGCAATTGGCAAAAATATGAATCATAGACTCATCTTCTACACCATACAACAGGCAAATGAAATCACATGCAACCTGCTTAAATAACAAAACATCCTTAGTGGGCAACCACACTACATAATGTCCAGAAAAAACACTTTATTTTCGGAGGTAAGCAGTACTTCCACACTCATGTCCAATCAAAATCACTGATGACCTCACTTATTTAAGAAATCAACCTATAGGCACTATGAACAGAATACAAACCATCACTCCCATATCTCCAAAACAAAAGATCTTTCTCAAAGAAGGATGACATAGGAATACTTAAGATAAGATTCGAGTCCCTTTCGCTAAACAGACCAATCACAACCCCCCTCATCCCAATATACTAAGATAGTTTTTCAGAATGCAACCAAAACCAAAAATAAAACTGTTTTAAATCAGAAGTCATTTTCCTAATTTTCAAACACACCCTAAACTTCCCATAATAAGATTTGGGCCTACTGTATTTTGGGCTAAGTGGGCTGAATATCACGACCCAACAACAACTAAACCCTAAACCCTAAACCCTAAATTATATACTCTGTTTGATGCCTCTTCGTCCGTGTCTCTTTTGCAAAACCTTGCCCACCCGAATAGTGAAAATCACAGTAGCTCAGCAGCAGCTATGGTTGCCAGAGGTAATAATCTTATGCATAAATCCAAATGATAAATTAGGTTGAGTTTAATTAGTTTGAATATCTTATTCGTTTTCCGTTTCTGAAGGTCGTGGAGGCGGTGGTGGATTTAGGGGTGGCCGAGGAGATGGAGGGAGAGGTGGAAGAGGAGGCCGAGGAGGGCCCGGCGGAGGAAGAGGTGGTGGTAGTGCGATGAAGCGCGGCGGTGGAAGAGGCGGTGGTGGAAGAGGTGGAGGAAGGGGACATGGAGGAATGAAGGGCGGTAGTAAGGTTGTCGTGGAGCCTCATAGGCATGAGGGAGTGTTCATTGCTAAGGGTAAAGAGGATGCTCTTGTTACTAAGAATATGGTCCCTGGTGAATCTGTCTACAACGAGAAGAGAATTGCTGTTCAGGTAGAATACATTTTTTTGAGAAATTATTGAGTTAGATATATTTTTTTTTTTTGTTTTTATTTACTGAAATCTTTATTTATTTACCTTTGCAATATATGTTGTATGCTAATATTAAGATAATAGTATTTCTTTTAACTTCTCTGTCACTACTGTGTTTGAGTTAGATTAATCACACTTAAGTATTATTTTAATATTATTTTCATCATATAGGCTTTTTTCTTCTTGTCTTTGTGTTTACGTTTGGTATGAGTTTTTTCATTTTGCAATAGTCTTGACCAATTTTTAAACATGCTCTTTTTAACATAGAATGAAGATGGAACCAAGGTTGAGTACAGGGTTTGGAATCCTTTCCGTTCCAAATTGGCAGCTGCTATTCTTGGAGGTGTTGATGAAATTTGGATTGTAAGTTTTGTTGTTAATGTTGTTTGGGTTTCTTTAGTTTTAAACTTTGTTAATGATTTTCAAATCTTTTGACATATTAATTTACCAGAAACCAGGTGCCCGAGTTCTTTATCTTGGAGCTGCTTCAGGGACAACAGTCTCTCATGTTTCTGACCTTGTTGGCCCCGTAAGTTATAATGTGTTAAGTCATGTGATAGTTATAAATTTAATATTGTGTTGGATTATGTACTTATTTCATTTCTTTCTACAAATTTTGGTATAGACTGGGGTTGTCTATGCTGTGGAGTTTTCTCACAGAAGTGGTAGAGATTTGGTTAACATGGCAAAAAAGCGTACTAACGTTATACCCATCATTGAAGATGCCAGACACCCTGCAAAATACAGGATGTTGGTTGGCATGGTTGATGTGATCTTTTCTGATGTTGCTCAACCTGATCAGGTTTTTCATGACTCTCATCTTTGAAATTAGATTATTTCATCAATTTTTAGTGTTTAGTGCATGTTTACTTCCTTTACTTTTTAATAGTCACTTTGTGCATGGTTAGCTGCATTCTCCTCTGAAAGTCTTGACCTACCATGCTCCGAATACATTTGTTATTGTTTGGTCTATGATGCTTTTATGTTAATTATTTGAATCTTAACTGTAAAATTTCTTTGCTGATTGGTCTTTTCTCAATAAGTATTTTGCTAACCCACTGAATTTACCCTTCTGAATTTAATTATTTTTAGAGATTAATTGTTATTTTATATGCATGTGTATGAATGTATATGTGTATACATTCATATACACATCAATGTGGAGTATATTTTGCATTAGTGGTTATTGGGTAAAGCAAATGATGAGTTACTCGGATTCCCCTTCAAGACATCTTGGGTGATGCAAAAACCGAGTTTCTGATGCATTAATTTTTATTATTTTTATTATTATTGATTCCTTTTTTAAGGATTTTGATTAATTTTTAATGATTCTTGTTTTTAATTTTGTTATTACATTCAAGCTAGTTTTTGAGGATTTTGGTTTTGTTTTATTTTTAATTATTTTTTAATGATTCTTGGTTTTATTGTGTTGTTAGTACATTCAAGGTAGATTCAACATTAATATATGATTGATTTATAACTATGTATGTGTATCTTGTTTTGTCATCTATTTGCTTTTTGAGATTCTTCTTATCTGGTACTAGTCATGTTATTTTACCTACAATTTCTATATTAGATTTAACATGGTTTTAGCTTAATGTTCCATTCCACTGGTAGATATTTCATCAACGTTTGTTCTGCTTATATGAATCATGAAGTAGATACTTCTGCAGTAAGTTGTGTAATAAAGGATCTTTAATTTTTCCAGATGTAGATTTATTATTTTAATATTTTAGGTTTTATTTAGTTGATCAAGTTTCCATTGCTCTTTAAATTCATAAAATCTACTAGATGGACTTGAATTGCACATATTTTATCTTGTGTTACGTTGTTTATAGGCAAGGATTTTAGCACTGAATGCCTCCTACTTCTTGAAATCGGAAGGACACTTTGTTATTTCCATCAAGGTTTGTGTCTCCAGCAAATCATCTTATTATGTCTAAATTGACCGATGGGGATTGATAATACTATAGGGATGTCGATATGTCTACCATCGTCTAACAAATGACTGATTCTGTGGTTTCGTTTATTAGGCAAACTGTATCGATTCAACCGTGCCTGCCGAAGCAGTATTTGCACAGGAGGTTAAGAAGCTACAAGCAGAGCAATTCAAGCCGAGCGAGCAGGTCACGCTCGAACCATTTGAGAGAGACCATGCTTGTGTTGTTGGGGGTTACAGGATGCCCAAGAAGCAAAAACCCAGTGCATAGATGTGTTGTCTTTCCAGCCTTTTTAGAGCCTGATTGAGTTGCATTTCAGTGTTGTATTGCAATTGTAATTTTGGTCATAGCTACTATTCTCATTCTTCTTTCCTTTATCAGTTTAATGTTGTTGTTAAGTTGGTCAAAAATTGCCCATATAGTACATGGCATTCACTTGTACCTTCAAAGAATTAAATTGTTCTCTTTTGGTCTTACAATTATTAAGTCATTTTCAATTTAATTTTGTTGTTAAGTTGGTCAAAAAGTACCGCCGCCTTTGCCTCAAGCTCTTGGTTAGCAGCTTTGTCGACCTTCATGAGTCGTCACTTGTGAAGCAGCAACTCTTTAGGTTCGAATGATGAAATCTTTAACTCTAAATTTCTAATTCCATAAACCCTTAAATATTGTATGAAATTTTCTTTGTTAGATTTGTCAAAATTAATTTGTGCCTCTATGCATTTTGACATTCTTTTCTTCATTTGTGTTTTGGTATATAAATTCTTGGTTAAAAATAGATTCTTAAAGCATTATTTTTTACTTTGTCCACTTCCAACATGTGTATTCAAGGTTTTTCAACTCCAAAAGCCTTTCTCCCACTCCAAGTACATAATATAAGTTTTTGTATTTTATATATCCAAGTACATAATTAATTTTCTTCATATTTGTGAATTAAATTAGTAATTATTTATAGAATGTCATATCTTAGCTTTAGTATTTTATCTACATTCAAATTTGGGGATATATATATATATATATATATATATATATATATATATATATATATATATAGAGGCCCTTCCAACCTGGGCCTGGGCAGTCGCCCAGCCAGCCCTTGCTCAGGACCGACTCTGGCGCTTGTGACTGTAAGGAGGTAAATCAATCTAAACTAAATCAACCTAAACTATAATCGACTCAAACTAAGAAGACTGAGATTCAAATTCGTAATTTTATAATTACAAATTTGTATTCTTAGCTAACTTGGCAGTGATTAACCCATTTGTGTCACTTTTGTTTCTATTAGAACCATTGATTTAACACAATTAATGTGTACATCGTCACAATACCTAAACAAGCTTTTTCACCAGTTTGCTTAAACGTCGTTTTCTGTCCTTTCACTGGCTTCTTTTTCACATTTCGAAATGGGATACACCCCACACAACAAGTTGTTCAAATAATACCCTCCCCAAGTAAGCACTCACAAGTCACAACTTATAAATAATAAACCAACAAATTAGGGAAGTTGCCCCTAACACGTTTTCAAGATGTATATAACTCTATCCCTATTCCTAGGAATCCTAGGACCATTTAACAATTATCTTCCAAAATTAATGCAAAAAAAAAAAACATTATTTGACAAGACTTTATATTCTTGTTGACGTGACAAGAAAAATTCACAGTCATTATCTGAAGGTGTGCACTAGGTAAATCCCACAAGAAAGAATACTGAGATTCAAACTTTATGATTACACGTTTGTATCCTTAGCTATCTTGCCTGGACTACCCTGACTAGACTTTATATTGTTTGGAATCCAAATTTAAAATTTTTATACAAAGGAAAAAAAATCAATATAAAAAATGCTAAAAGAATATGGGTAAAATCATGCACAGAGCATTGGCAATAACTTTCTTAATCTCCTTTCAGTCATTTGTTATATAATGTCAATAATGATATGTTAGAATTATTTTATAAATGAAAAGTAAGATTATTTAATAGGGGAAAAACTAAATAAGTTTTGTTTGACAACAAAATTGATAAGAAATAAGAACAAATTTCACATTTAGTCATCCACTATTGCGTTATTGTCAAATTTAGTTATACTATTTTTTAATTTTGTCGCTTTACATAATTGATTTCCATTTGCTTGTCACAATTAGTCATCCGTTTAAATTGTTGTCATTCCATATTTTCACCATTTAATAAAGAGAGCTAACATATAATCTCATCATTTAAACATCTTGTCCCTATATGTAATTTCTCAAGCTAACATATAATTTCATCATTTAAACATTTTGTCCTTATATGTAATTTCTCTCCCTCTAATATAAACCATTTTAATTAATTAAATGATAAAATTACATGCATTTTAGTCCTCATTATTAAACGTTAAAATGACAAAATTTAACGAATGACTAATTGTAACAAGTAAATGAAAGTAAAAAATGTAATATGATAAAATTTAAAAAGGATGATCAAATGTGACTAATGGAATTTGGACTAAGTGTAGTCAACCAATCAGTCAGCCTGGAATGAGAAGGTAGTCAAACCGGCACTCAAACACATAACTCAGACTCTACACCTGACTCGGGATTCGACCAGTCAACCTCAACGGTAAAAGAAGGAATTATAAGGCAACTGTTCGATTATGGAAGGATAGTCAAGGGTCACATAAATTACCTCCTACTCGATCCATAAATTATCATTTTCATTCCTAAAATCACTTTCCAATCCCATTACTTAGCCCACCCTACAATAAATACCGAATTATCATAAAGATCCCAATTATCATATACTTTACCTTTTTTCTCAACTACAAAAAGACCCTAGTCAAATACAAGAAGGAGACATCTAAAAAAATCCTCTCGATCATCCTATCTTCCTAGAGAGCACCCTATTGTACATGTACCAAACTACCAAAATATAGTGAATTTCGGCTTGACACCGTCCAAAAAGGTCCATGGTTTTCACCGTTCGATTTCCACGTTAAAATTATCTTTTCCCTTTATTTTTTCTCTCAATTACTTGTATCTTTTTTATTCAATCGGTCATGTTAACTCATCGAATCACTACCTCCGATGGTCATAAGATCAACCGTGACAAAGTTACAATAATTAAAATAAAATTTGCTCAATAAATAATATGAATTTTTAAGATCTGTAAAAAATTTTAATTTGAACCGCCAAGGCACCACCGGCCAAATGGGATTTTTAAGAAGCTAAAATTATGTTGTACTGCGTAAATTCGCAATATCAATACACCACAGAATCAGAATCTGTGGATCTGCAGACTGTACGTACACAAAGGCTAAAAGTGATTGGTGATTCAGCAAATTTTGTTGGTATCCAATGAGAAAAGACACAATCATATACTCCGTATTACCATATTGTACTTTCTGACCACATTTATTCGGAGACACATATGATCCCATTTGATTCAAACATTGAAATCAAATGATAATTGAAATAAAATATTTTGATTGTATTTGATGAGAGACTTTTATGCCTTATTATGAAATTTGATATTTATTAGAGTATTATCATTTTTATTTGTCTACTTTTGCTATCATATTATTGAATTCAAATTTTTAAGTAATTATAAAACCAATTACTTTTTTCATTCTCTACTTTTGAACAATTGAATAAAAAATGAGGAAGAAAAAAATAAAAATAAAATGTCATTGTCCATGCATTAAATATGAAAATTTAATATATAAAAACACATATATTTATGTGTATATATTTTTATTTTAATTAATTAATTATTTAATTATTTATTTATTTTAATTTCAATTCTTATTTACTACAAAATAAAGAGATGCTTTTTACTCAAACTCATTATCCTTACAAGGTATTTGATTCCAATTCCAACGTTTGAACCAAACACACCCTTAGTAATTGCAATATGTTTAAGTAGAAGAAGTTTCATTGTTTCATAGTGAAAGTTGTGTAAAAATGGTGATGGAATGAAGTGTGTATGATAGGGCCGGGTATACTCACACAGGATATCGTCTCAAGGAGTGGACCAGCAGGGTGTTGAATAATAGGTGGTTAAGCACAAGTAAAAGTGAGAAGTGTTTGGAAGCTAGTTCGAGAGTAGGAATGACAATGGATCGAGGTAGGGTTACACCCACCAAACTTTACACGAAAGTGCAAGTATGCCCATAAATGTTTGAAAGTTGTAATTAAACACTTCAACTTATTAAAATTAGTCAAATAAGTTCAATTTACTGGTAACTAACATGTTATTGGTAAGCACACAGTCATTGATTACCGTTCACAAAAAAAAAATAAAAAAATTCGATACCCTGTCAACCGGATTGGTCGCCTTCTTCAGATAGAAGACAACCAAGCGTTGTTGCCTTTTTTCATATGTAAGGCAAGCGGCATTGTTGCCTTCTAGGAGAAAGCAACCAACATGGTGCATTTTCTTCAAAGAAGGCGACCATTCATCGGTCGTTGATTTTTCTCCCAAAGCATTGTCGGAACTCTAAAGACCTGCTATTACATGTAACTAACCAATTATTGGGTTCAGATGCACCAAAATGACAAATTGAAGTGTGTTTATTTGTATTTTTTAAGAGTTCATGAGCCTAATTGCACTTTCGTATAAAATTGGATGACCTATTTGACCTTTTTTTTTTTTTTTTTTTTTTTTTCCAAACATCAATAAACAAATAACATTAATTAACATTTCAAAATACGAAATGAATATCATTGTGTTTGTTTATTAATACTCTGTAATAATTCTACATAGTCAATCGTCTGAGAATTTGTACTAAATAAACTCCGCTACATGATTCCCATTTTGATCAACGGCCGCATGCAAATGTACAAATGCAATTGAATTGAGAGGTTTGGGGAATGGCTTCACAAATAGCTTGAGGATCATGATGAAAAAAAGCTTGGGTGCACTTCACACTACAACAACCCAAATCACAATTCCCATCACATAAATCCATAGCTTCCCTACACCTTTGTTGCCCTTTCACAATCGGCGCGATATTCCCAACTGCATATATCAATGCTCAATAATTCGTATATAAAATTCACAGATTAAAATAAGTTATAAGTTCTAAAATTTTAAAAAAAAACATATATACCTGATGCAAATATGATAAGCATGGAAATGAAGAGCGTTGAAGAAGAAAGAGTCGCCATTGTTAAACAAATAAATTTTGTAATAATATATTTATGCAATTGAGTAATCTTTTATGCTTGGATGACAATATGTGGTTCAAGACTTCTCTACCTATTTATAATGGCAATAATGTACAACTATTTATTTAGAAATATTATATTTTACTATCAATTAGCAATCAACTTATTAACTTATTACTATAATTATGAATTAAATTTGATTTTGAATCTTAACAATTAATTTTGTCCCACAAAAAAATCATGAATTTGTTAGCTGACAGGAGAAATATGAGGGCAATATCATAGAGTATTTAGTAATTATAAAAAATATACTATATAAAAAATAACTATATACAACTAGGGGTGTAAACAAATCGGACCGAGTCAAATATTTTACTATTCGATTCGAATTCGACTATTTGAAAAACTATTTGTATTCGCATTCGATAAATATTCAAATATAAAATTTTATTCATATTCGATTAGGCTACATTATTCGAATATATTCAATTCGACTCGAATATTCGAATTCAAGATGCCTAATAACTTTTTTTTTTTTTATACAAATTCTCCAATAAATTAAAATTAGCATAAAATTTTCTATTAATCTTTTTTTGTTTGAAAACAAATTTTCTATTAATCTATATTAATATTCTATTAATATACTAATTTTTAAAAGTATATATATATATAATTCGAATACGAATCCGAATTCGAATACATATTTCGAATAGAGTTTTATTCGAATTCTAATACGAATCAGAATATATTTGATTTGACTATATTCAAATATATTCGAATATATATATATTTATATATAGTATTTATTTATAAAAAAACAAATACCTACATTTGGCGATTCCTAGCTAGGAACGACTTTATATAGTATTTATATATATAAAAAAAAACATATTTTCACCAAAAAAAAAAAAAATACCTATATACAACGGTTCCTAGCTTGAACTACCGTATATTAAATACTATATATGGTGGTTGTTTAGAACCACTCTATATTAAATATCTAAATATCTTATACAATTATTTAATAAACAACGGCATTCAAAATTCCGTATATAATATTTTTAAAATAACTATATACGGCGATTTCGACTAGGAAACACCGTATATATTATTTATAAAAGATAAATAAATACCTATATATGGCGGTTCTTAGCTGGATACAACCTTATATAGCATTTATAAAAAAAAAAAAATACCTATATACAACGGTTCCTGTATAGCCTGAGAATAACCATATATAGAATTTATATAAATACTAGTTATAATATGCACATTACGCGGTTAAATTAATGTCCAACACAAAAATTAAAATAAGTAAATATTTAGTACAATTTTTAAATATTGAATAGTTAATATAAAATAAAAATAATTATCTCCAACTTGTAATAAAAGTAGTACGTAGTAAAGATGAGTATTGTTGTAGATAGTTATAATCAAGAATAAAAATAATGTCCTAATAATTTTCATATTAAAATAAATTAATTCTTTTTAATGCAATATCGGTGAATCAATAAATCTTAACTTATTTTTCGTTAAAAGTGACATGATTATAATATGTTACTAATGTTGTCGAATAGTAATTTATAAGTTATGCAACTAAATTATAGCATATGCGTTATTTATAAGTTTTCTTGTGTATATATGATTGAGACCTCAATTATTATTATATGTGAACTCGTATTGATATTTTGAAATATTATTTTTTCCTATAAGATTGATTAATTAATGAAACAAAACAAATTAAGTAAATATTATTATATTTTAATTCTTATTACAAAGAAGAAACTAATTGAAAAAAAAAAAAGAATAATAGATAAATAAAAAATAATAATTTTTTTTACATGAGTTCTATTTTGTATAAAAATAATAAATAGTTAACAGAATAATAAAACAATATTTGTTGCGCCTGCAATGTACAACTAAATAAACATAGAAATACAGACATATATAAATCATAGGTAATAACATTGGTTCACTCTTATAAGTTTTCTTTATTTAAATTTTAGATATTTATATTTTTGTATAATAATACGGAGTAATACGGAGTAATAACTAACAAATCCTTACTCCTTAAAATATAAATGTAATCAAATTTATTTATTATATTACTCCAATAATGTCTACATATATTATTAATATTGAATAGTATAAAAAATGATATGATGCATGTGCATTGTAATAATAATGAAAAAATATAAAAAGTTATAACGGTACGGTATGTATATTTTTGTTAAAAAAAATTGTATAATACAACTCTAAAGCACTATGTTAAAAAAGATTAGCACTAAAAACACGGACATAAATCAGGAATATATCTTGGATTAAGACTATTATGTTTTTAGATTTATTTTATGTATAATCAATGGCTTAGATTATTATATAATATTTTTATACATTGTAAATTACTATACAATATTTAAATTTGTTAATTTATAAATGCATTTTATAATTCTTTCATCATATGGGTAGAATACTAGTAATAATAATAAATTTATTATTACATTTACAATAATATAATAAATAAATCATAAATTATAATAAATAAATTTAGTATTATTATAATCAATAGGTGGAGGGGTATTTTTGTCTTGAAACTTCAGTTTTTCTTCTCAATAATTATGGAATTTAAATCTCACAGTGGATGATGATGATGATGATTATTATTATTATTATTATTATTATTATTATTATTATTATTATTATTATTATTATTATTATTATTATTATTATAGCAAATGAATTTATTGATTATCAAAGTTCAAAACTTCTGTATCGAAAGAAGACGAAATAAAATACCCAACTCTGCGCTCTACCCAAGAAACGGCATCCGAACGTATGATGGCATACCGATTACCATTTCAAATGGGTAATTATAGGTTCAAATTCTAGTGGTAGAGACTTAAATTCTTTAGGCTGAAAATATTTGAGAAAAGTATAGAACCAATATTACTTTGTAAAAAATCATGAATTTCAAAATATGAAATTTGCATAATTCTTTATGTTTATTAATACTCGATAATAATTTTTCTGAGAGTTTGTACTAAATAAACTCCGTTACATGCTACGACTCCCATTTCGATCAACGACCGCAATTAAATGTACAGGAGCAATTCCATGGAGCCGTTAGGGGCTTGGATTCACAGATAGCTTGAGGACTACGACCAGAATAAGCTTGGTTGCACTTCGAATAACAACATTCCAGATTACAACTCGCGTCACATTTACCAATAACTTGCTTACACCTCTGTTGCCCCTTCACATTTGGCGCCATATTCCCAACTGCATACATTAATAATGGTTAGTAATCGATACTTAAAGATAGCGTTTCGAAATAAAGCTCTCCATGTTTTACTAAATACAACTTATAAATGTTATTTTAAAATAAGCTCTATCAAACAAAGTCTATGTAAAAATGTTAATTTAGGGTGCCAGGCATACGGTTATGTAGAGTCCTAAATTTGGTTGTGAAGGAGGTTCACGATTATATAGAGATGTTTATTTCTAGTCTAGAGAATCATATATTATAACATATATACATACCTGATGCAAATATGATAAGCAAGCAAATGAACAACTTTGAAGAAGAAAGAGTCGCCATTGTTAAACAAATAAATTTTATAATAATATATTTATGCAATTGAGTGATCTTTATGCTTGGATAACAATATGTGGTTCAAGACTCTACCTATTTATAATGGCAAATATCTTATTCAATATCTTAATAAACAACGGTATTTAAAACGCTGTATATAATATTTTTAAAATAATTATATATTACAAAATGCCGTATATAATATTTATAAAATATGAGTAGACACCTATATATGCTAGTTCCCAATTCAAATGGTTGGGAACCGCCTTATATAATGTATCTATCTATACTATAATTAAAAACAAAATCTAATTACTTGATTTCTGGCACAAACAATAGTAAAGGTATATTAAAAAAGAAACGGAAATTTAAAATGAAACGGAAATATTTCAATAATAAAATTCTACATCATTGATTAAAAATGGAACAGAAATTAAGTAAATTGGAAAATGAAATGAATATTAATAATTGACTGAAAATTTTAAAAAAAAAACGATCCATAATTGACTAGAATGAAAAACAGAAATGGTCAGATCAATGCATTTTAATTTTTCACAATAATATTACACAATTGAATAAATCAAATCACAATTACATATCATAAATCTTTCACAATAATATTACACAATAGAATAGTAGTTCAAATATTATAATATTCGAAAAGGAAACAATGTGAATATTTGATTAAGATTGAAGACAACTAATAACAATTATACCATAAATATTTCAGTAATAATATTCTACATCATCAATTAAAAATGGATCATAAATTAGGTAACTTGGAAAACGAAATGACTATTAATAATCAATTAAAAATAAAAAAACGGTCCATAATAATTGACTAAAATAGAAAAAGGAAATGGTTATATAATTGCATTTTAATTTTTCACAATAATATTACACAATAGAATAAAATAAATCACAATCTATCTATACTATAATTAAAAACAAAATCCTACTTGATTTCTCAACCAAACAATAGTTAAAGTAAATTAAAAACGAAACGGAAATTAAAAATGAAACGTAAATATTTCAATAATAATATTCTCATCAATTAAAAATGGAACGAAAATTAGGTAAATTAGAAAAGGAAATGAATATTAATAATTGACTGAAAATTAAAAATAGAAATGGAAACGAAAATTAGGTAAATTGAAAAGGAAAATGAATATTAATAATTGACTGAAATTTTTTTTTTTTTAAAAAAAAAGATCCATAATTGACTAAAATAAAATAGAAAATGGTCATACCATTGCATTTTAATTTTTCACAATAATATTACACAATTGAATAAATCAAATCACAATTATATTATTATATATCATAAATCCTTCACAATAGTATTACACACTAGAATAGCAGTTCGAATATAATAATATTTAAAAAGGAAACAACGTGAATATTTTATTACAATTGAAGCTAATCACAAATATATATAAATCATACCATAATTGTTAAAATAAGAATTTTAGATATGGTAAATAATTAAATATAATTATGGCATATATATATATATATATATATATATATATATATATATATATATATACACACACATACACACGCACACTAATGATCATATTTTTTTGAGAAGACACTTATGATCATATGAGTCTACACATTCTCATTAGTTCGTGTAGACAAATTCAATCCATTAAAATATGAAGATCAATGACTTAAAATAATTTTTTAATAATTTTATTCTTTATTATTTGCACGTTTTTGGGTGATTAATCAAGATTAGGGGTAAATTAGGAATGCTAATTGCTAAATAATCCTAAATTTTAATTAATTTTTTTGACCTTTTTTCTTATTCTTGGTTGCTAAAATGGAGTGCTTTTTTTTTTTTTATTCTTTTTTTTTTTTGGGTTACACATAGCAGAGTTAACAGTTGAACATGAAATTGTACAGTATTACATACAATAGTGTGTATCATTGCACGCATCGGTATACATACATTGTTGCATACAGTAGTGTGCATAGTTCCACACATAAGTGCACACAGTAGTGTACGTAGTTACACACAATAGTGCACATTTTTACACATCGAAGAACCGCGTGCTTCTTGTACTGCATCATTAAAAAACAAATTAAAAATCCTAGCAATTAAAATAACACATAAAATCCTAACCATCCATAAATCAAAGATCAATGGACAAATGATAAGCTATGAAATAGTTTTAAATTGTGCTTCATTTGTACTAAATTGTTTATCGAATGCTAGGTAATTGCACTAAAATGAGGCTTTGTTCATATGTTTGCGATTCAAGAAAAGGAAATTTGGACTTAGGCATGCATGAGCTTCAAGTGAGGACGATTCAAGATGATTCCAAGGCAAAATGGTCCAATAGCATATGGTCAAAAGCATAGCAAGGAGTAAAGGAGCATTGGAGCGAACGGAAAGCCCAAAAGTGCCCCCGAAAGGGTGTCACGCCGTGACCATCATCGTGGCCAACTTTTAGATGATCAGGTGTTACGCTGATGGTCACGCTGTGACCACCAGTGTGATGCCCAGGACCCGCAAGGTGGGCTAGCATGTCATGGATCGTGACAAGCTAGGCCACTTTCATATAATTAGGCTTAAAATGTTTGAGAAAGTATAGATCAAATATTACTATGTATAAAACTATGAGTTTCAAAATATGAAATTCATATAATTGTTTCTGTTTATTAATACTCGATAATAAATCTATATATTCATTCTTCTAAGAGTTTGTACTAAATAAACTCCGTTACATGCTACGACTCCCATTTCGATCAACGGCCGCAATTAAACGTACAGGTGCAATTCCATGGAGCCGTTAGGGGCCTGGATTCACAGATAGCTTGAGGATTACGACCATAATATTCTTGGTTGCACTTCACAAAACAACATTCCAGATTACAACTCGCGTCACATTTACCAATAACTTCCCTACACCTTTGTTGCCCCTTCACATTTGGCGCCATATTCCCAACTGCATACATTAATAATGGCTAGTAATCAATACTTAAAAATAGCGTTTCAAAATAAAGCTCTCAATATTTTACTAAACAAAACTTATATCCATACCTGATGCAAATATGATAAGCAAGCAAATGAACAACTTTGAAGAAGAAAGAGTCGCCATTGTTAAACAAATAAATTTTGTAATAATATATTTATGCAATTGAGTGATCTGTATGCTTGGATAACAATATGTGGTTCAAGACTTCTACCTATATATAATGGCAAAATAATGTACAAACTCAGAAATATTATATTTTACTATCAATTAGCAATCAACTTATTAATAACTTACTATAATTATGAATTAAATTTGATTTCGATCGAATGTTAACGATTAATTCTGTCCCACAAAAAAATTAGGGCTGACAGGAGAAATATGAGGGCAAATATCAGTGTGATATCAGAAAATTTCATTCATTAAATAGAAATATTACCAAACATGAAACCCTAGAACATATTATATTTGTAAATTGCATCATGGTTCACAAAATGGATTCTAGGAAAATAGGATCTTTATTCATAGGTTGGGAATGGACTATATTTATTCATTTGGTATTAGCTATTTTCAAATATAAACTTTTTTTTTTTTTTTGGTTATACAAAAAAACCATTTACACACATATGCTATTACTATATAAAATAGATACTACGATGTTTTTATTTAGACATATATATCAATTTACTAAGTAACGTATAGATGTCAAACATAGTAAATAAAATTCTATATATGACGATTGTTTAGAACCGCCAGATATTAAATACTAAGAAAAAATGGCCAAATACACCCTTAAACTTTATACAAAAAGTCAATTAAGTCTCTAAATTTTTAAAAGTTGTAATTAAACCTATCAACTTGTTATTTTCATGCTTTCAAGCACAACAAGTCAACAACAAGTTAATTACAATACATTTTTAAATAAATAATAATAAATTAATATAACATTAAAAAGAAAAAAAAAAGAGAGGGAAGATGGCAACCATCTTTTTTTTTTTTTTTTTGTTTTTTTTTTTGTTTTGTTTAAATTAGGCCCCTTCAGTCAAGTACCTATGGACTGTCATGAAATTGAGTCTTAGTTGAGACGACTGTCATGAAATCGAGTTTCAGGTGCTTCATCAAGGTTGAAAAAGGAACAACCCCATTAAAACTCGATATTATGACATCACATTTGAGAGAATCACTACATGCCACTTGATCACAAAGTCATTAGCAAATTATACGTTGACTTAATTACATCATTCAAAGTTTTAAAATTTCTTCTTAAATTATAAACAAAAGTATAGTAATTCTATTTTTTTAAACAATCATAATTCTTACAATGTAGTATATATATGTTCTATACTTTCTTACAGTAATTTTTTCAATCCGAAAAATTAATGGACCCATCACATCAATTCGATCCTGTGACTATTTATTTAGACTGGTAACATATATCTTATCACATTACATAATAATCAGCAGTAATTGTATTTTATTTTAGTTTACTTTATCAATAATTCAAATATGTAGTTACTATAAAGAAAACAAAAATAGGATGCAATTATAGAACTTGAAGGACACGTGTAAATGCGGCGATGCGCAAACCAGACCTCACTTTTAGAGCGTACTTGAGATACCGGCTCAGCCTTTCAATTTCAACAATATCCACTTTTTAATTGTCGAAAGGATACTACTATTATTCCAAAATTCTACTTGTTTTGAGTGACTGTGCACTCTTGTCCATTAATCTGAGTATGGTACAGATTTAATTGTGTGTCTTACAGTTAAAGTCTACTTAAGACACCTTGTGGTTTAACTCAAAAAAATTTATACTCCTAACTTTTACTCTCTCATACAAATTTTGGATGTAGAAACTTTTTTAGACACACAAGATGAAAATGTCTTATTCATGTTTGTCACATAAGGGAGTATAATTGATATAGTAGAATTTGAGAGTCCTTGTAGTAGAACTCCTCTTGAAATATATATAATAAATGGTCCTGTTTGGTAATATAGTTAGCTTATTAGTCAATTTTGACTTATTATTTGACCACTATTAGCTGTTTGACTTGGTTAAACACTCATGTTGATGTTTGATTAATTATTTTTTTTATAACAACTTATTACTCCAAAATGCTAAAATTAAAAAAGGTGCTCAAAGCAACTTTTTAAGGAAGTCAAGTTAAGCCCCTCCAAGCTAAATTTGATATTTGATTTGCACCCCTGCGCACAAAAGAGCCTCTATGATATATAATTCAATAAGTCTTAGAAAGCCTCTTGTATAAATAGTGGTGCAAACTCACTTCCCAAATCAATGTGGGACAAAAGCTTACTTTAAAACGTTTCCTTTCATTTTTTCAATTCAAATGAGTCAATTTTGAGAATCAATTTTTCATTCATCTATTATCCGTTTTGTACATACTATATATCAATCTCGTCGTATAACTACGAAGAACTCGAATCCACTTTGACCCGACTCAAATTGAAAGTGGACCCCACATATATTTGTACAACAAAATAACTATTTTTTTTAATAGGACAATAAAATAGTTACTAAAAATGTCATTATATACTATTTTTTAACCCGAATAATGTTTTTCACATTTTATATTTTTTTATAAAAAAAAAAAGAAGAAGATTTCTTCACTACCAAAGGTTCCCTAAATCTTAATTGAATTATTTTTAGATACACGAAATTTTTAAAAAAATAAAAATAAAAATTCTTTAAGAATAGAGAAAGAACGTAAGGTGGAAATAGTGTGACAGGTAGAGCGAATTGGACTATTTTAACATTGTTGACGTGGAAGGATAAGTACATACGCTGGTGCTTGTATGCGTTTATTTATTTATTTATTTATTATTATTATTATTTTATTATTATTATTTTCAGTTATGGCTCTATCTGTTTCAATCTCTACTTCTCTCTCTCTTTCATTATAACATCACAAATTCTCTTGAAACTTGTGGCCCTCGGGGAAGTTAATGAATCTTCTGAAATATTATTTATCTTATAGATAAATATTAAAATTATCAATTATTATAAATAAAAGGCTTATTAATAAAAGAAACTCAAACTTTGTGTTTTTCATAACTATATCTAAAATTTTAAAACTCACCTTGGTAAAAAATAAGATCTAAACCCTTTATATACCAAATTATGCATAACAATTACATAATTGCGTTTTGTGAAAATTATACCAAATTATGCATAAAAGTTATACTAAAACCTTCAAATTTAACAAATTAATATTATATATTTGTATTTTGTAACAATTATAATCACCCATGCAAAGAATGGTTGTATTTCCCACTTGGTTGATTATTAATGCATTGATGATATTTCCTTTCGAAAAAAAAAAAAAATCACCCATCCAAGAAAAAAAATTCAATTTAACTTGAATTTTTGAGTTTGCATACAAATTATTTAAAGAAGCCAATGCTAGATACCCTTACATTTATCAATCAGAAAATATTGACTCTTAAGATCAAACATGTGACCTCTCACTTGCGAGGGCTACATTGTATTTTAATTTTTTTTTTTTTAGAATAAAAAGTTGAAAACAAGCAAAAAAAAAAAAAAAAAATTAAAAAGCACGTCAACCACATAAATATTAACTTGTTAAATATGTTGTATCAAAATGCAATTAAACATTGGTCCATTTAAAGTGTTTGAATAGAGTGTTATTTCACTTCAAACCCAATTATATGATCCCTTGTCTTAGTGTTTGCGACAATTTTTCTATAAACACGTTTAAATAACAGTACTCTCAATTTTTTTGGATCAAAGAGAGGTCAGACCGATTTCTTAAAACAGACACCCTTCCAAGATACAGTACTCCCAAAATTGCTACTGTTTATACACGTTTTGCCACATTGTTGACTCAGATTTTTGAAAGCTATCCAGAGTTGGCAAGCTCATTCAATGAATTGTGAAGCATCATTCTGGACCATCCGTGACTGTACCAAATAAATGTGACATTTTGCTGAATGTAAGCCTCAAGCCAAAAGTGGAATGGGAGAAGAGCCATGGACTCAAGGTGGGATACATAGTTTTTATTTTTATTTTATTTATACATTAGCTTTTTCAACTTACGCTAGATTAGTGCTACGCTCGTAGAGGTGAGTGTTGAAGGATGTAAATCACGAGTCGCTTAATCAGTCCTCATTTTTTCACTATTGTCTGTATATTCAGCGCACAAAAAGTTATCATCACCTCTGATCAATTTTTTGGATGAGAGAATTGCAATCACTATTGGGGATGCACGTTGGATAAATTCTACTATTGCGTAATAACTCTGACAAACTACATAAGAGAGATAAACTACATTAAATAAACTATGTGCAACGAATTGACCAAAAAGGTTAATAGCAATAATCGAGAATTATGCTTCACCCCCATTCGATAATTCTTTTTGTTTTTGTTTTTTTTTAATTATAAATTTCCTGGGTTTGAGCTATTTTTATATTTCCAAAAGAGTTAATTTTATTTTTGGTTCTAGATTTATAAATGCCAGTCAATTTTTATTCATTTTTGTCCGAACATCCTCATTTGGTCATAGTATTATTGTGACATTATCATTTTTAGTCCTCCGTCAAAAAATCATTGAAATGCCGTTAAATACAAGGACATTTCGATCTTTTGTATACAAAATACGTTGACCCGCTATATATTTTTATGTTTACTTTTTTGAAAAAGAATTCAAAATTGAAGACTGAAATGCTCTTGTATTTGACGAAATTTAAACTGTTTTGCTATGGATGACAAAAAATGGTCATGCTACAATAATATTAAGATCAAAAGTAAACATTTTAAAAAAGAGATACTAAAAGTAGGCTGCCACCTATAAATCTTGAACCAAAAATGGAATTAGGTATTTCCAAAATAAATAAATACACAAACGTATTTCTTGACCACAACTAGTACAGTACAAAAATGCTACCAAAAAAAAAATGCTACAAAAAATCTGGTAATTTGTGATTAGCAAGTTGCAAGTTGGGAGCTACAAGTTTCTCTCTCTCTCTCTCTTTCTCTCTCTCTCTTTCTGAGAACCAATCTTTCTTCTCATAATTCAGTAACGAAATCGATTGATGGGCATCTCTCAATTTCTGTTGTTCATTCGAACCGCAACTTCCCTTCAGATATTTTTGTGTCGAGAAGATTTGGGTCAATCTTCTTCTTCTTCTTCAGTGTTCACTCCCACACAGGACATGTAAGATCAATACAATACAGTGTTTAGTATCAAATGTTAGCTTCTTTCCTAAAACTTGACAAAAAACGTTCTTTTTCTGTGTTGTATCCATGGTTTTGTGTAGTACTAATTAGCTAATTTTTAATTGTATTTCTGTGGGTTGAAGCTGGAGGTTTTGAGCAGGAGTTCAAATAGCTGAGAGTGACACATGGGATTGGGGCTAATCTTTCTTGATAAAGATTCAATCCTTAAGGTAAAAACAGTAGACTTGAGATGGAATCACAACTGGGTTTGATTGAGCAGTCCTTTAATGTAAGATACTCGAGTTTGGTTAGGGATGCCCTTGATAGCTTGCCTGATAGTTTCACCATAACTGATCCTTCCATTTCTGGGCATCCAATTGTGTATGCATCTGCTGGGTTCTTGAAACTGTTTGGTTATTCCAAGGATGAGGTGATTGGGAGGAATGGGAGGGCATTTCAGGGCCCTAAGACCGACCGGAGGTCAGTTATGGAGATTCGAGAGGCGATACGAGAGGAGAGGGCAATACAAATCAGTTTGTTGAACTATAGGAAGGATGGGACACCATTTTGGATGCTGTTTCACATGTCTCCTGTTTTCAGTGAGGATGGGAGGGTTATTCATTTTGTGGCAGTCCAAGTGCCTATTTTGAAGAGGCAGAGAAGGGTATCTGGTTGTGGGGAAGGGAGGAATGGGATAAATTTGTGTCAAGACGGGGCGGGGTTTAGGGAGCCTGTGTTCAGGTGTTGTAGGAGAGACGTTTGCTTGAATTCTGTTTCTCAACCGGGACCTGCATTATCTCAATATTCAGTTTCGGAATTGGATTATCCCGGTGCGTGAAATTCAGGAATCATTATACTTTTCATCTGTAACTCGAAAATTTTTGTGGGTTAGTTTTTGGTCAATGTCTAGAATCAAAACATATGCTACTTAAACCTGGTTGGCGTGAGTGGTTGTGCACTCTCATCCTTAAGAGAGATCGAGAGTTCAAAATTTTTTTGTGGGTTATTAAGTTTTTGGTCAATGTCTAGAATCATAACATTTGGTACTTAATGATACATGCATTATGTATATGCAATTTCATTTAAGTTTCTCATGTATCCTCTAGAAAAGGAAAAGAAATCATAAATGAGAAGAGCGAAAAGATAAATAAGTAAAGGAGAAAACATCAATACCGTTGTTTTCATTGTATTGTGTCATTCATCCTTAAATTTATGTTTGTATTCCATAATGATTTGGCCTGTCAAATTGAGTAGTTTTCTTTCACCGAATTTGTCATCTATAGAACCGGAGGTTGATGATCCCTGTGAGGCAAGTGATTTAGAGAAGAGAAAATCCACAGCTGCTCTTAACAACATATTGTCTGTTCTTATGAACTATAGTGAGTTGACTGGCAGATCGGTGTCTGGAAAGAGATGTTCCCCACCCAGGGCGGGTCTTCTTGGTGCATCGTTAACATTATCTCTTGGTAGAATCAAACAAAGCTTTGTACTGTGAGTTTTTATGCATTTCTCACTTCTTTTTTTAATATGCTTTATCTCCCGAAAATGGTTGTTAACATTATTACTTTTCTTCCCTCAAATATTTCTACAAACTTGCAGAACTGATCCCCACATACCTGACATGCCAATCGTGTATGCAAGTGATGCCTTCTTAAGATTGACAGGTGCCTATAATATTTCAACTATTCTCAACTGTTTGTTTAAAAAAGCTTGAGAAAAAGAAATAAAATCTATATCTTCTTAGTAATTATTTTTTTTGTCTATTTTGTTGCTTTCCCTTCTTTAAGTAGGCTACAGTAGAGATGAAGTATTGGGTCGCAACTGTAGATTTTTAAGTGGCCTTGATACTGATTCACTCACTCAATTTCAGGTACGATCTTTCGTATAAATTCTTCATTGCTAAATCTTTTTGTGTATTAGAATCTGGGGTAATTATTCTATAAAAGGTTTGGGGTGAATGCCGAAATGAGAAAATACTTGAAATGTTTTTAACCTTTATCTTTCAGATAAAAGAATGCATTCGAACAGAGCAACTATGCACAGTACGTATCTTAAATTACAGGTTGGTTGCTGAATATACATATCATTTGATTTAGAAAAATTTTCAGCATCTTTACTCTTAAATCTTTGCTCGTTTTTTGTTTGCAGAAAAGATAGGACACCGTTTTGGAATTTGCTGCATATTTCACCTGTTCGGAATGCTACAGGCAAGGTAATATCCCTTGTATTTCATAATCTATGAATTTGTTGATCTAGCTATTTGAACATCTAACTGTTATTGTGGATAGCTACTATTAATTACTACATAGAGTAGAGAGAGAAGGTTGTGGATGGATGTTTATCTTAAGTTCCTACATTCTTATACACCTCTTAAAATTTTGCAAAATTAGTTACAGTTAATAGAGCATTATTTTTTACTTTTTCATTTACCAGGATGAACTTTATAAGCTATATAGGAGCTAGGATTCTAATAATGGTGATGTTTCTTTGCTGATGAGCTAAATTGCATGGAAATTTCTTGTTTTTGATATAAAGTAGACCGTAGATGTGTAGATATGTCTCTAAACCCTGTTTAAACCATCTTTTCAGTGTAAAGAACACTATTGACCTGTAACCTGTTCCTCATTGTATTGAATCAATATCAATTGTTGCAGCTAGTGTGATTAGTTTTTATTTTTATTTTTTGGTTAGACCACGAGGTGTCCTGAGTAGGCCCTAACTATATGAGGCACCTTTAAGCCCGTACTATATTCAGAATAATCCTTGTTTGCACCTGGCCGGCCCAATTAGGGAGTAAAGTGCTGACTATATTGGTTTTCCCATACGAGAGGGGGTTTTGAACTCCCGACCTCTCTTTTGGCGCATAACCGTTGCCAATGTTATAAGAGACTTGATGAGTCTTGAAATGATTGTCTCAAAACCAGAAATGAAGAAAAAGAAGATAGATGGTTGTCCCTACAGTTAATAGACGGAAAATTTCTACTGGCAGGAAGTCCTGTCAAGTTTAATCTAGTTACTTAATCACAGTCTGGGTTATATATATGTATATTTTAGGTATGCAAATAAAGGTGCCAACTTGTATAATCCCACGAAGAGTCATACATGGGACCGGGAAAAATGTACTCTGAAATCTATACTGGATTTATGTTATATATTGTCCTTCACTGGTATATACCATATCGAAATTGTTTTGACCTGTCATCTATCTGAACCATTGTGTAGGTTGCATACTTTGTTGGCGTTCAAATAGAAGATGCGGGCAATACCCAAGAGAAACATGGATTAAAACCTGATAGGAGCCAGTTCGGGACTGTGGCTGCTGTCAGGGTTGCCGTGAGAGGCTCCTCCATGAGCGCCAGCAGTTCATAGTTGTCATACGACGTTGTAACTGCTTTGTTCTGTAAGGTATTAATCATGGTTGTGGGTATATTAGGATTATTAGCATTGGACCTTTCCTCGGTGCACATTCTTTGTATATTTTGTGTGATGTGGTGTTTGAATAAAATTATGAATGATGCTTTGTTGGTCCATTATTAGTTAAGATGCTGAGCCTGAACCATAATTTCTATTGCTGCTTTGCTGAATTAGGATTAAGTTTATGAGGATAAGTTTATCCCGGTTTGCAGAGTGCCATGTTCAAATCAAACAGTGGTCATCCCTATCAGCAATTCATTCAACAATATTTTCAAAACCGGGATAAACTTATCCTAATTCTATGAATGATGCTTTGTTGGCCCATTATCAACCATTTTACACAAATTATTAGTACCGATGATGAGCCTGAAGCCCTGAACCATATTTCTATTGCTTCTTTGCTGAACTAGGGCAGTAAGTTTATGAGGATAAGTTTATCCCGGTTTGCAGAGTGCCCTGTCCAAACCGAACAGCGGAACAGTGGTCATCCCTACCAGCAATTCATTCGACAATATTTTCAAAACTGGGATAAACTTATCCTAATTCTATGAATGATGCTTTGTTGATCCATTATCAACCATTTTACACAAATTATTAGTAAAGATGATGAGCCTGAACCATATTTCTATTGCTTCTTTGCTGAATTATGACAGTAAGTTTATAAGAATAAGTTTATCCCGGTTTGTACAGTGCCCTGTCTAAACCGAACAGTGGTCATCCCTACCAGCAACAATATTTTCAAAACCGGGATAAACTTATCCTAATTCCCCAATATGCTTAGTTGCTAAGGCCTAAGAGCAGGTTTTCAACTAGTCTTACTCTATAGATACAGATTCACTTGGTAGATCTGTACTTGTAGCGAGATGCCCAGAAGAGATAGTGAATGAAGTTGAAGAGGCTGAGAATGCACATGAGCCAGTAGAACCGTTCCAAACGGTAATGGTTCAAGTTTTGTCCAGAGAGCCATGGGGTGTGATTGAGAGCTCCAGTTACAGAATTGACAATGGAGACCATAGCAGAGCTGAGATAGTATCCCATGGCCAACGAAGCCCAAGAAAGCGCGGTGGCCAAGGATCTCATACTCCCCGGGGCTTCTGCGAAGAAGAACTCGAGCAGCCCCGCCAGTGTAAACAGGTCAGCTGATCCCAGAAACAGGTACTGCAATGCAATCCAAAAGAAGGTAATGGGGAGCGGTTTCTTGGAGTCGAATAGCCCCGAGGAGGCTGCCACGCTCTTGCGCTTGACTTCCACCAGAGCGGCCACCGCCATGGCTATGACCGAGAGGAACAGCCCGACCCCTATGCGCTGGAGGTGCGAAACCCCCATCTCCGTCTTGGTAACTTTTCGGGCAAATGGGATCACCACGTGGTCATACACGGGCGCCAGGAGCATAATGAAGAGCACGGGGAAAACCGGGAGAGAGGCCGGGGGGACTTTCAGGGACCCGAGGCTCGTGTCCATCGTCGAAGCTTGGTGGACCGAGAAGGTCGAGAGCTGCGCGAGGCAACAGCTGAGCATGATTGTGCAGACGAAAATCGGGAGGATTTTTATCACAACTTTAACTTCTTCCACTTCATCTACTGAGCACCCCTTTAGAACAGCCCTGTTTAGGAATCCCAGGCTTTCTGATGGAAACTTGAGTGATTGTGGTTCTTCAGTATCACCTTCTCTTGATCTGTGGATTGGTTGAGAATTGATTATAGCCATGCCCGCGTTTCTTGAATTTCTTGATCCATTATTAGAGTTGAGAAATGCAGCAGCAACAAGAACCTGCAGTATATAGAGTTCAAAGCAAGCATATATAAATAATAAACTCGAGTCTCCAAGGAAACTATTTCATATATTATATTTCAGAGTTAATATCCGATTTAATCATAATTGTTTTTTTTGTGTGCTTAATTGGGTCCTAAACCTATAGTCAAAAATTAAACTGGGTATATAGTGAATGACTAACTTGGTAATAATATAGGGAAAATTACGAAACTATCCTAATAGAAGTTTTTCCTAATTTAGTCCTATGCCAGGCCTACTGTCGGTTGGATGTTAAAATTAAAGACTAAAAACAAAAAACCGTTATAGTCGAGAACTAAATTGGATAAAACCACTATAGTCAAGGATTAAATTAGGTAAAATCACTATAGTCGAAAACTAAATTAGGTCAAACCATTATAGTGGATGACTAAATTGGGTGGGTATTAATAGAGTGGAAATTATCAAACTATCCTAATACAAGGTTTAATTAGGTAAGACAAAAACTTATGCGAAACCGTTTCGCGAGTCTCAATTCGTGAGACGGGTCGAATCTTTAATTAATGAGGTCAAAGATCTGACCCACTAATCAAAAAGTTCGACCCTTCCCACGCCAATGAAACGGTCTCGCATAAGTGTTACCCATTAGGAAAAACTATTGAAGTCCAAACCCAATTAAGTACAAAAAAAAGTCATTCAAAACTAAATCGAGAAAACCCAGAATGATGTTTATGGAAAAACAACCTTAGATATGGTGGTTAGAGGGCTGCCAGAGGGCACTTTATTCCGGTAAAACTTTGAGCCAGAAAGGAAAACCGGGATGGATAGGAAGATAGCAAAGGTGGAGATTCCAAACCCCCATTGCCACCCTTTGTTGTCTTCAACCCAAACCACAAGAGTGACAGCAACGAGAGCCCCAGAAGCCAGGCAAAACACAAAGTAGTTGAAGAAAGTTGATCTTTGCTTTCTCCCTTGGGAGGTTTCTTGGTCCAACTGCTCAGCGCCGTGGGTGGGCAACGAGCCTTTTATGCCGCCCACGCCCAGCGCCACCAGATACAGCCCTGCGAATAGCACTGCGGCTTTGCCACCATGGACTGCCTCGCACGTCTTGCTGGCAACATCGCACCTTGCTGGCTTTAGTGAAGCTGACCAAGCTTGCACTGTGAGTACCACCAGGCCCTGTTTCATACAGTATAAGTATATGTTTAGTGGCAAATAATGTTGCAGAAGGTGCTAGGGACTAGTCGAGCGCCCAAGGGATTAGCGCTTAGGCTGAAGACTCTTAGTCTATCATGCTTTCGACTTCATTTTTTTTTTTTTTTTGGATTTTAGCCGATTAGGGTTGGTCAAGTTGGGCACTGAGGACGATTAGTGAGCTGGTCGACTAAAAACTGTCTAGGGGTAAAAATTGAAGGTGCTAGGGACTAGTCGAGCACCCACGGGCTTAGCGCTTAGGCGAAAGCTAAGGCTCTTAGTCTATCATGCTTTCGACTTCATTTTTATTTTTTTGGATTTTAGTCGATTAGGCTTGGTCAAGCTGGGCACCGAGGGCGATTAGTGAGCTGGTCGACTAAAAATTGTCTAGGTGTGAAAACTGAAGGTGCTAGGGACTAATCGAGCGCCCAAGGGCTTAGCACTTAGGCTGAAGTTAAGGCTCTTCATTTATATATATATATATATATATATATATATATATATATATATATATATATATATTTGGATTTTAGCCAATTAGGGTTGGTCAAGTTGGGCACCAAGGGTGATTAGTGAGCTGACCGACTAAAAACTGCCTAGGGATGAAATTCTCTCGTTTAGGGGGCCCTAGTGCTTAATCAACTAGGCTGGTTTACTGTCCTTAAGACGAGGCCAGGATATATGAATAAATGTTTTAAAAATATAAACACACAAAATAAAAATGAATAGAAAAGATGGAATTGAAGAGTAAAAATAAATTACCAGAAGCTCAAGGAATGCACTGAGGACATAGATGTGATAGGTAGTGAAGAAAGCATCGGCCAAAAAGCCTCCGAGAAGTGCGAGCATAAAGGCAGTCCCCATGAAGGTGGTGACGGAGTTAGCCGATTGTGAAGGTGAGAAATGCATGTGTTGCGAAAGGTACAACACCAAATTGCTTGCATTTGCCAAGAATGCCAAGTTCTCCAACACCTCCACCACTGTCAATTAATAACATTATTGAATTAGCTACCAGGTTTAGTTTCATTATTAAAGGCTAAATTGACCAACAAATAAGGTATTAACTATTAAGAGAGTTTTAATTTATTAATGAGTGGGCAAGAGTTTTTATGTCTAGCTAGTCAAGTTTATAAGGTCAACTCATTTGATGGAATTGAGAAAAGAGTCTTAAATATAATCATCCCAAATTAAGAAATGCAACAAGAATACATTTCA
Organism: Ipomoea trifida; assembly: GCA_003576665.1. Lineage (NCBI taxonomy): Eukaryota > Viridiplantae > Streptophyta > Magnoliopsida > Solanales > Convolvulaceae > Ipomoea > Ipomoea trifida. The sequence continues at coordinate 3,115,457 of CP025657.1, forward strand.
CATGTGGCTCGATGATTTGAGGATTTTTCTTCAAATTTGGAAGGACTTAGGGTGATTGAATAAAGAGATTTCCTTTTAACCTTGTTTCAAATGGTTATTTGAAAGAAAACATATTGGATTAGGGATTACAACTGGTCGGATATTATATTATTTTTGAGTAAGATGACTTTGTCCAATCTGATTAGGATAGAGAAAAAATAAATAAATTTCAGACAATGTCTACTTTTTTTTATTTTTTTTTTGACAAAGATAATGTCTAATCTGGTTATTAGGATAGAGAAAAGAATACTCATCACGGAGAGTCACAGATATGCCAATTGAGCACAAAGTGCTTGGCTGTATTCTTAGTTTTGTTGTATTGTTTTTATGAATTTCTTATGAAAATTTCTATGTTGTATGAAATAAATTTGTAGAACCGATCATATATTACAGTAATTTGTGTATTAGAAAAAAATTATTTAAATTTTTTTTGAAAATAAAAAAAATTATTTAAATTATTTAAAAATATATTAAACGGATTTCGGGTATAACTATTCATGTTTGGGAATGGCTTAACGGGTGGTACCCTGTTAGTTGCATTATCATTCCTATACGGGACGATAAAAAATGGGACAAAATCAATGATCAAAGGACTAAAATTAAATAACTTTAAAGTTAAATAACTTTAAAGTTAAGATGACAAAAATAGCAAAATCACTATATATACTAAAAATATAATGCATCCTAGAGAAGAGATGAAGTTACCCAAGACAAAGGAAGCAGCCAGCATGCCACCATGTTTTCCTATGAGGGCAGGTTTTCTTCTCCAATCCACATAGCCTTCCCATGCACTAATCTGCTTGTTTTCAACCATTTCCTGCAAAACAAATGGAAAAATTAAATAAATATGGAATAATACAATCATAATCATATAAGAACCAATCTTCATGTGAGAATTTATAGACAAATCTAAACCATTGATCTGCAAGAACACGCATGCATATGCTCTTCCTATACATACATAGAAACAGAGAAAGAACACACACATATATATACATATAGATCAATCTATATCATAGAGCTAGAAAATTCACCATTGTTGTTATATATGGTAGGAGAGTCTGGTTTGATCAGAGAGAGTGTAGCTAGTGGGTGCATATATAATAGATGAGATTTATTTATAAAGGATTGTTGGTGGGGCCTACTAAAACAAAACAAAGTTTTGGGGGGATGATTTTTCTTCTAATTATGACATATATAATCTCATTACGCACCCCCACGCCCAGGGGAGATGGATATATAGATCATATATAGATGGATTGCAGTTGTTTGGTTGTAAGATGTACAATTATTTTGCCCAGAAAATGGGGGAGAGATATCGGTGAATATAATGCAACCAACATTAATTATTAATGTTACGTTTTTGTTTATCTTTCACGTCCCTTATACACAAAAAGAAAAATGTGGAGTCATTTCTTAAAATTTGTCAAATTTTTAAAATTATTTTAAAGAAAATTGCACACTGAACCCTAAGTTATAAGGTAATACTGAATTCAGACTTGATGTTATACACGTACATCATCATCATATATATATATATATATATAGGTTACTGATCACCATCTGACTTACCACCTAGAAGGAGTTGGCCATGTCACCCTACTTGTTAAGCAGCATATATCATGCAATTGACCATTTAGAACTAATTATTAAATTATCCGTGTATTGCACGGATAAATTTATTTATTATATGTTTATATAATAAAATTAAAAATAAAACTATAACCCATTATAATATTCGAAAGTGTACATTTATTTGATTTTAAAATTAGTGTAAAAGTATCACTCAATTAATTGAATAATATATGACTCGTTTATCTGCAATTATCTTGAAAAAATCGATATGAAATATGATTTCCAAGGAATATTTTCAAATAGTACGTAAAATTGTATCCATTATTTTCACAACAATTTATTACGCATAATTAATATTCGAAATTAATACTATACATGATTGTATTGGATATATAATTAAAAATTATTATCAATAATACCGAATATAATTAAAAAGATTTCATGTGTGTTACATTATTTTAATTTAATGTTCGAAGTTGACCAAGAATTTCAAAGTACAATAGGACACATTGACTACTATTTATAATATTCAACATGCTTAGTCATTATATCGTAAAACTTTTCGTGGTGGTCAAAGACTCAGATAAAATAAAATTATATATTCTCCATGGTGATGATGATGATGATGATGCATCTTATCAAATTGGTCGTCAAAGACTAGCGAAGAAAACTTAATTCTCCATGAATCGCATTTATTAAAATAGTGTATTAATCAACCAAACAATTATTGTAATCTTACAACATAAGTTTATAATAAGTAAATATTTTATATTCAAATCTCATTCTAAAAATACTGGATTGTTTCTCATTTTTAAAATTTTTGCAGTTTTTCTTAGAAACTTTTAAAATATATTCAAAATAATTACTTTCTAGTTTATAATATATATATAAACTTATATGAATTTGATTGTCTTTCCTATAAAAATATTAATGCAAGTGGTATGTGACGATTCTATTAGGGGTAGGTTTATTATCTAATCTAGTGATAGTGAAAGACATTATAGTCAAGCGGCATATGTGCGTGCCTCTCTCAAATGAGAGGTCACATGTTTAAATCTTAGTGGTGATAGTGATTCTTTGTGCTTCAATATGTTGAAAAAGTATGTATAGATAAATAATACATTGTAACAATGTCAATATGTAATACTCAAAAAATAAAATCTAATCTAGTGATATATGTAGAAGTAAACAGATAGTGGTTGTTAGAATAGATAAATATATACGCGTATGGGTAACCCTAACTGATTTGGTCGAATAGTTGACATAATAACCACAAAATTTTAAGTTTAAATTCATGTGAGTTTTTTTGTAAATCAAATATGTATATGGTGTAAAAGTAAATAATGAATTTATTGATTTTTTAGTTTTGAATATATTTTTATAAATCTTTTTTGGCAATGATTTGACCGCTAAACTTAATAATTAATACTAGTTCGATTACTACTTAAAGAAGAATATGAATCATAAATACCATACATCTCCCTTTTTTTTTGGTGAGAACCATACATCTCCCTTGATTGTGTTTGACTCATCACTTGGGAGTAGATACAATTTTTATTTGTAATGATAAGATTGTAATTGTAATCATATAATCATATTTCATTTCATTAAAAAGTTAGGGAGAAGGCCACCTGATTTTTTTTTTAAAAAAAAAATTAGGGTGGTCAAAATTTTTATTCACCGGAATTATTATCAAAAATGTCGCCAGAATTCTTATGACCGTTTATTCCAGATGGATAATCGACTATTGGGTTTAGATGCACCAAAATAACAAGAGTACATTTTACTTCACTTTTACCATGTCGCCAGAATTCTTATGACCGTTTATTCCACGCGGCCTTACAAAAGTCTACATTTTACTTCACTTTTACCATGAAATTGAGCAACATTCTTGATGAATCCTTATAATTTGATAACTTTTTTGTTAAAATAAAGTAGATAAAAGTGTTCCTTGCACTGTCTTTGCCCTTGCTTCCAAGTGGCCTGAAGTGCCCTTATAGTAACTTCCTCATGCAGGATGAACCATCATCCAATTTTAATAGGTTGTTTACTTGTTTATGGTGAAAGAGAAAGTATAGTAAACAAATCATATAAGTTATTAGCAATATGGGCTTGTCCTATACAATCATACAAAAATGGACCATATCCACCCTGTTGTTTTTGCTATAATGAATATTTTGTTGGCCTCATTAGGCCTAATCCAAAATATAGAAAGGTAGAAAATTATCTCTTATGTTATTTGGTTGATTTGAGAAAAAAGTTTATGATTTTGGTGCTGCAAATTAAAATCATGGTATGACTGATATTCATCTTATGTTTTATTTATTTATTTATGTCTAGGCTGATATCTCATAATCAAAGTTTTCACAACCAACCTGAAAATTGCCTGCTTTCAAAAAAAAAAAAAAAAAAAAACCTGAAAATTGCCTATGGACAAACAAATACCAGCCTGAGAAGGCTGTGTAGGTGAAACATCTGATATATGGCAACTTCTGTTATTACTCTTAGTTAACTTTTTTTTTAGAATCTATGTGGAATTACTCTAAGCCCTCTAATTTGTTCCTTTGTGGTTTCTTTTCATCAACTAAAGTTTTATATATAGTAGTTTTTCTATAATTTGCGATACAGTACCATGTGAAAAATAATATGGAATATTTTCTACTATTATAAAGGTACTGAAAATTTATGTGAATTTTGCATTCCATTTCTTGAAACATTTGTTAGGGAACAAAACCCAAGGTATTGGGTAAGTAACAAAAAATTTGAGATTAAAATTTGTCATGGATTTGAATCCTACTAGAAGCATATGGTAGTAAGTGGATTTGGATATGTTAAGAGTCTCGCATTGAAAATATAACAGAAAATATATGTCTTTATAAGACTTACAGTTTGGTTAGTTTGCGACAAATTATTCTGTGGACTTCGGTCCACATTGTAATGTAAATTTGAGTTCAAAATACACAATTTATATATTGAATGTTTACAATGACGGGTTCACCTTGCAAGGTGGACTCAAGTCTCTTTTTTTTTTTTGTAGCCCAAAGTTTTTATCGTCGGATACAGTGATTAATCTCTCGCTGAATTGTAGGCACCTCTATTAGGTAGGACAACTGATCTTGCAAGGTAGACTCGGGTCTATGGTATAAGTATTGGTCAATTTATATTATAGTCCATTGACCTTGGTCCAATATAAGAATATAATATGATGTGTACTCAAATTTTCTTGAAAAAAAAAAAAAGAGAAATAACTTTAGAACTTGCATTGTATGATTTGTATCTAGCTTCTGGGATAAGAAAAAGAAAAAGAGAACAGTAGTTGCGTAGACACAAACAAATTTCTTTACTTGTGGAGAGTGAAGACAGGACTACTGGAGGTTGGGAGAGGGGGTAGGGGGTGGGGGTGGGGGTGGGGACTAAAGTATAAACAGCCAAGAAAAGATGGGTAGGGCCCTAGCAGTCCAAAGGGTATAGGGGGGGGGGGGGGGTACTCATGACTCATGAGGTTGAAGTTTGAAAGGGTATCCCAAAATTGCAGAGCTTCTCTATTGAAAAGGACTGAGATTGGACTTGTTCTCTTGTCTTCTTCTTCCTCTCTCCCTTTTACCATTTTCCCTGTTTCCTCACCTTCTTGCACAACTCCAAACCTCTGTTTTTTCCTTTGCTGTGTAAAAGTTTGGGAATTTTTTACCTAACTATTTAATGGGATTCTAACTCGGAAAATAATAAATTGATTTCCAAGGAAATAAAATTCTCACCGTGTGTTTTGGTTTGATTGGAAGAGGATCATTTTTTTCGAATAAATTAAAGGGTGATGTGTAAGCCGTCAATAAAAAATAGAGCAGAATGAGAGATTATGTGTAATATACTGCTATTACTCTTTTAGTCTTCTGTTAAATATTTATGAACAGATGCTACATTGTAACACAGTAAACTAAAAAAAAAAAAAAAAAAAAAAGAACTATGTCAGATATTATTTTGTTTAATTGTCTACATACTCTACAAGTGTCAATGATGTAATGGTTACTTGAAATTGTATAAATTAAGAGTTATATTTCATGTACTTCTAATTTCTACTTCCTCACTTTTATTTACTATGTGACGGGTTTTGGGCAATTTATATCATGGATCGGATTCACATAGTCAATATGGACCCCGGATCGAAACGATCAGGTACAAAATTCATATTCATAAGATACGGAATTTCATAATACAAAGACTCCAAAAATCACAACACAAGACACATGCATATGTTATATATATACTTATTTTTCAAATCTGATTTAAGTGCATAATTTGTGTTCATAAACACAAAATTTCAGAATACAAAGATACAAAAATTCATAACATAAGACACAATTACTAATTTGTTTCAGGTATAGAATACATACTCAAGTCCAGAATTTCATAACATAAAACACAAAAATTCACAATATAAACACATACACATAAATCAAGATCCACAGTGCACTGTGAATCCTAGTTCTTGGTATAAGGATTGCGGGTCCTAATAACCTACGGTTTTTCATGTAGGCCAGAGTAAAAATGTCAATATCAAGATTTGGAAGGTGAGAATAAAAAATGAGAGTACAGAGTATTTTTCATGAATTAATATTATTAGAAATCTCCAACCCCCTTTCAAGCCTTCAACAAAGCTTAGCTGTAGCCTATTGCTTTAATGTGTTCATAATCCCCCATCAACTTCTCCCTTCCTACAGAACTCTCTCTCTCTCTCTCTGAGCTGTCTCTCCATATCTCCCTCTCTATATTCCCACGCTTATCACATTACCATTCTTCTCAGGCTCTCAGCACAACCTTCTCTAGTCAAAACCAGTGAAACTTCATTCTTTTCCTCACTCAAACTCTCTCTCCCTCTCTGATCAAACTTTCTGCTTCAATAAAACTGCAGCTCTGATCTTCTGAAGGAGAGGAGCAAGAAAGGCAGCCATGGATAATGACAACATGAGTACCATTAATACTAGTCTCTGGATTTCAAACACCGACCCTTCTGTCCATGGTAATATCAATCCTATGCCCACTCTCTTAATTATATGCTATATAAACATATATGTACAATCCAACTATCATCTTAACTTTTTTTTGCGCCAATCTCTTAACCAAGATTTGTTGGGCAGAGGCCCGTAAGCTAAGAAATTGTTAGACGGAGCATCATGTGACTAGAGAACTATTGGGTGGAGGTCGGTAAAAGGTTAAGACCATCACCATGTGACTAGGGAATTATTAGGTAAGCGACAAGTCCCCAACACCATATGGCTAGGGGGTTATTGGACGGAAGCTAAGGGTCAAGTCCAGAACCCTAACTCTCGAAACTGTGTGTAGTCTTATAAGGAAATAAAGTTAGATTTTTGTTTTTTTTTTTTTTTTTTTGTGTAATTCAGGGTTTTCACAACACCTCTTTTTGAAAATTTAAGGCTGCTCTATACCCAAAGCCAAGGATCTAACTCTTGACCTTTAGTTACGTTTTTATTACTAATTATAGTTTTTGAGCAGCGCAGGGTTAATAAGCGCTTGATCCTAACAGAATTTTAGTTGTGGGTAAATGTAGAGGATTGTGGAGAGGAGATGATGAAGGGGGGGAATTGCAATGAGGAGTGTGAAGGTTGCCTTTACCAAGGGGAGAAGAAAAGGAGACTTGCACCTGAACAGGTGAGATTGCTGGAGAGGAGTTTTGAGGTGGAGAACAAGCTTGAGCCAGAAAGGAAAGTCCAATTGGCTAACCAACTAGGGCTGCAGCCAAGGCAAGTTGCGATTTGGTTCCAGAACCGGAGAGCACGGTGCAAGACCAAACAGATTGAGAAGGACTATGATTCCCTCAAAGCTACCTATGATAAGCTCAAAGCTGATCATGATTCCCTCTCCAAACAGAATCAAACTTTGAGAAATGAGGTAAAAGCCAAACAAGATTCTAATTATTATGTCCTTGAACTCAAAGGTCAAAAGTTAATACGCAAATTAATCATTAATTATTTAATTATACTCATTTTATTTTTTTCAGTTTAGTCTTAAAAGTCTTTTTGTGTCTAATCAAGTCATGAAAGATTTTTTTTCGATTGAATATTTGGCTGTTATAATTAATGACTAAATTGAAAAAAAACTATATGATTAAATTAGGTAAAATTACTTTACTAAATGACTAATGGTAAAAATACAGCAGTCTAAAACTAAGATTAAGTATTAATAGAGAAAATTATCATGCTATTCTAACAAAGGACTTAAGGAAAATTACTATGATATTCTAACAGAGGATTCAATTAGGCAATAGTTATTGCGTGAACTGTGGACCATGGTCCAAAAATGACAGTCGTTTTATGCAAAAATAAAAAATAAAAAAAAATAAAAATTCACGCAACCCATTGCAACATACATTTTTATAACTCATAATGTACATTATTCAAAAGCATAATATACATTATTTTAACTCATAAAGCACATTATCTTCATTATTCTAACACAATATATATTTTTCAACACATAAAGTATATTATTCTAACTTATAATGTACATTATTCTAACTCATAAAATTAAACAACATCGTTTTAGACTGTGACCCACAGAGCTGTGTGGACCCTTTGCCCTCAATTAGGTAAACCATCAAAGTCCATGACTCAATTAAGTACAAAAAGACAATGACGAGAAAAACTAGCAGTCACTATCCGAAAGTATTCATATCACAAGGAGATAAACCAGCTTATATTGTCCATAAGTGACGAGTTTAAAGCAAAAAAAAAGCTCAAATTCAAAATCATGACATTGTATGAGTTTGTATTCTTAGCCATCTTGATTAGGGTTACCCATATTAACTCTTTTTGTATACTACTATTACAGGTTCTGTTGCTGACAGATAAGCTGCTTATTCAAGAACAGCAGCAGGGGAACCCAAAATCAGAAACATATGATGCAAATGGACCTCTGAAACAGCCCTCCTGTGGTGGTGTGGTTTCCCCAGCCAAAAAGGGAGAGAATTTTCCAATGGTGGTGAGCAAGCATGAAAATGGTAGCTCAGATTCTTCACATGTATTAGACTCTGAGTTTTCTCAAGATAATGAAGATGATGATAGCCTGAAAAGGAGTCTTTTCCAACCATTCCTAAAGCTTGAAAACCATGGATTCCAAACACAACCAAGCTCATGCAATTTGGGGTTTTCCCTTGAGGATCACACAACCTCTTCTTGGTTATGGCCTTAGCTAGCTTAGCTTGTTGCCACCTTTTACCACTATGTATTTGTTTGGCTACTTTCTCAAAAATAACTTTTCTCCTCTTAAGTTATTTGCTTTGTAAATTCTTCTTTAGTGTTTGGCTTTTTGAATTATATAAATTCTAATGAGATATGGATGAACAAGTACTTAGTTACTATTTTTTTTTTTTTGAATTCTCAATGGGGAGGATCTCAGCTTTAGAGCAAAATGCAAGCAATATGTCACTGAGGCACATCTAGTAATTTACCTCTTGTTGCAATCTCAAGTCAGGGATGAAGGACCCTCTAATTTAAGGTTTAAATCTAAGTATTTAGTTATTATTTTCTCATGCTACTTATAACATACATGTGTAAAAGAAAAAATTTTCCTTTTAATTTGTTTGTTGAAAACAATATTGTTATTTAAATAAATTAAAAATTTATTTGGAAGAAATAAATAAGAAACCACTAGAGAACAATAATAAAATATAGGGCGGATATGATGGTTCAAATATTTTGTGGTCGACCTCTTGTTTAGGTGAACCATCAATTTAGCTTTGTTTGACAATCCGCGATTAAGAATTAGTATATTTGATTAAACAATAGCTGATTGTGTTAGTAATTTTGACTGACAAATTACATTAGCATTTTGGGAAGCAAAAGTTGACGTCGTCAGGCTTTTTTATTAACAACATAAGTCTATAAGGTGACGTAAGGCTTACGACAACAACAACAAAAAGGGTTCTCAATCACTAGTGAGGGATTGAGAACAATAAGACTTTTGGCAAGTCGTAGAAGTTCAAGCATCAAGAGTATATGCAACAAAAATTTTACACACAACAAGACCAAGCAACAAAGCCTTCCAAATTAAAGAAGCAGAGCTCATATTAAAGGATGATAAGCGGCAGAGTCTTTCGACCAATATTCTTTGCTAGTTCTTTTCTACTTTTTATATGTTGGCACACTATATCCAAGGAGGATACATGCACTTTTAGGAAAATATCTTGAAAGTCACAAAAAGTTTGATTTCAAGGAGAAGTTGCAAGAAGCTAATGGATGCCATACTTAATTACTTTATGAATAGCTAAGTAGCCCTAGTCTAAACTAGAAGCCGTTGCTTGTTCACTATCTTTTTGTTTTTTGTTTTTATCTCTCCTCTATGGAAAGAGGGGATGATAGGTGTTATACCTTGATCGTTTAGTCTGCGCTATTGCGAAGAGAATCCGTTGTGTCAAATCCGAGAACATTATTTTAATGGCAAGTGAGCGATTCAAATTTGTTTTCCTCTAACAGATAGATTCAAAGTTCAGCTATAAAAAGAAAGAATGCAAATGAGAAGAGACACAAAGGATATAGTGGTTAAGATCGAGCATTCAAGCATTAAAAATCTTACATACGCCACTCATCAGGTTCACAAGGAACTTGAAGCTTAAAGACTATCTAGTTCTATAGACTCTCTTAGTTGGGGGATAATTCAACATGTGCATTGAAGTTATTGTGATACTCTATCAAGGGTAGATAGAGGAAGAGTATAGGAGCACTTGTTTTGTTTGATTCGCTGTGATTGTAAACAATTAATAGTGAATTTTCTCTTGAACGATAAGAGTAGAGTAGGGTATAATAATTACATCACATTCGAATCATAATAACATTCTTGTGCCTTTACTTTTATGCACTTTACTTGATTGTCATACTCATAATTTTGTTAAATTTCACATATTTCTCAAAAAAAAATTTATTCCGCTACACAGAATTATTTTATCTAGTAAAAATTTCTTTTTGACTATATACTTAAGTGTAAGGGAAGGATATAAGGGTCAAATAAGTCATCGAACTGGACACTAATCTGAACCTTAAAAACCTACAATTGAGTCCCTCAACTAACCAATTTCATGCAATTCCTCCAATTTGCAAGTTTCTAACATATGCCATCACACTAAATTTAAAGAAGGTTTCTTGTCTCCGGTGGATACTTTTTTTTTTTAATAATTATTTAAAAAAATATTTTAAATTTAGGGCTACCTATTAGAAACCTGGAAGAATTGTATGAAATTGACTAGTTTAGGGGCTCAATTGTAGGTTTTTAGGTTCAGTGGCTTAATTGCATTATCGCGTACAGTTCGATGGCCTATTTGACCTTTATTCCTAAGGTAAGTATTGAACATTTAACTTAGTATCATTTCTTTTAAGTATACAAATTCATTTGATCCTACCTAAATATTTCTTTTATTATAGAAAGGTATAACTTCAACCAAACTTTTAAAATATTTATTTTACTATAGGAAGGTATAATCCCCAAATTAAAGTAGCACCCTCGTGCAAGAACTAACGCATGCAAACTGAAAATGGAGATTGAATCCCATCCAACATCAAAGAAGGTAGAATTGAAAAAGAGGGCAGAGTTGCCTAATAAAGTCAATTATTTTTGAAAATTTTGTTGAAAGTGCAACTCAGATCACTACCCACGACTTTTTTGGCTAAAGATATCGACGTTTTGTTCCTAAAAGCATTTTTAAAATTTTGGACGTAGAGAATTTTGTCGCAACATATTCTGTTAAATATTTTTTTTAAGAAATAATTATTATAATATAATGGAGCCAAGTATTTTCGGCAAATCGGTCCACACAGAACAACGTCGTCGCTAAATTTTATGTGTTAGAATAATGTATATTATGTGTTAGAATAATGAAATTTCAGCCTTTCAACGGTAAGATAATGCACATTATGTGTTAGAATATTGCATATTATGATTTAAAATAATGAAACTTCTCTAGTAAGATAATGTACATTGTATATTAGAATAATGTGCTTTATGTGTTAGAATAATGTACATTATGAGATTTATATTGCAGTGGGTCGTGTGAAAATAAAAATTGCGAGAAATGACGTCATTTTTGTACCGTGATCCACATAGCTTGTAGACTGCAATAACTATTCCTTAACCAACCAAACAATAGAGAAATCATTCATATTTTATTCCTTCTCTATTTTAATATTCATTTCGTAATTATATTCATATTTTCTCTATTTAATTTCATTATGTGAACTAAACCCTTAACATGGGGTTTCAATAATCAAGCTAAGGTATATATTATAGTTATATACATTAAAATTTACGTGCCAAAAGATTATTCAGTTAAGAGTTAGCTTATATGATCAATTTCATAATAAAAATGACTTACTATATAATGGAAAACGAAATAAATAATTTGTAATAAATTAATCAATATTTTGTTTTCTACACGTGTAAATGGATGTTGTTGATTCTTAATAAATCGGCTATATATATACGGAGTATATAGCAGTAGCATGCGTCACCCTAAGGCCTAAACGCATACCTTTACATAAAGAAACAATATTTTACAATAAAAAATTTGTTTTAACTCCAACATTTACTTAAAGGAAATTTGAATTAAATAATAATGTTGGAATCACAACAAACGCTAGCCTATATATGGCCACCGCTACTTTGGACCATGGTGAAAGGAATTTCCATGCATTCTTATTCAGCACGTTTGGTTCACGGAATGAATTTTAAAAGAATACGAATACTATTCCATAAGTTATGGAATATGAATTGTATTCCAGTGTTTGGTTCGCGGAAGGAATAGACTTGGGAATTGTATTCCATCGTTTGGTTCGCGGAAGGAATAGAAATGGAATATATATTTAAAAGACATAAATGCCCTTGTACAAAATTATTATTATTATTATTATTATTATTATTATTATTATTATTATTATTATTATTATTATTATTATTATTATTACTACTACTACTAATATTATATAATATTTTTATATAATATTATTCTATAGGAATTACAATATTAAAGATTGGTTTGAAAACCTAAGAAATGTCCCCTCCCCACTTTCTTTAGAAAATACTATTTTAAATGACTTTTTTTATTAAAAAAAAAAATACATAGTCATGCACCTAATTAGAGCAATTTCAGTAATAATTGGTCAAAAATTATACAACATGGTCAAATGTAATACAAATTACATTGGCATGCACCTAATAATAAAATTCTAATAGTCATTAGTCAAGGACCAAATGCAATTCATGTATAATAACCGGAGGATCGAATTCTTTATTTAGTATTAATTAAAAAGTTAATTTCATTTTTTGTCCTAAATTTATATGTAACATTATGCTTTTAGTTTGTTTTTTTTTTTTTTTTTCAAACATCCCCTTGTTGGATTTCTTCAGGCTTTGTTCTATAATCTACCATTGTTCTGCGGAGACACAAATTACACTAGAAGAAGACAGAACATTCTGACCTGTGAATTAGGAATTTTTTTCATAAAAATAACTATATCAGTATAGTGGATCAACTCACTTTGTATCAAAACGACTAAAATACATTCGTATTTAACTTCATTAAAACATGTTTGTTGATAGAGGACCAAAAATGACTATACAATAATAATACTAAGACCAACCGGGGATACTCTTAAAAGAAAAGATTAAAAGTGAAATACCTATAAATGTAGGACAAAAATAGAATTAACTCTTACTTAAATATGTGATCTAATTTAATTATTATAATTTACTTATTTAAGCCTTAATATAATACGATCAACCAATTTGAAAAATATGGATTAATTTAAGAAATTATTTTAAAATATTAATTAAGACTAATTTGTGTTCACGTTAATATTAATTCATTAATTATTTGATGGTCTTAAAATTATTTATCAAAGCATTATTCATATATGCATGATAGATGTTTAATTTTTTTTTTAATCAATTTGGCCAACATGTTATATTGGTGCAGAACAAATTTCACATTTATACATTGTCATATTTAGGCCCTGTTTTGTAAATAATCAGCCTATCAGCCAATTTTGGCTTATTTGACCACTATTAGTTGGTAAATAATAAGCTTTTTGTAACTCCAAAATGCTAAAATTCAAAAGGCTACTCAAAGTAGCCTTTTCAAATAGCTTTTTGAGAAAAGAAATTATACCAAACAGCCATCAGCTAACAGCTAATTTATCAAACAACTTTCTACAATCAGCCAATGTTATCAACAAATCATACCTTCTAACCCAAACAGCCAACTCAATCAGCCAACAGTCATTTACCAAACAGGGCCTTAGTCTTTTTTTTTTTAATGATCTTATTATATCTTTGACTTTCATTTCTTTATCATATCACAATTAGTCATTCACTTAAATTTTTATCAGTCTATTATTTAATAAAGAAGATTAACATATAATTTTATCTTGCACATTTCTTGTCCCAACATATAATTTCTTTCACTCTCTTATAATTATTTTTTAATTGAATGTTGAGTTACTTTTTTTTTTTATCATGTGAATACTTTTCTTTTATCTTAACATTCCACATGTTAAAAATACCAAAATTTGTGGCTTTGAAGAATTGCAACTTTTTAGAGAGCCAATCAGCCAACAAAGGAAATTTATGGCAAGAAATGTTTCTTTAGAAACTATACACGAATTGTCACTTTAAACATATCAAACAATAAATCACATCACCTAAGCGACAAATTAAATATCAATGTAAAGTCAGATCAATCACATTAATGTATATGATAGATGCGAGATTAAACAAATGAGTAATAATAATATAGCTTAATAGAAATCGTGTGGGCAAGTTTAATTAATAGAAATCGTGACGTTTTCTTTACATCATCAGTCTCGTTCTAACATGTCTTATTTATTTATTTTAAATTTTATCCCTTGTCTTTTTTGGGTCATCTTTGAATTGAAATGGGGTTGGAGATGAGTGCATTATTGATCATGTTAAATCATACTCCGTATATTTAATCTTTTTTGCTTAAAAATTGTGGAGTTTGTGTCTAAAAGCTTCATTTCAAAAAAAATAAAAAATAAAAAATCATTCATGCATTTAGGAATTGAAGCGGTTAAAGCTAATTGGTGAGCATTAGAACACAAAAGGTTGAGCAAAAGGTGGACAAAAATTAAGATTTAGGCTAGTACGAGGTGTGCACAGCTATACTTGTGAGTGTGCTACTCGTCCACAACGAAAATATTTTAGATTGGATAGATCATATTAAAGTGGCAAGGCCATATAGGCACATACATGCCATTGGTAGGGTGGTGCCACTCAACCAATCATTCATGTTCTTTACGTTGGTTCATAAGGGAGATTTTATTGTTCAACGTAACTTTGTATAATAAAGTTATTGATAATTACGAAAATGTCACTGCATTTTAAAAAAAAATTGATGTGGTCCGTCTAATTTTTCTAAATGTATGTTTTAACTAAGAAGTGTAAGATGGCCCCATCAGTTGCCATTGGGGCGTTGTCTCTTTGGGGATAGGATGAATTTGCTCCAGCCATCCTGGGGATCGGAGGTAATGAAAGTTCTTTATAGTTACCTGCAGGGGTGGAGACTAAGGATTGAAATGATGAAATAATCCAACTGAAATGAAGTACACATTATCATCAATCCATTCATAACATCAAATCAATATTAAAGTTATACTATATTACTATTACAAACATCTAACCGACAAGAAAGCTCAGCAACAACTTGTATGATATAAACAATATAATATAAACAAGCATTGTATACAATTTTGTAGTTGTGGATTGAGAGAAATCCAGGGATTGATTGTTGATCTCTATAACCTTTTTAGGTGAGTCCTAACCCACTTCTTTTTATACGAAAAATTTATAAATGATATAACGGTTTATTTTTTCTAGTACTAATATAACGGTTTATTTATTTTTTAAAAAATCAACTTTTTTTTTCTTCATTTATTTTCTTTAATTTTTTCCTATAATTTTAAATTTATTTATTTTTATTTAACATTACTAGTATTTTCGCCCGTGCGTTGCACGGAATGGATTTGTTATAATATTTTAAGAATATTTGTATCGATATACAATTATATAAATTATAACATTGAATATTATATAGCGCAATTGATGAAATTGGTTGGATCGATTATGGTTTATGATGTTTTTCTTGCTTGAATTATAACAAATAATTGTCCAATTACCCGTGCGATGCATGGATAATTTTTTTTAAAATTATATATTGAGACAATAAAAATAAAGATGAAATTATAAAAAATTCTAATATTGAACGTGTACATTTATTTGATTATAAGATTAGTGCAAAAAGTATTACTCAATTAATTGAATTATATATGATTTGTTTGTCTACAATTATCTTAAGAAGATCTATAAGTAATATGACTTATGTAATTATATTATTACTAAAATAAATATGGGAAAAATGAGAAAATAATTTAATTATGGTTATTATAAAAATAAATTCAACGATCAATGTTTAGCTTAATTACCATAATAATTATTAGCTAATTATTATTAGTCATTACACTTATATATGTGTAATTATACTTTTATACTTTAAGTATATTAATTTTCACCATATTGCATTTAGTTTTATCTTCCTCCTCCATATTTGAATGAATTAATTTTGATTATTATAAAAATCTAACAACCCATGTCAAATTAATTTTTTTAAAGTTTAAATAACTTAAAGTTTTCAAAAGGAAAGTATAATTATTTTTTATTAAATTTTAAAATAATTTTTAGTCAATTAGTAATATCATTTTCCTTTTCCGATAAATGATTTTACTTTTATTAATAGTGTTGATACGTGAATATAACAACGATATTACCAATTAATAGATATTAGTTAATTTCCATTTTACATTTTCTTACCAAATAAGCTTTATTAATTATTTGACCAATAAAATATTTAATTAATTGACTACAAAAGCTTGGGCGGAAAAAATTAAATAGGGGGATTTTACTTTTATATATAGTATAGATAGCATAGATAATACGTGTAAATTTAATTTTGTTTAATTATTGATGTAATATGTGTACCTTTAATCTCCTTTAATTATGTCGTAATATGTGTACCACTAATTTCAATTCCTTAATTGATTAAATAAAATCTATAGTATGGCAAGTTATATTTTGGCAAGTATAAAAATAGTTTAATAAAAGTATAATGTGTGAATTAATTTCTTAATTACTATAGTTAAAGATTTTATTCAAAAGTAACTATTAGCATAACTTTATGTGTAATAATATGTGAATTTGAATAATTTGCATAATTGTATGGACACAATAATTTGTAAATTAGCGTAATAATCTGTGAATTGGAACAATTATCATAATTTTTTAAATATCCTTTAATTATGTTGGACTTAATAGGTGTATTATCAATTTCCTTAATTGATTATATAAAAATATAAAATTTAAATAACGGAAAATATTAATTCATTTATTTCTATAATTTTTCAAAAGTAATAAAAGGAAGTGAATGGGCAATTGATATTATTTGAAGTGAAAAAAAAAAATCATCATAGGAAGGAATTCTCAATGTTTAATTATACCATAATAAATTTAGATGTTAAATACAATTGGTAATTAGCATGGGTTATTTAGATGGTATGGTAATTACCTATATATATTACCTAAATAAACATATTAACATATGGATCAACATTATAAAAAATTGATGAAGCCTTAAGATATATTAGGAAAAGTATCAATTAATTAAAATATGATATATAGTACTAAAAAATTAAAATATGACAAAAGAAATTATATTAGAAAATTGATTAGCTAGTATCAATCCTGCTAATTTTTCGTAATACTATATTTGTAATTACCGTTATAAACATATTTAATAGAAAAATTTAATTAGGAACTTATATTAAGCATTTTGGATTATTATTATATTATTATTAATATTAGGAAAATTATATTCGGAAATTATATTAAGAATTCTGAATTTATTATTATTATTATTATTATTATTATTATTATTATTATTATTATTATTATTATTATTATTATTATTATTATTATTATTATTATTATTATTATTATTATTATTATTATGATCTTAACAGCATCAATATTATATCAATGTATAAATTTTATATTATTATTATTCATGCAATAGATCCACTTCATTATACCAAGAGGATTATTATTTTTATCCTATCCCAAAACCATAATAATATGCAAGAGTATAAGATAAACTTTTCAAAAGAAACACAACTAAGGGATAGAAATAGCAAGTAATTTTAATACAATATATTTATAACAACAACCAAACCAAATTAAAAAAGAAAATACATAGAAACTTCTCCATAAAAAATTAACTTTTAGAGATAGAAAAATATGTAATTTTACCACTGCATAATTGTAACAACAACTGAATTGAACCTTTGCAGCCATTTGCTCCTCATCCATTGCCCTTCCTGATCTAATTGCTGATACGGGTGGTAAAAGCACTCAACAATCTTCATCAGTTATTCTACACCCAAAAACCCCAATATATAATTCAAGGCCTTGAATCACGTTTACCTTTTTCCAATCCACTCTCTCGTAGTCAACAAAATCTTTCTTCGGCTTCACTTGCGGGGAAGAATATGGTATGCTCTTTATCCTCTTCCTCCGCTAACCCCTCTCATTTACCCTAGATGACACCGGTGAATGTTTGCGATTTACCGGTGCCGGCGACTACGCATAAAAAATCATCTTTTTCAACCGATTCAAGTAGGTCGGTGCAATTCTTGGTGCATGCACCACCGTAGCTTTCTCAAAGAAGCTAGATGGGGCTTCGTTATCGCTAGGAAATGGTATATCATCACCAAATTAAATTACAAAAAATTTCAAAACAATTGTTAACACGAAATCATAAACTAAACAATGAATGGAAGAACAACAAAGCATAACCATGAATCTAAAGAAAGAAATCAAAAGATTTTCACTTACTCTTGAGTCTTGAACTTGTCCATCAGAGTTGTGATCAGAAACCTACGAAGCGAATGCCAACTTTGCCGAGTTCAGAAGTTGTGAGGGAGCAATCTCTCATGCTCGGAACTTATATGAAAGAAATTGGGATTATGGCAATAAATTTTATCGAAATATATAAATGGTTAATTAATCAAATAACCATATATATATATATATATATATATATATATTTGGTTTTACTAAAATAATTCCTGTGGTATTATGGAATAAAATTTGGAAGAATACTATTGGAGTAGAGGTTTTAATTCTTGGGATTATGGCAATAAATTTTATAGAAATATATATAGTTAATTAATAAAATAACCATATATATATTTGGCTTTACTAAAATAATTCTCGTGTGATTATGGCATATATATCACACCAATTATATAATCAATTATTCAATCAGCAATTAATATATTACAATTATTCAATCACCAACATTTAACCATAATAAATTAATAATAAATTAATAATTAATAAATTAAATGAATAAATAAATAAAATAACTGAATTTACATATATACCACTAACTTTGGGCGGGAAACTTTAGAAGGAGGATAATGGTTTTATATATAGATAGATTTTTAACTAACTTCTAAATATATAAAATATATATACCAATACATACCAAAGTAAATATTACAAAAAATTAAATTATAAATAACTTAAATAAAATGTCATAATATAGGAAAGAATTTTAAATTGAACCCTCTTAATTATGCGTAGAGTTTATAGGTAAATGTGGAAATTGAAGACTGATTGGCTGACTCGCAATTTACCTCCTCCAGTACTTTTAGACATGAGTTCTGGAAACTAAGAGTCTAGTCTAAGCTGAAAACGTAATGCATTCAAAAAATTTATATATTTACATATATATATATATATATATATATATATATATATATATATATATATAATTATATATACACCCCAAAACCGGGGGGTGGGGTGGCGGGTGTGGGGTTGTTTATGTTTGGGAGCAATTGTGAAGGTGACATGCATAGAGATAGGGTCGCTATCGCTCTCTCAATTCCCACGTGCGTGCCATGTATTGATGTCGGCATGAAAGAACATTATTCATCATCTTCATTTTCTTGGATCAAATTAAATTCCCTATCTATCTTTAGTACTTTATATTTCGTATATGTTCCTAACTCTTGCAGCACGTTTAGTTGGAGAGAATTATAATTTCATTTTCACTTAACTTTCACATAATTCTGAAGGTAAATAAGTTTTTTCGTTTGGTTAACACAATTTTTTGATTTGTAGGAAGAAAAAAATAACATTGAATTTTTTAAAACTTACAATTGATGTCTGACATCTCCCTCTCGATCATAGCGTGTTTTCTTCTTCTATTGGCAACATAAAATGTCAATCAGTAGGCTAACATGAATTCAATGTGCTTTCTCAAAACTCTCTTAACTCTTTTATTGCTTTCAATTCAATTCTATGGTTTATTTAGAGTTAATTCCAGCAATGGTCCTCCAACTTTAATGATTTTCCAAAATTAGTCCCCGACTTTTAATTTGGACACATTTGGTCCCTTGAGTTTGTAATTCTTTCCAATAAAAGTCCTTCCGTCAAATAGAGGTTAACTAGGCGTCAAATGAAGGGGTAAGTAGTAATTTCACCTGCTTAATGTATAAATATCCGTATTTCTCCCTTCCTCTCGTATTTCTCCTTTCCTCCCTTCTATACACGACATCAGACAACGAACATCCAAGAGCTACGAACAAGTGGGAGGAAGGGAGAAATACGGATGCTCGTATACAGTGTTCGTAGCTCTTGGAGAAATACTTTCTTCCCTTCTATACGCCGGAAAGCTTCATTCGCCGGTGATAACAAGTGGGAGACCTCCGTCATGAAGATGGTGAAGTACACCAACACTGTGGAGCTTCACAAGGTTTTGGCCAGCAAAACCAATATCTAATATCCCTCAGTCTCGAACCCAGCAAAACCAATATCTAATATCCCTCAGTCTCGAACCTCCCAAAATCGTCGCATTTTCACTAATATCCCGAACGACGCCCGATTTCAGGTGGAGCGTTGCAGTCAAGTACTTCCCCGGCGGGAACGTGATGTGGCAAGGACTGTGGCGGCTGGACACCACGGCAACAAAGCATTCATCGATTGCGTTCTGTATTGCAAAGGTGTAGTAGTGGACGACGTCACCGGTGGCTCCGAACTGGGCGATTGAGAAGGAAAG
Organism: Ipomoea trifida; assembly: GCA_003576665.1. Classification (NCBI taxonomy): domain Eukaryota; kingdom Viridiplantae; phylum Streptophyta; class Magnoliopsida; order Solanales; family Convolvulaceae; genus Ipomoea; species Ipomoea trifida. Next base: position 3,136,263 of record CP025657.1, read on the forward strand.
GAGCAGGTGGGAACCCTGGAGGATGGATAAGCGTGACGTAGCTGAATATAATTGGAAGGCCAGGGAGAGAACGACGACACCAAAACTACAACGGATTGACAACATTTTCCTCTGTGTACGCTATTGGATAATAAAGTCTGAAGCTTTAACGCTGAACACCGCGAAGGAGGAAGAAGACTCTAGAAGGCTCCAGAGGCTATCATGTCCTTTCTGTTGTGTCTGGTATAACAGTCTATTGAGTCCGTTGTAACAGACTTGCCGCCATACCTCTTCCCTCCATTCCCTCCTTCTTCATCTTTATAAATACAGTGTATGTGTATGCTCAGGAACAATCAATGAGATAATTTTCCTCTTTCTCGCTTCCATTACAATATGCTCTGTTTCCTTCTTCTTTCACCATAGCCGAGCTCCGTCATACGCCGGCGTACGTTGCCCCAAAGGTGATTGCAAAGAAGGAATACGACAGCGCCAAGGTGGATTATGGTCTTGCAGGGTCATTCTCTACATTTTCTTAGACGGATTTTTACCCTTTCAAGAATACAACATTGTTGCCATGTACCGGAGGATTTACAGAAGCGATTTCAAATGCCAACCATGGCTTTCTTCCGCCGCGAGGAAACTAATCACCAAAATGCTAGACATGAACCCGAATTCAAGAATCACCATTGCCATGATCATGTCTTTGTCTTGGTTCAAGAAATTCGTCCCAAGATCCCTGAGGAAAAACGAAGGCGATTAATTTTTCGGCGAGAAGGCCAAGGAAATGGAGACGCTGAACGCCTTCCACGTCATATATATGTCCCAGGGCTTCGATCTAAGCCCCCTGTTGGAGGAGAAAAAGAAGATGGAGAAAGAAGAGATGAGATTCGCGACTACAAAGCCGGCAAGCAGTATGATGTTGCGTATACAATGAAGGAAAGGGAAAGGAAAGGAAGGGAGAAAATAGGACGAATTTATACATTAAGCAGGTGAAATTACTACTTACCCCTTCATTTGACGCCTAGTTAACCTCTACTTGACGGAAGGACTTTTATTGGAACGAATTACAAACTCAAGGGACCAAATGTGTCCAAATTAAAAGTCGGGGACTAATTTTGGAAAATCATTAAAGTCGGAGGACCATTGCTGGAATTAACTCGTTTATTTACAACGTATTATATAAATTTTTAAAAGTAAAATTTGAATTTGGTCGATGTGTTTTTAACTACAAAATTTGTATTATGTATAGGTATAGCGTATTTGCCTAGTAGTAGTAGTAGTAGTTTGGACATTATACTACTTATTCCCTTACAATTCTCCTACCAAACATTGAAATTCTCAGTAATTCTATTTTTGCAAACTCAAAACTGGATTTAAATTCCTACTTTATTCCGTATTATTCATCTCCTATGAAATTTTAATTTTTTTTCTCCTAATTTTTTCCCTCCAACCAAACGCCCCGTAGGGGATGCCAATGCCTCAAAACAATTTTTTTTTTTCTTTTGTTTGTATGCACTTGGCTGTCTTGTTTATCTATTTTGTTTGTTTATTTTTAGTCACAAACAAATGAGTCAACCTATTATATTGCACATTTGCACACAAATAAATTATAGTCCATAAGTAAAACAGAATATTATTTAGTGACAAAATATTTGTGATGGTTACACTTATTTGAGGAGAACGAAATTGAAATTTCATAGAAAATAAATTATCGGGAAGATTAATTATATTTTTTGGTTGGTGAAAAATAAATTACTGTGAATATTGATTTTATTATTGTAAGGGCCGATTACTAAGGTTGCAGAAGGTGCTAGTTGGACATATGGAGACGGCCGAGTAATAACAACAATAATAGGCTCTACACAGTCCATAGGCCTTAGCGTTGTCGTTGCCGGATGTCCAAAGCTTCCAATCGTCTAGTCGCCACAACCACTCTCCACGTCGCAACTTTGCGTTTGCGAAAGAGTACTTTGGCAGATTTTTTTTTAGCCATTTAGGAATTTTATATTTTGGAGAAATTTCAAAATTGACTTGTTTCGCTCAAAACGACAAAATACTCTATTGACTCGGCCAAATTGTCTGAGTTAAGCGCCTAGTCAACCAGCCAACTAATAAGCGCCTAGGGTGAAATTCCCTCGACCTAGGGGCGCCTAGCATCTAATCCGCACTGATTTTTACAACACTGAATAGAATAGAATATTGTTAGAACGTTCAATGCTTGTAGTCTTGTACAAATCTAGCTCAACATACTAGTTGGGCTTAATGGGTTTGGTGTGTAAACTGTAAAGATTGAAGAAGAGACCAACTAAAACTATGATTTGATTAATGTATTCTGTATGTTTTCAAATCAACATACCATTTGATGAGTATCTATTTTGTTGGCAAATTATTGTGTGGACCAAGGCCCAAAACGACGTCGTTAAATTTTATAATTTAAAATAATATACATTATGAATTAGAATAATGTTGGATATTAAATATTTACATTGTCGACCTTCTAATAATATGAGAAGAAGATGAGCCAAAAAGTCACCTTCCAATCCTAAGATTCCTATGTATTCAAGGTTGGGCTGCCAACTTAAGCAACAATGTTATGGATTGGAAACTTATAAGAGCTTTTGTATGTTGAACATATAATATTAATATAAAAACATAAATGTGTAGTCTAATTATCACCTTAGCCTTTTAGAGTGTGCCATCCTCCATCCTCCACTTTCTATCTTGACTGGTTTCCGATGAAACCAAACTAGTTTCTACTGGTTTCCGATGAAACCAAACTAGTTTCTACTGGTTTCCGACGAAACCAATCTAGTTTCTAAACCAGTTTGGTTTCGTCGAAAACCATTCAAGGTAGAAAGCGGAGGATGGCGGAAGAAAGTCGAGGAAGCATTCTCGGAAGAAGCCAGGAAGAAGAAGCCGTTGGATCCGAAAGGGAAGTCATTTTCCAGATAAATCAAACTATTTTCCCTTTGACGGGAAATCATTTTCTGTTGACTTCAATTTTTCACTCTCTCCCAAACATTGGAAACCCGGAACCCTAACACTTAAACCTATTGTGCTTCAATTGAAGAAATGAGGGATGTCTTAACAACTCTTGCACTGAAATTTAACGATCAGTTCTCTCCAACATGCATTTAGGTTTCGCGACTTACGATTCAAAATGCAGAATGCACAACACAAAAGAAGAGAATGTGATCAAAGAATAATGCCATTTAACTAGTCCAAACTTACAGAATATGGCATCACGGTGATAAGTTCAGAGATCTTTTTATACCTCGAAGGGCACCCCACATGAAAGTTGAAACGACGAATAGTACTACTCCAGTTATAACGGCATACTTGAGCCCGAGGTTTACCAGCAAGTTTACGAGGAGGCCAGCCAAGACGACACCTACAAAGTTCGCTGAAACCGCAGACCAGAATGGCATTTCAAGGACCGAAGCGATAATAGCTCCCGTCCAAGCTCCAGTTCCGGGGAATGGGACGGCCACAAAGAGCATCAGACCAAGCCATCGAAATTCCTCCACGGGACCCGCCTTCTTCTTTGTCCAATCCAAAAACATTTCCAGAAACCGAGAGGCTGACCGGTTGTTCTGGACCAGGAAATTTGCAAATCTCTTCAAGTATAGCACGATGAAAGGCACCGGAAACATGTTCCTACAATCGCAACATCAACACTTACTCATTATGAGTCAAACCTAAATCATGGTAATAGCTCCCTAATATACACATTATTAGCACCGAAAAAAAATGATACCACTGCTCAACTTGTAAAAATTAAAATTTTGTTATTGCTTGAATTTCCTAACTACTAATTCTAACCTATCAAGTGCTGATTTCATAGAATAAATCTTTAACTTTAAGTCTGGTATTTTCAGAATAAATCTGAGCCCATAATCTATCACACTATACTACAAAGGGATTAATTGAGAATGCTCAACCAAACATACATTCACATAGAATAAGCACATTTCACTTTAAAACACCTGATAATCAAAGAATTGCAGAAATTATTTCATGGGCTCAAAACAATTAGAATAAGACGCTTATCACTATGCCAAAAACTATAACTTGTAGCGAAGGCGCAAGGTGCTGGACTTGACCCTTTAGGCCTCCGCCCAACAATCCTTTAGCCACCAAACAATTCCCCCTAGGGATCAAACACTTACCCCCAAAAGCTATAGCTCGTAGCGATAGCTTAACTTTATTTCTTTATACCGCCACATTTCGAAAGGGCAGAGTGTGTTGGACTTGACCCTTCAAGCCTCTGCCCAACATTCCTTTAGCCACCAAACAATTCCCCCTTGGGATCAAACACTTACCGCCAAAAGCTATAACTCATAGCAAAAGTGTAACTTTATTTCCTTATACCGCCACATTTCGAAAGGGCAGAGTGTGTTGGACTTGACCCTTCAGGCCTCTGCCCAACATTTCTTTAGCCACCAAACAATTCCCCCTTGGGATCAAACACTTACCGCCAAAAGCTATAGCTCATAGCAAAAGTGTAACTTTATTTCCTTATACCGCCACATTTCGAAAGGGCAGAGTGTGTTGGACTTGACCCTTCAACCTCCGCCCAACAGTCTCCTAGCCACCAAACAATTCTCGCTCGAGATCAAGCGTTTACCACTACGCCAGAAGCTATATCTCATAACGCGAAAAACACAACTTTATTTCCTTATACCGCCACATTTTCGAGCAGCAGGTGCTGAACTTAGCCCTTCCGGCCTCCCCCAACAATCTCCTACCAACTAAGGTGTTGGACTTGGCCCTTGACGGGCCTCCGCTCAACAAGAACATATTTACAAGGTGTTTATCACATTCTAATTGAATACTCATGGGGCATTCAAATTACTGAAACAATTGGGCAAATGTGAGACTAACCCTAGAACAGACAACACAGTGAGGGGCAAAGGCTTTAACTGCAACCAATAACCCACAGGAATTGCCCCACGAAGCTCAAGCACAGGCAATGTAGCCAAGGCAAATACAACAATCTCATCTTTCCACCCCAAACCCCTCAAAGCAGTAGCCACTTTCACACCAAACCCCGAAGCTTTGATAGAATCAGCCGCAGCCTTAGCATCCCCAGAAACTGCAAACAAACAAATCGATACAGAAGCCCAGAACAACGCCCAGAGCAGGGATTTCGCCGGCTTCTCCTCATCCCCCAATAAGCCCTCATTTTCAATCGCTTCAATCAAATCATCCGTGGACGCTCTTGGAACTATCAATTTGGGAAATTTTGAGTTCTTGGGATTAGCAAATTGATGAAATGTAGCGAAATACTTGGACTTCAAGTGAAATTGTCCGTTCTTAACCGGAAAAAAGCTAATTTTGGGGAATGGTAGTTTGGGTTTAGAGCTTCCATGGATAAAGAACGCCGGCGAGTGTGATAAAGAAGTGGTCATTTGGTGAAAACAAGCATAGGGTAGGATATTCAAGAAATGGGAAATAAAGTTTACATTTTTAACTACTCTCTTGTACGAAATCTTAGGTAATATCGGTATCCTTGGAAGACTGAGAAGTACGGAGTGATAAATGTGATATACAAACAAAATATAGGGAGGATAAGCCGAGGAGATGTTTCCACTTTCCAGTTCTTGAAAATGCAGATTTTGCCAGTGTAAATTTGAATTAATCTCACAAATGCCTTTCAACTATCCCACAAATGCCAAGACCTTGTGGTCCAGTGGCATCAAACCCTTCCCTTATATGGGAGGTGGTGGGGTGGTGGGTTCGCTCCTCAGTGAAGTTTCAATCGAAAGTAGTTATGAACAGATGTTGCATTCTAATAGAGTTAGCAGTATTCAAAAAAAAAAAATAACTAAAAAGAAAAAACTATCCCAAAATATCAAAATTCATCTTTAACTTTTACTTACACCAAATTAAGTCATTATCTTTGCATATCTTACATGCTTTAGTCATCTTTGACCATTTTCTCATAGCCTCTCTCAAACTCATTTGTATTTAAATGCAACATTTGATATTAGCGTTTTGAGAAAATAAAATTCTTTCAACAAAACACCCCTAATAAGAGCATTTAAGGCTCGTTTAATAAAGAGCCTTAAAAGCTCCTCAATGCCTTGCCTAGGACAAGTTGAAATTATTCGAGTCTTAAAACTTCTTATAAGCATCAATGCTTCATTATCACTTTTCCCACAATAGGTAACTAAGGCTCCCCTTGTGTTTTTTAATGTATTATTATTATTATTATTATTATTATTATTATGCTCTTATATGTTATCTTACACATTAACTCTAACGTTAAATATTTAATTTTACCAAACATTTTTTACAAACTATTGATACAATTTGCTGTGCAATCCGCTATCTACTAATTGCTAATCACTGATTGTCAAATAAGATCATAGAGGGGATTTAAATGAGAACGCTCGCTCTAAAAATTTATGAATTTATCTAAACTTTCGATTTGTGTTGAATTGTTGATCTTGTGGATCATGTTTTTTGAAATAATTTAATCTTTTTAAAATTTATAAATAACTCACATTAGACTATTTCTAAATTTTGAATTGCAATTGTGTTCCAAGTTAATTATGAATAAATTAATGGACGATTGCTTGAAAATAGGATAAGGTTATTTTATAATTAATTAAAACTTAAAATTTTATAATTAATCATTGGCCACTTTTTACACCAAGTTCTTATTTGATCTGAAATTTATTGATATGTTAAATTAAGCTTAAGCATGATTTTTCCCCGCAGAAAGTTAATGCGATTCGAACAGTATTGTAGTTTGAGGAAGTAAACAATGGAAGAAAACGAAAGATTCGAAGAAAAGCAGGAAGAAGAAGAAGAAGAGATATGGAGTTGGGGAGCAGGCACAGAGGGTCAGCTGGGAACGGAGATGCTCTCCGACGAACACAGCCCTCAGCTCCTCCATTCTCTCTCCTCTTTCGCTCCCATCTCTCTCCTCGCCTGCGGCGGCGCTCATGTCGTCGCCCTTACCTCAGGTCTCTTTCCCTTCTATCTACATCCATGGACACCATTAATATTTTATTCATCATGTATTTCTTGGTTACCCAAAATTCAATTTTTTAAATAAAAACTACTTTGCTGTAATGATGTGTGTTGAAACTCAATTGTTATACCATGGAGTAGGGTTCATATTGCATTGTGAACCTGATACAAAAATTCTTTACTTGTTAACACATTTTATACTTACCGTTAAATAAATAATTTGATAATTGCTGAAATATAATACGATAGCTACATGTAGAAGCTGTAAACTACAGGTACAGAATGTGTCATACAAAATCTGAAGGTTATTTTTGGACCAGGTTTACAATGTAAGATAGACTCTGGTCCATGGTATAATTTGCCGTTGAAACTGATGATGTAAAAACCCTGATAGTAGAGAAAGAAAAGAACATAAAAGAGCAGAAGTAATATATATTGCAGATGATTATACTTTAAACTCTGTTGTCTTATTCTTGTCATTACAAAGTTTGTTCAAAAGCTCTTTATATAGGTGTATAAGGCACTATAAAGTATGAATGTAGATGCAAAAAATTAGGATCCTTGTAAGATAGGATGTAGAGCAGATGAAATATTCAACAGTAAATAAATTAAAATAATCAGAATTTATGTTGGTCCAACAAGATTGAGTTGAACTCCAAAAACGACAATATTCGAATTTGAATCCTGCAGGTGGAAGAGTGGTGACATGGGGTAGGGGTACTTCTGGGCAATTAGGCCATGGGGAAGCTGTTAACAATTTGCAGCCTAAGGCTATAGAGGCTTTCGGAGGCTTTGTTATAACACATGTTTCTGCTGGTTGGAATCACTCCGGTTTTGTTTCAGGTATCTTTTATCTCACCTTCACCTTATCATTTGCTTATTCAAATCTTCAGCTTATCGAACTTTTAACTCTTTCTGTGCTTTTTCACTGTGTCATTTCATTGAATGTGCTAATTTTACTTTACAAAGTTTGAGAAGTTCTATGTTTTGTTCTATTTGATCTATGACTAGAAAATGTGCTTATAACTTGCTTTTGGATTTCAATTTGGTCTGTTGCTAGATAACGGTCACCTTTTCACTTGCGGTGATGGTACATTTGGACAGCTTGGTCTTGGGGATTATTTATCGCGCTCTTCTCCTGTAGAAGTATCATATTTGAGCGCTAAACATGTCAAGCAAATTGCTTGTGGCATGCGCCATTCACTTGCTTTGATCAAAGGTATAATTGTGTCAACAAAGTAATTCATTATCTGTTTATTTAGCATTACGCAAAGCAAAGTAAACAGTTCTGCTTTTATTTAACCACAGGATAAAGCATTATTAAACAAAATGTGCAAAACCTTCGTTTACATCCCTAAGTATATTAATATAAAATTGGGCTTCGAGGAAGGGTTCTTATTTCAATTCAACAACAATTAGCTTCATGAACTGAAAACGGTTATTCCAGGTGATTTGGGAGATCGAGTTTTTGGATTTGGGTCTGGAAAGCGTGGTCAACTGGGTATATCTGATGATAAAGTAAAATCAGTAGCCATTCCTCAGGTCACTTTGGGCTTGGAAAACCTTAAAATCAACGCCATTATTGCAAATGGAGACCATAGTGCAGCAATATGTGGTAAGTTTCTATGGTGCAAACTTTAGTCTCAGCTGTAAAGTAATCCTCCCTAATTGGCGTCAACCTTATGCAACTCTTACTTATTCTTTGCGCACTGCACTCCGTGCTTTTTGTTTATTTCCATCGTGTAAGCTGATGGACATTTGTACACATGGGGAAGAAGCTTTGGCAGTGACTCGGATATGTATACGCCCAGGTGTGTTACAGTGAGGTCATCGTTCTGCAGTGCTGCTCTAGGATGGAATCATGCTCTAGCGTTAACAGGTACTTGATACAGTGATCCTTAAAATAATCAATTCTGTTGAGCATATAATATAGAAACATAAATGTGTAATCCAACTACTAACTTAGACTTTTAGTTAAGATGGAGCACATGCTTTAATTTGGTATCAGAGTCAACCCCATGCCAAAAGTCATGGGTTTGAATATCTACATTGCTCCACACTTTGCTTGGAGCCCGTCAAATCGGCTTACACATGTAAGGGGGTGTTAAATGTGCAATCCAACTACCAGCTTAGGCTTTTAGTTGAGATGGAGAACATGCTTCAATTAATTTAACCTTCTATTATGTTAATATGTGGAAAGAAGTAAGAGATGTTGTACTATTACATGTTCATAACAAGCTTTTATTTATTTATTTTAAATTTTTAATAAATAATGTACAGGTGATGGGGAAGTGTTCATGATAGGTGGCTACAAGATTAAGCAAACATCCGAAGATGCAGGTTCATGGCCTTCATTTATTCTAATAGGATCAGTGCCATTTGTGGTTTTCACATGATAATGATATTTCTTTCCACTTGGGTTATTGCTATCTGTTGATGAATCTTTCCCGTACTTCAATAGGAAGAAAACCAAAAACTACCTCTGTTTTCTGTTGTTAATCTATCGGTATTGTTAAGAGTCCCACTTTGAAAATATTAGAGAGAACATATGGGTTTATAAGGCCATGAGTTAGACTAGCTAATTGATTGGATTCAGTTTTTTAGTGTGGTTTGGTCCATGTGCATTATCGCCTAGTTGAGCGACCTTGGTATTGGTGGTGTCCAAATCTTTCGTTCTAGGGGAGGGTTCAATCCAATTTCAAGTGAGCAACCACATGTTTTTATACGTTTGTTTATACGTGCAGGAAATGGAGGGATTGTGAAAAAGATTGATGCTCTTGATGGGATAAAGGTTCTTCAAATTTCATCTGGAGCTGAGCACTCGGCCTTGGTAACAGGCAAGTATCTTACACGATTTGAGAATGAAAAAGTCGTTTCTCTACTTCTTATAAATCAACGGATTGGTTATTAGTGTATCATTTGACGTATGTAGATGATGGATCAGTAATGACATGGGGATGGGGGGAGCATGGTCAACTTGGCTTTGGAGATACAAATGATGAAGCCGATCCCCGAGTTGTGAGTTTGAGTCATGAGCATGCTAAGAAGCAATCGATCGCTAAAGTTTACTGTGGCAGTGGCTTCACCTTTGTTTTGAAGAAGCATGCTGGGTAAATTATCAGAGAATTAAATTACTGCATAGTAACTGGATTTTTAAGCTTTTAGACCACTGTGAATACAATCTTGGATTCTTGGTGACTGGTGAGGTGCCTTTTAGTGTATTCTGTTTTATACATCAGAAGCAGTATTGTTTTGCCTCATAAGTTCTTGTACTAGTTGTAGTGTTGTACCAAAAGTGGTTCCATTTTGGTGTTGTAAATTGATGGTGAATGCCATGATAAATTGATAGAGTTGATTGCATATTTGGTCCTGGGGAGTGGGGACCAATACCATAATAATATGCCTCAAATGGACTCCTTGTGAGCAAAGTGTTCAGGCAAGGGGTGGAAACCTATAGACTGACAAGGCAACTTGCGGTTTATCTCTTTCAAAGACTCTTGGATAGGGGTTTTTGAGAGTTTAGGATTAGTAAATAGTCTGACGTAAGCTGGAAAAATTAATGTATAAAAAAAAACCTCAAATGACTAAAAGTGTCACACTTTTAATAATTAGAAGCCAAATTAGATTGATTTTGAACTCAAGACTAAAAGTGAAAAAAATATACCCTCCATTTTATATGTATTATTTATTATTCACTAATTAAATCAACTATTTCTTTTTCTATTCAATGTTAACAGAACTAGACACAAAATACTATTTACTATTAACTAATTAAATCAACTATTTCTTTTTCTATTCAATGTTAACAAAACTAGACACAAAATAGAACTATCTAAAGACTCAATATTCAAAATCCCTCCATTTGAACCCAAAGGTATTTAGCAAAGATTGTTCTATTTTGTCAAACAAATTGTAACAAATCCTGAAATACCAAACATTTCATAATGTGTACTAGGTTAAATTCATTTACTCTACTAAGAAGAAAATAACTAAAACAACAACGATAAATAGTACAACTAAAAAGTTGAATAGAAAACTAATGTTACAATGTTTACAGATACAGTTTAGGTAGGAGTTTCCATCAATCACCTATTACTCTAAAATATATTCTGAGAATGTTTTTGCACTGACAGTTGTTTCAGTGCAAGAAGCTGCTAACCTAGTAGTAGTACATCCATATGTACAGAAAGAATGTAATTGAATCAGCTCGTGAACTGTAAACATGTTGGTTTTACGTCACCGCAGAAAGAATACTACAAAAATTTAGTATGAAAGTTGATATTCTGTGTGAAATCCTCATAAAAGAATCAACCATCCATCTGGATTTACTGCAATGCACCTCCACTGCTGATTCAATGCCCAGAGCCTTTTATGTGATGATGAGTAGATTATTTTCATGTCCATGGTTGACAATGATGGGGCGTAAAGGATCAACCTTCCATTTGCCATCAACAATGAACTTGATCTGCAAATGAAATGCAATGATCAATATGTTGAGCATATAATATATAAACATAAATGTGCAATCCACTGTCAGCCTAGCACATGCTTCAATTTGGTATCAGAGTCAACCGCATGCCAAAGGTCAAAAAAGAGACTATGGTCTATGTGTTGCTTGAAGCTCGTTAAAAGTATTGAGCATATCATAACATCAATGTGCAATCGAACTATTAACTTAGACTTTTAGTTGAGATGAAAGACATGCTGTAATTCAATATTCACAACTCAAAAGGAGTATATATATACTGTCGAAACACAGCAGTAGAGATGATGACCTACCTCATATCTGCCGGGATACAACAGCATGGTCACAGAAAAAATACCAGCACTTGATTTCTCCATCTTCCTCTGCAACCACTTTAACTGTACTATTATGATACCAATCAAGGAATGGGATTATTTTTCCATAAACAAATTATAAAAGCTGACACAATATCTACCATTGAAACCCTTTAAATCTTTACTTCGGGAAGAGTGTACTGTATACTTGGCATCGATAAAACCAAATGTCTATTCTCAACTAAAGCTACATTATATTTATTGAGTATTTTTAACTCAGAAAGATGGGAACCACTGAATAATCAAACCAGTTCGTGGGGCTCATCATAATGCTGATGGAGAAAAAAAATGAAAATTCAAAGATTCACATTTAAGGAAACAAGGAAAAAGAGGTGTTGTTGAGAGTAGTACTAGAGGTGCTTGAGGAAGAACTCTCATCAGAGGTGTTGGAGATAGTAGAACTACTCAAAGAGAAAATAATTCTGGTAAAAAACAAATTATGAAAAGGACTATTATTATTATTATTATTGTTTTAATGTAGTTCCTTATCACCAGAAATCTGCCAAATTAATAGGCATTTTATTTGCCCTGTTAATCATTGTTACAATATTATGACAGGAATAAACACTTTGCATTCCGCTGGTCCATTCAAATGAAACAAACCTTGCAGCTTTTATGCTATTCTATCAAACATCCTTAAATTGTGCTTTAAACTTAGCATGCCTTAAGCAAAATGAATGACTATGAGCACAAAAAATGAATGAACATGAGTATCATCTCAATCTGTTACATCTTTGGCTACTCTAACCATTGCATAAGGCATAAGCACCATCAAAGAAGGGTTGAAAATTCACAAGAGTTTGCACTTCAATTAAAGCAAAAACTGCTTCTTCTTCCTAATAAGCCTAGTGAAGCAAAATCAAACCTGAGATGTCCAACCGTCAAAAGAGCCTGCCAGAAGAACTTCTGAAGCTGAATTGGGCCAAACAATATGCGTAGTACGCAGAAGCTCTGTAGCTAGATAAGCGCCATTAATTCTATTCTGCTTCTTTTCCATCGTCTTTTGTGCATCACTGAAAATGTACGGTATTAAAGTACTAATTAAATAAATGTATCCTGACTTATTCCAGAGAACACAAAGAAATTTAAGATATCATCCATACGTAGTTGCCAATGCCATTTTCCCCTCAAGTACTGTTAGCTTTGCACGTATTGACCGCAATCTCATCTGGGCATGCATGAGCTGATTCTCCTGGAACTCCAATGCATCAGAAAGTTTTTGCAAATCAGTAGGAGAGCTTCCAATAACCTGAGGAAAATATGCAGGAAATCACTTCAAAAGACTACCAGACAACTTATTTGCACGCAAGCTCTAATTTTTATTTCAAAAGATTGGTTGTCATGCATAGGCTTAAACATTTGGAACCATATTTTATTTCTTCTTTCTTCTTTCGTCCTTTAAAAGAGGCTTTCCATACAGCATGTTTGGTGCACGGAATGAAATTTGGAGAAATTGAAATCTCATCCTCCTCCTGTCCAGAAAAGACTCAACTACAAATTTACAGACTAACAATCCCAGTCTTATTCTGCCCCCTAAAACCCATATCCATAGAAACCAACAACCCCTACAAATGATCTCATTGCTTCAACAAAGGGATTAATTGCCAGTTTCCTTTAACAAAGATATCTAACTGATCTGGAGTTCTTTAGCTAATTGTGTTAGAAACAGAGCTTGAGCTCATTTTGTACAGTTGTAAGACTGCTTAAACAATTTGAAAGGAATACATAAGAACCAAAATACCAAAGTGTCAATGTCCAATACTTGGCCAAAAGTGATATGCATCATTGACTAGGGTTATTTACCAAAATGGAAAATTGGAGGATTTTCTGGAAATAAAAAAGGAAATCGGAGAAGTGGAAATATGGAAAATGGAAAACTTGTTTACTAAAATCAATTCTTGGTGTTTTACCTCTTTTGAACTGTTTTCTTCACTCTTGAACCTTATCAACTGAAGCGCCGAATTAAGCTCGACTTCTAGATGCTGTATGCGAGCTCTTATGTCTTTGTGATTGGCACCACTCTGTCTGTGTAAATCTCCTGTACCATTTTCAGTCACTACAACTGAGTGGTCTATTGAAGTTCTTTTACCTTCTTGATTTCGACCAAAAGTAATCTCTGCAGCTGCACATTTTAGGTAGAATGAATGAATAAAAAAGAGAGGAAAAACTGATTTATATATATATATATATATTCATGCCAGGTTTCAAAGGATGGTAATTAGATGAAAGGAAATAAATACGTTCAAATTCTGCATCCTGAAAGCCAGCACGTTGAATGCTCCAAGTTCTCCATGAATCTGATGCATCAGTGATGGTTTGTCCTAGATAACTCCTGCCTATTTACATCACACAAAAGTTGAAATCTTGTGTTTTAGAATTTGGTGGCACAGATAGTCTGCATCAAATGAATGAAACAAAATCTGAAGTATCACAGGTGACAGGCCAACAAGTTCTAACAAAAATGCCAGGCTCATGAAAGCCATGCACCATAACCCTTGTAATAGTTCAACTAGTCCCATTAAAAACTGCTGAAATGTTGAAGTTAATTATGTCCATCCAGATAATATTATACAATGAATTTTTTTTTTTGAAGATTGTGAAATCATCATTAAACAGCATTTAACCCCCATCAACTAATCAATTGTTCAAACCATTTAATTTATTCTTAGACACAACAACCACTAGCTAAGTGTAAGCAAAACATACCCACAGCAGCGGTCATGACATTCTGATCACTCCCATCATCTCTGTTTAAATCCCACTTTCCATTGCTAGATTTGTCTGAATTCATATCAAAAGATGATTTTCTGTGTTTCTCTAATCGCCTCAATATGCCCTCAACTCCACTATCTTCCTCTGCTCCATTTTCTCTGAGCCAAAGGGGGAACAACAGAAAGAAAATAACTTTAAAAAAAAACTATTTATAAAAATTCTTAGCAATCTAGAATACATAGCTAAGCCGTAGGAATAGAGAATAAAACCTACAAATTTATGAAGACTAATAGAGTAATACTTTTCAAGTTTTCTTTTTCTTCAATTCCAGCAATAAATTAAGAGTTAATTGTCAAAGAATTATCAATTATTACAAAAAGAACATGTGAATTATTGAACAAAATTACCAAGGTTTATCCAAAAAACATTTCCCATGACATGCATTCTTCTAATAACATGAAATATGAATATTAAGAACTGAGTCATGAAAACATACAAAATGATTTCAAAGTTTGATCCATCCATATACCCTGTAAACCTCAAGTTAAAGTCCTAAATAGGAAGCTCACAATGATCTACCAGAAGAAGACACACTTTGAGAAGAGCCATTGACACAGAGAGAGTCCTCTTCATTGTTGTCAAAAGCTCCACTATCTTGACAACTCTTGACCCTCCTTCGAAACTCCTCCATATCAAAATCAATATCAACTGC
Source organism: Ipomoea trifida (assembly GCA_003576665.1). Lineage (NCBI taxonomy): Eukaryota > Viridiplantae > Streptophyta > Magnoliopsida > Solanales > Convolvulaceae > Ipomoea > Ipomoea trifida. The sequence continues at coordinate 3,151,486 of CP025657.1, forward strand.
CTCGGCTTCTTGGACCTCATTTTCATCATCCTCTGAATCCCAGCCAAGCAAGAACCACCCGCCTTTCCTCCTAATAGCCTCAACCAAATCAAATCTCCCCGCTTCCTCCAACTCTTTCCTGGAAGGGAACGCCCCAGGCTTCTCGGAATCCCTCATGAACTCCAATATCCTCGCCTCCAGCTCCGCGTCCCCTTCCGCACTCGCCGACCCTCCACCCCCACCACACCAACAACAAGAATCAATACCCCTCCCCTTCCGCCTCAGTTGGACGCCCTCCTGTTTCTTCCTCGCCACAAAACTAAATACCGGGCACCGGAGCTCCAACCCGCGGCTGAGCGCCAAGACCGAAGAGCGACGGAACGAGGATTTCAATTGCGGAGGAACGCAGAAATGTGTTGGGGTCCTGATGAGCGACACCATTTCTCAGGCATTTCGTCGAACACAATGAGAGCGGTGGTGGCGGATATGAAATGAAAGCTGCAAGAAGAAGAAGAACCGAGCAGTGAAGCAACGAACAATCCTGTACCGAAAAGCGTAGCGTGCATTAAATGCGTAAGCATGAGTTTTCGTTCTCTGATTGATTGTTTATACTAATTTCATTCTCAGGTATTTTGTGTTCTTTACTTCATCTCAATAAAGTAATAGTTTCCCAATTCCCATAACAATATTACTTTGCCTACCGTTGCGGGTTATGAATTGGTTATGCCGTTTGGAGGGCAAGAACGGTTGGATACTTCCATTCTAAATTTCTATTTTTAATCCCACCCCCATAAACCAATTAAAATACTTCGCAGGGATGATCTGTTTGGAAACTCGAAAAATGACGTTTAGAAGTCATTTAAAACAAATCGTATTTAGCTATTCAAATAAAATAAATAAATTCAAAGTAAAATATTTATTCTTGTCAATAAAAAATGTTCATTTTAACAAAAAAATGTCTTTTTAAATGTTTAGTCAGAATATATTTTATGAGTTCTTTATTTTTTCGTATTTCTAACCTCTCTCCAAGCTAGTCAAGATGGAATCTGATTGTCAAGTTTTAGTTTTTAACCTTTTCAATTCTTTATCGAACCGATCTTATGTTGGAACCATTATAGCTTACTATTTTCATCTTTTACAATCATTAGCTAGTTCTGTGCTTTACTACGCCCATAGGAACATTAATGTGGCTGCTCATGCTTTAGCTAAAGTTCTGTCTCACTCGGTATGGTATGATGTACCCCTGACATTTTGAGTGCTTTAATCTAAAGTTGGGTTGTTTGCTTTCAAAAAAAAAAAAAAAAAAAAAAAAAAAAAAAAAAAAAACTCTCCAAGCTAGTTTATGGTATATGTCCAAATTTTCAATACACAAAAATAATTCAAAATTTAAAATAGTACAAATGTAAAATGGTGTTGAGAGAACACTTTTTTCAATAAATAGTGTTGTTATCCTTCGTAATATGATGAGATAGACAAATTTCTTATATTTATAAAAGAAAAAAATAAATAAATAAAATTGATAGATTTTCAATCACTTAGAAAATAGATATCATGCATCCCCTATATAAGATTTACTTTTCTTAATATCATAGAATTAGATTCCCAATTGACCTGAAATTGCACCAATTTGAGAATAATTTTCACACTTCTTAAATTCCCAATAAAATTTGAGGTCTTCAAGTTACCAAACACATCTTAGGGATGACAATTCAATCCGACCACCAACGGAGAAAATTAGTCCATACCTTAACAGGGAAAATTGATCCATGCCCTGACGAGAACGGGGACAAGAATAGCATCTTGCCCCAAACCAGACCACGATTCCACAAATTATATTATATTTAAAGATAATATTTAATTAATAATTTATTTATTTATATGATATGAATATAAAAGTATATTGAATGAATAAATTGTTTTGTTTTGTTACGTTTGGAGTTTGAAACAATTTGAATATTTAGGAATTTGATATTTTGGTTTTTATCTACTTACTAACAACGCCTAGTAGGTGTGTTACATTGAGGGTGGTTGTAAATTGGCGACCACCATGATTTATTATTTTTTAATTTATTTTTTTTGTTTCTTTTTCTTCCTCAGGGTGCACGTTAAGCGCACCAGCAATGCCTAGTAGGTGCGTTACGTTGAGGGTGGTTGACAACATGCGACCACCCTCATTTATTACTTTTTATTTTTTTATTTTATTTTTTGTTTCTTTTTCTTCCTCAAGGTGCACGTTAAGAGCAACAACAACGCCTAGTAGGTGCGTTACGTAGAAGGTGGTTTCCAATTGGCAATCATCCTCATTTATTACTTTTTGTTTTTTTTTCTTTTATTTTTTATTTGTTTTTTTTTTCTTCCACAAGGTGCACGTTAAGAGCACCAGCAACGCCTAGTATGTGCGTTACATTGACCACCCTCATTTATTACTTTTTAATTTTTTCTTTTATTTTTTTTTGTTTCTTTTTCTTCCTCAAGGTGCACGTTAAGCGCACTAGCAACGCCTAGTAGGTGCGTTATGTTGAGGGTGGTTGCCAACTGACGACCATCCTCATTTATTACTTTTTTTTCTTTTATATGTTTTGTTTCTTTTTCTTCCTCAAGGTGCACGTTAAGCGCACCAGCAACTCCTAGTAGGTACATTACGTTGATATTGTTGCCAACAGGCTACCACCCTCATTTATTATTTTTTATTTTTTATTTCTTTTTTGTTTCGTTTTTTTTCCTCAAGGTGCACGTTAAGTGCACCAGCAACGGCTGGTAGGTGTGTTACGTTGAGGGTGGTTGCCAACTAGCGACCATCCTCATTTATTACTTTTTTTTTTCTTTTGTTTTGTTTTTTTTTTTTCTTCCTCAAGGTGCACGTTAAGCGCACCAGGAACGCCTTGTAGGTTCATTTCGTTGAAGGTGGTAGCCAAATGGCGACCACCCTCATTTATTACTTTTTATTTTTTTTTGTTTCTTTTTCTTCCTCAAGGTGCACATGAAATGCACCAGCAACGCCTAGTAGGTGCATTACGTTGACGGTGGTTGCCAAAGCGCACTATCAACGCCTAGTAGATGCGTTACGTTGAGTGTGGTTGCCAACTGGCGACCACCATCATTTATTACTTTTTATTTTTTTTTTCTTTTATATGTTTTGTTTCTATTTCTTCCTCAAGGTGCACATTAAGCGCACCAGCAACTCCTAGTAGGTGCATTACGTTGATATTGTTGTCAACAGGCTACCACCCTCATTTATTATTATTATTATTTTTTTGTTTCGTTTTTTTTTTCCTCAAGGTGCACGTTAAACGCACTAGAAACGCCTAGTATGTGCGTTACGTTGAGGGTGGTCGCCAATTACTTAATTTTTTCTTTTATTTTTTTTTTGTTTTTTTTCTTTCTCGAGGTGCACGTTAAGCGCACCAACAACGCCTAGTAGGTGCGTTACGTTGAGGGTGGTTGCCAACTGGCGACCACCCTCATTTATTACTTTTTATTGTTTTTTTTTTGTTTGTTTCTTTTTCTTCCTCAAGGTGCACGTTAAGCGCACCAGCAATGCCTAGTAGGTGCATTATGTTGAGGGTGGTTACCAAAGCGCACCTGCAACGCCTAGTTGGGGCGTTAAATTGAGGATAGCTTCCAATTAAGGACCACCATGATTTATTACTTTTTAATGTTTTCTTTTATTTATTTTTTCTTATTCTTCCTCAATGTGCACGCTGAGCGCACCAGCAATGCCTAGTAGGTACATTACATTGAGGATTGTTGCCAAATTGCAGCAGCAACGTCTAGTAGCTGCTAGGGGTGTAAACAAATCAAATAATTTTGATTCGATTCGTGATTCGAATTCGAATTCGAATATTTCGATTACGAATCCGAATTCAAATACACATTTTGATTCGAATGTTATTCAAATCCAAATACAAATCAGGATAGATTCGATTCGAATAGTATTCGAATATATATATATATATATATATATATATATATATATATATATATATATATATATATATATATATATATATATAAACTAGTAAAGGCATAAACCCTAAGCTAAAATAAAAGTAAGAGCAGCCGCTTCAGTGCTTCACCCTTCAGTCTTCCCAGTTCGGCAGCCGCAGTTCCCAACTTCGCCTCTTCCACCAACTGCTTCGCCCTCTTCTTATCCTCCCCTTTTCACGGCAGACTACCGTCGTGGCAAGGAAGCACGACAAAAAGGAGAGCAGCTCAGCAAGGCAGGGCAGCAACTCCTCACGACCACTATCATTCGGCGAAGGCAACAATATTCACGACCGCGACAATTTTTGTTATATTTTATCTTAATTTATTGAAAAATTTAGAAAAAAAAATTAAGATAGTCATTTCGAATTCGAATATTCGAGTCGAATCGAATATATTCGAATAAATTGGTCGAATCGAAATTTAGGATTCAAACACTAAACGAATTCAAATTCGAATACTCATCAAAATAATTGAATTCGAATAGAATACTGAAGTATTTGACTCGATTCGATTCGTTTACACCTCTAGTAGCTGTGTTACGTTGAGGGTGATGCGACCACCCTCATTTGTTACTTTTTATTTTTCTTCTTTTATTTTTTGTTTCTTTTTCTTCCTCAAGGTGCACGTTAAGCGCACTAGCAACACCTAGTAGGTGCATTATGTAGAGGGTGGTTGGCAATTAGCGACCATCCTCATTTATTACTTTTTGTTTTTTTTTTCCTTTTAATTTTTTTTTGTTTCTTTTTCTTCCACAAGGTGCACGTTAAGCATACCAGCAACGCCTAGTAGGTGCATTACGTTGAGGGTGTCTGTCAAGTGATGACCATCCTCATTTATTATTTTTTTTCTTTCATATATTTTTTTGTTTCTTTTTCTTCCTCAAGGTGCACGTTAAGCGCACCAGCAACGCCTAGTAGGTGCGTTACGTTGAGGGTGGTTGTCAACAGGCGACCACCCTCATTTATTACTTTTTATTTTTTCTTTTATTTATTTTTTGTTTCTTTTTTTTTCCTCAAGGTGCACGTTAAGTGCACTAGCAACGGCTAGTAGCGTTACGTTGAGGGTTGTTGACAACTAGCGACCATCCTTATTTTTTACTTTTTATTCTTTTTTCTTTATTTTTTTTCTTCCTCTAGGTGCACGTTAAGCACACCAACAATGCCTGTTAGGTGCATTTCGTTGAGGGTGGATGCCAACTGGCGACCACCCTCATTTATTACTTTTTCTTCCTCGAGACTTAGGGTAGTTTGTTCCTCGTCTTATTTAAAGGTCATCTACTTATGAAGGTGGCAATGTCTAGATTGAATTCTTTGTATGCACACTTGTAATTTTGGTCCTATAAATTTACGACTAGTTCGAAGAAATTGGATCACCTAAGTTTATATATATATATGAAATATTCATGATATTACAAGATAGTATATGTTATATACTTTTTCAAACATTCTATGATTACCAATTGGAATGACAACTGATATATCATCATACTACATGGTAATTCGGCAATTGAATTTTATATTTTATATATAATATAAAAATTAATAAAGGAGACTTGATTACAGCAAAGTACATAGTCACGCTCTGCAGTCCACTCTCTTAAACCCCTAACTCCGCCGCTTCACTTCCTCCTTCACACTCTCTATACACAACCTCTCGCCGCTGTCTGCGGCGGATATTCCCATTTCTCCATCAATCGTTTCTCGAAGCTTCTACCTTCCATGGAGGCCACGGCGGCGTCAGATGTCACCGAAGGACCAGTCCTCTGCGTCATCAGCAGGCGTATCCGTGCCCTTCGCAAGAAGCTAAACCGTATTTCACAGATGGAGGATTCTCTCTCAAAAGGTAAAACGCTGAATAAGGAGCAGGAGGAAACCCTACGCTCGAAGCCGGACGTCCTCGCCGGCATCGAGGAGCTCCAGAAGATTCGTCAGCCGCTCGCCGCCGCCGTCGAGGAGGAAATCGCTCTCTCCGTTCAGCGGCAAAAGGCTACATCGGAGACCTCCGTTGACGCCGCAGGGGATGCGGATTGCAAGGATGAACGTGATAAGGCTGTCGAGAACGATGCCGATGATAAGGCTGCCGAAAACGAGAGATTTCCGGTGATTGAGGATCTGCTTAGCGTGTTGTACTTTGGAAGCATGTTTGATGTGACTACCTTGCAGAACCACACGCAGGTGATGTATTCCAAGGCCCTCGAGAGAGGCAGTTGCTTGTCCTACGATTGCATGAAGGACGACGATTCTGCAGATCTGCTCGAGGAAAAGGACTTGGACTTGATTTCGATGCTCAGCGGACTTCTCATTTCCCGACCTGTCACCTCCTCGTTACCACACAAGAACGCACTTGAAAGATGCATCGAGCACGCTAAGCTCTGGCTTGAAAACTCTGATCAGCCAATCGAACCCAATTCCGATATTACTTGTGAGTACTTATATTCTTTTCACTAATGGAGTCGAATACTACTCAATGAAAATGTCGTTATATATATATATATATATATATATATATATATATATATATATATATATATATATATATATATATATATGTCTCTGGTTGATTTTGAGATAGCTCTTCAATTATGGTCTTGCCTTTTTTGTGTTTCCTTGTATTCGTAGATGCTGGCTTGAGATCGAAGCTGAACAAGATTTTAGCCTCACAGTATTTAACTGCCGCACCAGTTATGAATTATGGGACTTATCAGGTCCCAGTGCAAGAATATATTCCACCTGTCAATGTGCAAGTGCAGTCTGAGGATGCTGAAGTACAGTACCAGCAGAAGGTGAAAATCATTAATGCCAATAATATTTCTCTGCAAATTCCATTAGAATTATCACTTCTTTCTGTGATATATATGCCTTGTCTTTTGATAAAATTTGTTCAGTTATAGGTCTACTCTCATTTGCATGTATATCTTTGTAGTTAATTCATTCTTTAGTAAGTTGACATTGTTTTACTTTCATGAGGGATGTGAATTTCATGCATACCCACCCCCTGAGCTAATTGCCTGACATTGGCACTGTCTGGAGGTCTTTTGCGAGTATAATAGAGTTCTATTTGCTCACCTATGCCCATTTTAGTTCAACTGTCTAGGTTGATATATTATACTATAGTTGCTTGATTGCAGAGGTTTTTGGCACAGTTTGTCATTGTTAATGTCTGAATACTTAGTGTAGGTTGAACTTAGTTCTTATTAGATGTCTGAACGTTGACACTGGCACACTGCAAGCATATTGAGTGCCACTTATGCTTCATTGAGTTTAGATAATGCAGCTGCTTGTAGGTTAATTTGGGTCTTTGACTATTGTACATATTTAGTTAACAAATATCTAATTCAGGTACTATTTCTTATATTAGTTCTTGTGTATAATGTATTGACCTTTAAGTGGAAAGTTCTAATCTTTCCATTTTCTTTTTTCCCACCTTAAACTTCTTACTTATTGAAAGAGGGGAGTTCTTTGAATGGGATGTTGTTTCTTTTAATCAACTGCACATCTTTATCCACTAGAAAAGTACACAAATTGTGAGAAAACTTGGGGAGGGAAGCGTCTAAGAGTAAAAGGTACTGAAAATTTTGAGAATACTTTCTATGAATAATTTGTTTGAAGTCAACTACTTTATGTAAGGAATGACTCACATGATTCCATGATTCCACGATTCCAAAGGTGAATCATATGGGCTAGAGAAAATATTCCTAATGCTCCCAAGGCATAGCCTATTAGCCTGTCTGATAAGTGTGACCCCAGGAGGCCCATTAGCTAACTATATTGGATTTCTATTGTAAGATAATGAATTCTTTCTGTCTAACCTTACCTTCCCTGATGGTGATTGATCTTGCTCCCTTGCTGATCCTATGAATCAGGTGTTTCACTTTTTCTGGCCTCTTGCCTCCTATTCTCTTGTTCTTTTACCTTTGTTGACCTCTGGTCTGTTTTTTTAACTGACTCATCTTCTTCCTTTCCTCCTCCCAACCTTCTCTCTGCCTCCTTAATTTGGTACTTGAAATTACAAGTAAACTGACCTCTGGGCTGTATTCTGTACTTGAAATTACAGGTAAACTTTCTTTCCTGAAAATTTGTGTGAAAGTTTGGGCTCATTCCTATTGCAGCTGATTCTTGGGACTAATTCTTGTCAGCAAATGCTAGTTATTTTGCTAGTTTGGGTTCTGGCATATTTCTAGTTCTTTTTATTTTGGTTCTCTGGTTTGTGCTTTCCTTGGTGGACACCTTTAGATTTTGTGCTTTCTTTGCTGCATCCTGCACTTCTAGACAACTTTGAGGAAATTTGTTTGGTACAAGATTCCTCTTTTCTTTTACTGCTTTTTATCTTACTATTGACTGGTCAGCAAGCAATACAAAACTGTTCTAAGAGCAATTATGATTTTATGATATTATCTAAAACTGCTCTAGAAGTAAATATGATTGTATGGTAATGGTACTATGCTCTAGAAGTAAATATGTTTGTATGGTAATGGTACTATCTTTTAGAGTATAACTATTGTGAAATTTATTTTTCAATTCTTTCTGTCTGAAAAATGTATTCTCATCGAGTTTTGGAGGTTTTTGATAGAGCATTGCTTGTTGAACTTTGGATATTGCTTCAGATTAGTGCGGATTAAGTGCAACTGTACTTCTTTTTTGGGATTTACCTGAATGTTACCTATCAGAGTGTATGTTGCCTGTGTAAATTCTACTTCAATTGTATTATTGCTGTGGCTTTCTGTTCATGTCATCTTCCAACATCAAATGTTAAATTTTTTCAGGAAGAATCAATAAGTTCTCATGAAAATGAAGCTAATGATAGTAATCCCGTGGAGGAATTTCATCAGGTGTGTTTGCCAAATCCTCACATATTTTCTGAAATAGGTGGTTTTATTTTCTTAGGTAAATAAAATGTTTGACATACACACTTTACAGGAGGAAGAAGATATATCTGGATTGATTGCTGAAGCTGAAGCAGTTCATCCTGAGGAAGGAGTGGAGGATCCTAATGACATGAAAGAGCAACATGTTTCTCGAGGATCCTATCATAACTACAGGGGTAACCGTGGTGGTGGTGGACGTAGGGGAAATTTCAATGGTCGCGGTGGGCGTGGCAGGGGTGGGACCTACCAGAATGGTCACAACCAATATCATGACCACCCGGGTAACTACCGGTCGAGGAATTCTAACTACAGGGGAAGGGGCGGAAGAGGTGGAAGGGGTGGTTATTACAATAACCAAGGTTATGGAGGCCAAGCTGGCAACTACAATGCAGATTCTTAACGTCCTCTTTACTGTTTATAAACATATTTGGAAGTAGTCTTCTTTTGAGAGGTGGTGAAAGTTTTCTTTGTTGCATGGGACGCATTTATGTGGGTTCCTGTTCACATTTCTACCACCCAGGATGTTTTTATTTTTTGTTGCATTAGTTGAACAAACAGTGTTTATTCAGAAAACATTGGGCGGAAAATAGATTTTGTCGTAGATTTTGTCTAAATCTGATCTTAGAGGTTTTGAAACAGTTTAACTAATGATGTTTGTTCGAAACTTTAGTTTCCAGCATTTCTTTTTCTGTATCGATTTGATTTTTGGTCGATTTCAGTTTATTACTCCAAAGAGTCGTGTTTTTTTCCCAAGGTAATATGATTTCGTAGGATATATTGCCCAGGTTATTGTAATGTATTCATAAATAAATGTTATTTATTTATTTTATGAATAGTTGAATACATTACAATAAATTGATTAATATAACCTACGAAATTCTAATGTGTTTGAAATATAAGTTACGGCATGTGTAAGAGTTTTTTCTTTGTTATTTGTTAATTCTAAGATTAATGTTGACAATCAAATGAAAGTCATGCATGTGTAAGAGTTTTTTCTTTGTTATTTGTCAATTCTAAGATTAATGTTGACAATCAAATGAAAGTCATGAATGTAATAAGAATAGGATTAAATATGACAATGTCACAATAGTCAAAGACTAAAAATAAAAATTGCTCTTAAATTAACCCCCATATATATATATATATATATAAAATAATTTATAGAGAATTTATATAAATCACGAATTATATATAGTTACGAGAATTGAAGGAGAAAAAGCAGGTTCAGATCACCACTAAATTTAGAGGCCGAGCTAGTTTCTAGCTCTAACAATCTGGTGAAGTGATTACCCTTAGCCACTATAAATTTGGGTGATATATGAAATGATAAAACCCCAAATACAGATTTGATCTGCAAATTAAAACAAATAATAAAAAAAAGTGCATTCACTTTCCTCTAGCATATAGATCGAAAAACAATGGCTAATGTTAGAGGGATCATTGTTGCAGCTGCATTTATCTGTCTCATTGCGTGCACCCACCATGTTTCTGCCGCCGGCGCCGGCGCCGGAAACCGAAGGCCTTTAGATATCGAAATGCGCGACCCCAAAGACAACATTGAAGATGTTGTTCCGATTCAGAACCGCAAGCTTTTGGATATCGAAATTGATAACCCGGAAGATTATACCCTAGACGATGCTCCGATTCAGAACCGGAGGCTTTTGGATATCGAAATTGATAACCCGGAAGACTATACCCTAGACGATGCTCCGATTCAGAACCGGAGGCTTTTGGATATCGAAATTGATAACCCGGAAGACTATACCCTAGATGATGCTCCGATTCAAAACTAATAGAAAGAAATTAAACAAAAAAAACTAGGATATATATTATTATGATTATTGTGTAGTAGTATATGAGTGATTCGTGAATGCATTATTAATGCCACCATCTATGTTTATTTGATTGAAAATTTTGATTAATTTTTAATTGATTCCAAGGAAGCTTTTCTGATGATATATATGGATCTTCAATTGCTCTGATGAACTAGTGAAGGTAGCAGAAAGCAGGCAAAGGAGTGAGTTGGAGAGAATCCGATCCACTCTCATCATCATGTTTTGGTATGGATATATCAGAATTAGATGTTTTGGTTCCATTGATCTGATAAGGGATTGGTGACCTTTAATTTGGCATCTTCCAATTCAATTCCTCAGCTCTCTTCTGTTTCCATTTGTCTTTGTTAGATGGTGGGGACTGGGGATGATGATCCAGAGTCTAAACACTTCATGAATAGGAACAAACTATTGGTTGCAGATTTTATTTAGCTACTAGTTTTATACACGCATTGCGCGTATGGGTTAATGCCCAATGTTTATATTTAAATAAATATTTGAAAGTATAACAATGCAAGATTATATAAGAGATTTTATAATTGAATGTCGAATTTTTTTATTTAAATATCTAACTCAAAGTATATGAATCCAAGATAATATAGAAAATTCATTATAATTATTACTAAAATAAATGTTTGCATCCTTGTAAAATCGATAGTCTAAATATTTGGTCTAAAAATGATAGTCTAAATAAATACTACTTTTCATTTGAACTTTTCTAAGTGTTCTTAATTCTCTTTTGAGTAACATTGTCATTGTCTTCATCTTTACTATTTGTTCTCTTCCTTTTCCTTTTTGTTGGTAGTGTGTTATTTGCAATTCGGTTATTGTTGGTAGCATAGATGACAACGTCATGCAATGAGATTATGATATAGGAGCTATGGACTTTCCTTTAGGTGTTCTGCTTGGGGTTCATTTGAGTTATTGTGGATAAAGAAATCCCTAGCTAGTTTAAGAAAAAAAAAAGATTAAATAAATTAATAAAAATTTGAAAATTTAAAATATTATATATTCCAAAGATATTAAAAGGTAGTTTCTCGCTTCAATTTTCTGGGTAATGGGTTATTTGAGTACTTTCATTGTCAACAAATTCCCCAAGTAGTTAATATGATTGGTTTCAAACTATTCTTTTTTATTTTTTTCATGGTATTAAAGAAATACATATGTATCATTTTTTTGGTGTAACTACTAATTTATTTAATTCAATAAGAGTAAAATAGTCCGCTTCAATTTGTTGGGTTATTTGAGTACTCTCTTTGTCAACCAATCCCCAAGTAGTTAATATAATTAGATTCAAATTATTTTAAAATTTATTTTTCATAGTATTAATAAAATACTTGGTAAATAAATATATAACATTATTTTATATTATAACTTTGATATTTAATTACAAAATATTGTAAAAATAAGATAATGGACAATGTAATGAATAGATAAATTTAAATGTAAAGAATCTTTGCATGAGAGAAAATAAAGACAATATAACTAATGAAATTATTTTTCTTATTTAATTTAATTTTTTGATAATGAATAATTTTTTTTAGAAACACATATTTATCCTTTCAAAAAAAAAAGAAATACATATTTATCATTTTTTGTTGTAGCTACTAATTTATTTAATTTAATAAGAGTAAATAGAGTGAGAAACTTAATTATGTCAAATTTGATTGAGATGAGGTTCGAACCTAAGATCTTTCTTATAGAAATTAATGGGTAAGTTAAAAGTTAACGGAATATTAACGGAGAAGAGAATATTTAACGGAAAACTTAACGGATAATCATAATAGTAAGGTTAAATTAGGTAATCTTTATTAATAATATTAATCTAAATTATCTTAACCATCTATTTGATTAAATAATTTATCTGAACCATCCATTTGATTAAATAATTTGACCGCCATTTTTTCTACCCATTTTAGGCCTAACTCTCTTTGGCTCTTATTAGTATAGTAGATATATATGATTATGCTGTTTCTAGTAAATTTTAATATTGCATTTGGTTGGAAGGAAAGAATTAGGTGTGAAAGGAATTGTAATTCCATGGGAAAAGAATAATGTGTGAATAAAATGAGAGTTTAAATTTCAGTGTATTCCCGTGTTTGAATTTCAATTCCAAATGTTTGGTATATATACATGGAAATTGAAAGGGAATAAATAATATAAAATTCAAAAATGCACATTGTTATTATAAAATTATAAATAATGTAATTTTTTTGCATATTTGCGTAGAAATAAAGAATTCATTCGCTATTATAAACAAAGTTAACAAACTCACAACTCATGTCATTCACTAATTTTAGGTTAAAAAGAGAGGTAATAATGGTAATAATAATTACTTTATTGATAAAAAATAAATTTTTTAATAAGGTGATATGAAAGTGAGACCATTTTTGAAAGAGGTGAAAGAATTACATAGATGGAAAGTAAATAGTAAATAATTGTAAATTTTATGATATGTCATTTTGAGAGTGAAATAAGATTACAAGGATGCGGATAACCTAAGATTGGATCTTGTACTGAAAGAATTTTGAATTCTTTTGCGTATACTTGATAATAACTCTTATGTATCTCATGCTTTCTTCTTGAATTTTGAATTCTTTTGCGTATACTTGATAATAACTCTGATGTATCTCATGCTTTCTTCTTTAGCATTGCTCATATTTATAGTAAGATTTTGAATTTATATGTTGGAGAGAAACAAATTCGAACAAGCCAATTTGTAATAAAATAATCTACCAAAATTTGACAACGGTAAACTTTTGTCCAACTATTGTATGCAATTTTTCCATAAAATTCAAAATTTACTCTTCCCTAAGTAACTTTACTTGTTTACCAATTTTTTTTTTTTGAAAAAAAAAAAAGAAGAAAAGAAAAGAAAAAGAAATTAAAGACCAAAAAGTGGGGTAAACCCTTCAATTTTTGCCAAACTTTTTTTTAGTACTATTGACTCAATTGCAATGCAGTATATGTTCATAACTATTTTCTCAACCTACTGAAGCACAATGAGTCAATACCGCCCATGGCTCTGAGTTAGGATACCACTTAACTACTCACACGCCAAGAGGGCAATAGGCACATACTCAAGATCACCCATCATTAGGAACACAAAACACAAAGGAAGGTGGTCCTCTAGCCGAAGAAGAGCCCTAACCCGGCCTGAGGAAAGATCAATCAAACAACAAACAAAAAAAAAAACTCTTTTTCTTGGATCCAGTTAACAAGAGCTAATGAGAGACCATGCATTATGTAGCGCCTGAGCCACTTTAATTGCTACACAATTTTGAGGTTAGCTACATTGTTTTAGATATTTTTCGTACATAATTTCTCAAAGTTTGTAGAAGTTTTCGGAACCATATACATAGTACTAGAGGTGTAGAGATCTATAGATCTTCTAAAACCTTATGAAACCCTTATGATTGTATAGAATTTTAAGAAGGGTTCTAGAGATAGAATTATAAGCATAAAATTAAGTCAATCTCCACCATACATTGGGGAGGTAGGGTAGGTATAAATATCCTTTATGGAGCTCATTTTGTAACAATCTAACAATACGAGAATCCAAGTTTAGAATAAGACTTACGAATTCTTTTATCAAACTTTCTTTGCGAAATCAAGAGTAGTAAAGCTGCACGCAAGCTAGTCCGCGACAATAATGCCAAAACAATAATTGAAACAATGACAGAACAATTAGCCCTACGGTGACCAAAGAAATTCAAATTCCTCCTAATCTTTAATTACTCAAAGTATAGGGGTCAAATGAGAAATCTTACAATTAGCCCTACAGTGACAAAAGAAATTCAAATTCCACAAAGCATAGAGGGCAAATCAAGAATGTTTAATGGATAGTAACAGATAATTAATTCATTAGAATTAACAGCCACACTCTAACAAATTCAACTGAACTATTCAACTATTAATATTATTTGCATACAAAATTACTTAACTAAACATTTTGGTTCCTCGGCGTCATGTTTTCCTGCGCCCTAACTCCGATCCTCCGCCTAAAAGGGTTTTATCTTATATATGGTGGTACAAATCCCACTCCCAAACCAATGTAGGACAAATGTTACTTACAATTTACAAACATTCCACCTTCAATTTTCAACTCAAATGGATTTACTTTTAGAATTAATTTCTCATTCACGCATTTACCCATTATCTATTTTGAGCATACAATAAAACAAGTTGATATAAATAACATTATCCTATATAAAATATTGAATCCTTACTAATACATTAATTAAGCATCATATCTTATAATGTTTACTTGTGTGGTTGATATCATAAAGGTTACTTCAAGAATATATTCTGTATATAAATTAAAAAATAGAAAATCTTTTGAATTTAGTTTTTTTTTTTTCTACATCATGATTAACTAGTATAAAAGGGTGTATGCCAATTAAATTATCATACTCCAAACCAAGCTTGTTTCCTTTGAGCTCACAATTTTGTTGAGAGAAATGGGTGCCAATCATTCCTCATCATCATCATCAACTTGTCCAGAATCAAATGGATCAACAACAAAGAAGCCTCTTGTTATTGCCTTCCATTCTTCTATGAATTGGAGGATCCATTTTGATGCCTCAAAGCAAACAAAGCAACTGGTAACATACAATCTCCACATTTTCTTTAATTTATTTTCAAGTAATAATAGTTGATCATGCCTAGCTTAGCTATTTTGGGGAAGAACCAATAATTTCTTTTGAGGCTATAGCATGAAAAAATTAATGAATTTTATATATAGGTTGGATATATAAATATAAGTTGGAGATCGAAAAACCATGTTTTTAGTCCTTCAATTATGTAGCTCTAGTTATTTTAGTGTTGTCTTCTTTTTTTTTTTTTTTGGTGAAATTTTAGTGTTGTCTTCTAACTACCTATCTAATGTTTGATTAGCAAGTGTTGAACATATAATAATAATATATAAAAATAGAAACATAAATGAATGACTAATTTAAAAACCTCCCAATTATATATTGCACCTTAATTGACACATTGAGGTTTGACCATTAAGCTGGCTTAAAAGACATTATTTTTGTACTTAACTGGTTTAGAAATTTGGATGGCATGCAGATGGTAATCGACTTCACAGCTACATGGTGTGGACCTTGCAAGTACATGGAGCCTATCGTGCACGAGTTTGCTGCTCAATACAGTGACGTTGAATTTGTTAAAATTGATGTCGATGAATTGGGGGTACGTTTTATTTTTAAAATCAAACTAAGCGCATATCACTATGCCAAAAATTATAACTACTAGCGAACGTGTGACTTTATTCTCTTATACCGCCAATCGCATTATCGAAGCAGTGGGTTAGACTTGTCCCTTCACTGACTTCTGCCCAACAATTCCCTAGACACCAATTATTGTGCTAAGCCCTTCATTAGCCTCCCCCAACATGGTTTATATGTGGACATAATTGTACGTCACACTTTATATATATATCATCACAACTTGCATTATTAAACAAAATGGAATGAATAAAAAAGGAAAAAAAAAATAAATAAATCATTCTTAGAGCTAATGATCTGTCAAGAAGTAAAGAGTAAAATGAGATTTAAAAAAAAAATTAAATGATAAATTTGATGATTTTTTTTTTTGAAGGAATAAATTTGATGATATTGAGAATTGTATTTACTATGAATATTGAGTAGGATGTGGCTCAAGACTTTGGGGTAGAATCAATGCCAACGTTTGTGCTGGTGAAGAAAGGCAAAGTGATTGAAAAGGTTATTGGGGCAGATAGGGAACAACTCCAGAAGAAAATCCAGAAGCATAGATACTAATTAAATATTGTGCATGCCATATAAGTATGAAACCGAATGATATTTGGTTCGAATTTGTGAATCGAAATCAAAATAAATAATTGTAATAAGTTTTAGTTGTAGTTTTTTTAAAGTAAATAATGTTAAGCATAATATATACAAATGTACAATTCAACAATCATTTTAGATTTTTTAATTGAGATGTAACACATCCTTCAATTCATAGATATGAAAATCAAAATTAATTAATTAAAAAAGTGACATAAAATAAATTCTCATAAACTCAAATGAAAATTACAACTTTGGACAAAAAAAGGTAGCAGAAGACCAAAAGTGGTAAACTATTAATTCTCTGAGAATCTAAAGTGAATGGATTTCAAATTGAGGACCATTGATAGTAATACCACAATACTTGGAGGATCAATAGTTACATTAATAAAAAGAGCTGGAACAATTGGAGCATACAATCACAGACAAGGAATATAACTGAAACATAAACAGATTTGCTATGGAACCGATGCTGGCTGCAAGAGAATAACGGAACAAATGAATACTTGTTATGGAGAAAAAGGATCCCCGTTATTTCGAAAAACCAAATGAATATGTTTCATATATATGATCTGCACTTGATTATTCAACAACGTAACAAAATGCTCACACTCGGAAAAATACATTTCATCTCTCACCAAAACTATAATACATTAAAATTTACAGGTTCAACAAGCAACACGATGATTAAATATAGTAGTGGCAACAGTAGCAAGCTAAATAGGAGCTCTTACTGCACTAAACAGTAATGAAATTTCTTAAGGAATATCCTTCATACTATGTTCCTAGTATGCACAATTATCTTCTCTATCGTAAATGTCATGTATTTACATTGCCCTTCCCCTATTTGTGTTAGCAATAACCCGAGCTAAAGCCTTGGCTATTCAGCTGGTCTACCCAGTACCCTCCTCAGTTCAGATTTCTGATCTGAACTAAGCCGCGAAGGGAATTTGATCTCAAACTTGATCCTTAAATTTCCTTTCTTACCTGGTTCTTTTGATATCGGCATTCCTTCGTTTGGGAT
The DNA here is from genome assembly GCA_003576665.1 of Ipomoea trifida. Classification (NCBI taxonomy): domain Eukaryota; kingdom Viridiplantae; phylum Streptophyta; class Magnoliopsida; order Solanales; family Convolvulaceae; genus Ipomoea; species Ipomoea trifida. The sequence goes on from CP025657.1 coordinate 3,168,985, forward strand.
TACTTGCTCATGCCCTGGCTTGATGACGTCGGTTACTGGTATTGTTAGCTCTCTGCCATCCAAGGTTGTCAGGCTGATTGTACTCCCTGTAAGAGCATCGAGTAAGGAAATTTTTTTATGAACAACAAGATCATTGCCATCCCTTCTGAACACGGGATGAGGTTTTTCCTCTACAACGAAAACAAGATCTCCTGGGGCAGCACCGGGTTCATAATCCCCTTTCTCAGGAAAAGTAATCTTAGTGCCCTTCTTCCAACCAGGTTTAATATGTATTGCCAACACCTCCTCAACAGTCACAGCCTTACTACAATCACAATTTGCACAATAACCCATAAACCACAAGAAAATGATACAGTACAATTAAGACTTGGTCAATCAGATACATGAAAATATTTGCTTTTGTTATAACTTATTGTTGGGCGGAGGCAGGGTAGGACTCGAACCCGTCAGCCCAACAATCCCCTCCCAGCACCACTGCTCTTGCTAGGACTCAAGCCCGTAACTTTATTTCCTTATACCGCCACACATTTTCAAGAGCCAAGGTGCTGGACTTGGCCCTTTACTGGCCTCCGCCCAACAATCCCTCAAGCCACATAGTGTTTAGGCTTGGCCCTTACCGGCCTCTGCCCAACACTTATAAGAAAAATTTCTCTATATTATTTCCTTTTGTTTCTCCTTAAGATACATATCAAATCAAATCACAACTAGCAGCACTAACTAATTTGTTGCATTGAAGAGATTGCCTACCACTCTATGTCTCTATGCTAGTAGAAAATAACTATTCAATCTGTCCCTCCAAAACAGTTCCATTTCCTAATTTTTGACTTCTCCTAAAATTATAAATTTGATCACTTTTTATAAGTCAATTTACAACCATACTACTAAAGATAGATTAAAATGAATATCATATTCATGAAGGGTAGCCAGTAATGCTTCAAAATAAATTTTAGTAGGTAGGGCAAGTGTGCAACACTTTTCAAACTCTTAATTCCACAAGTTTTCAACTTGCTATAACCAAACCTTTTGTCTTTTTGTAAGATTCTGTCTACTTCTTCACAATTAAGAAAATGCTACTAGTCCCAAAGCATTTATCCCAACTTATAAATTAGCTAATCCCATCTTATAGTTAAATCCCATAATTTTAGCTAAAATTTAATCTAAAAGATTTGAAACAAATAGAGGAATAGTAATAACTCGTAAGAAGCTATCGGAGAATATCCCCACACAGCCTTCTCATAAATTTACAGCTCTCCATATATTTTTTGGCAGGATTAATCATGTACTTACCTTTTATTTCTAATAATTAAACTCAGATGGATGCATAAACAGATATAGATACTTTTTTAGGCAATTAACGTTAGATATTGTATATATACGTGTATGTATAGACCAAAAAACTACGGTAATGTTTCAGTATTCAGTAATGAAATGAATTTATGCACATAGATAAGTTACATACCCCGTGTCATCGAGAACAATCCTTGAAATCTGCATCTTCCTCTTGGATCCTTTATACAGCTCCTCCAAGCTACACGGCAGCAAGTTTTCCACCGGCGCCGCCTTCCGCGGCGTTCCTCTGTCTCCACCGGCAAAAACAGGACTGTCCTTAAATCCTCCCTTCGATAAACCGAAAAACTCGGCGAATATGTCATCGGCATCGCGCGATTTATACCTAAAGCTATTCCCTCCGGCGCCAGGGTGGCCAGCACAAGTCGGCGACGCCTGATCGAATTGGCCGGACTTGAGCGCCTCCTCGCCGTACAAATCGTAGATCTGGCGCTTGTGAGCGTTGCTGAGCACGTCATAGGCCTCGGATATCTGCTTGAACTTGGCCTCCGCCTCCTTCTTGTTCTCCCCGTTCTTATCCGGATGCCACTTCATCGCCAGACGCTTGTACGATCTCTTCAAATCTTCATCGGTAGCGTTCTTCGACACTTTCAGTATGTTGTAGTAATCAACACCCATTTTCCCTTCCCAGTTCTGACGATCCAATCAAAGCGATCAACACAATTTGGCTTCGTCACTTCGTGTCTATATGAATCGGAAAAATTGGAATTCGAGAAGGTTCTAGAAGGGCTTATCAAGATGGAGGATGGCGGGAGAAATTCCGGTGAGTAAGCCGGACGTCAACGCGAATGGCGGATGTTACGCTAAGATACGCGGAGGGATGGAGATTTTTTATTTTGGAAGAAATTATGATGACGGGTAGGTGAGGCAATGATTACGACGGTTCACTTCCTCGAGAATATTGGTGTTGTTTTTTTAATCTCCAACCTCAACGAACCCAAGCTCTGGCAGACAAAATATTTGGAAAAATGTAAATTATAATAACTGAGTTAAATCACAGAGATTAGATTTGTGCTTATTATGCACAAGGAGCTCCTCACTTTGAAAAATTGCTCTCGCTGGTAGGACTCAATTTCTTATCTTTCTTTTCAAAATTCACCCATGTGACCAACTGAGATGCTGTTCTAGAGCTTAGCATAGTTAGTTAGTTCTCTGACCTAAAGATCATGATTAGAGGTAACGGTGAAGGAGTTCGAATTTGAAAACATGCACCGAAAAAAGTGAATTCAACGATACTAAGAGCATCCTTATCAATGAAGTTTTTTCGTGGTTCTTGAGGAGTTTTTGTAAGTATGATTAGGAAAGAAAAAATGAGATGAGGACCAAAAAACAAACAAATCATTTTTAAAAAAGTTGTCAGCTCGCGTCAGACGCGACTAACGCGCCGCGTGCAGTGTACGTGCCTGTTGGGCGCATTAGTTGTGCCTGACGCGAGATTGCGTGACTTAACATGGGATTTCAAAACTGACGATTACTGTTCCAAAAAACTAATTTGCAGGCTGAACCTATTCTCTTCTATCTCCATTCCTCTCTCTTCCACCTCACCAAGCACTGTTCCAATAACAATGTAATATTCACAGGTGTCGATGCTCTAAATCGTTTAGATTGGATCCCTTTTGGATACATGAAGAATAGGATCTAATCGATGAATTGAGTGTACGATTTGTAATTTACCTTTGTAATAACTCTAGGGCGGGATCATGTGAACTTAGGATTAGTATCGCAAAACTACATCGCCTAAGTTTAAAAAAAAAAAAAAAGAGGAGAAAATTGTCATTTAGTCTACTGACTATTGGGGTCCTCTTAATTGCAGTTCACGACTTTCAAAAGTGTTAATTGCATACCCTGTCTATTCAATTTCTGTCAATTTTGGACACTCTATTCAAAGTCCCAGCCAAATCTCACCGAAATTTTCTAAATCTTAAAATAAGGTGTGAAATGACTATAATGCCCTTGTTATTTTAAGGTTTAGGAAATTCCGGTAATATTTGGCCGGAATGTCTAAAATTGACAGAAATTGAATAGTCAATGTATGCAATTAACACTTTTAAAAATCGTGAACTTAAGATGACCCCAATAGTAAAACGTCAATTTTCTCAAAAAAAAAAATGTTGGTGTTGTAGTGGAAGAATCGGATGGAGCTGTGAGGGATGATTGGATGACAAGGCTGTGACTTTGGGAGAATGAGAACGTGCAGGCGGGTAAAGTAGTGGGGAACAGAGTATCTTGTGCGGTAACAGAATCAATTTTGGCGTCTCTGAGGGACAATATGGCGACTGGGTGACGGATACTAAACGATATCGTTCGGCGACCCAACATATTGTCCACGCAAAGTCTCCTTTGGGCACTTTTGTAGAGTCAAGTGTATTCCAAAGAGACTGTGTGTTGCAGTTTATTATTATCATGATAATCCATGTCAAGTTTCTTACTATATCATTAACTTAAATCACCGTCATTACTTTAGGTAATAAATAGGAATTTGATTATTAACTTAGGGTCGATTTAAAAACTTAGAAAATAATTTTAGAAAGTAATTTTTACTAATTTTTCAGTGTTAATTTATCAAAAGAAAATAAAGTCAACAAAAACTATTTTTTTTTTATTTTTTTTATCAAATGGGCAGTGTTGGTTCAAAAATAATATTATTTTGGGATAAGGGTCAAATAGACCATTCAACTATAAGTCAAAGTGCAGTTAGCACCATAAATTAACAAAACTTCAATTAGACCCTTCATCTCTTCACTTGTATGCAATTAAGCCTATAACTTCTTAAATATGTGCAATCAGTTTAATTTGCAGGTAAACACAAATGTAATTTCATGTAAAATTACTTTTTTAAAAAAAAAAAAATTACAAAACAAAAAAAAATAATTGGCGGCCTTTTTTCTTACAAAACATGCATGTTAACAGATCAGCAGACAGAGCAAAGAGATAAAAGATGCAAAGGAAAGAGAGTTTATTTTGAGTAGTTGCTTCATTATTACAGAAAACAGAGAATACAAAGTTTATATAAAACTAATAGAAGGTTCTAGTAACTGCTCTCAACAGATTGATTGACTAGGATAGGTTGGCATTTTTTTCTCTACTTCTGTTACCCCCATAAGCTGGAGCATAGATATCATCCAGCCCCAGTAGAATGAAATAACTGAAATGCAGATACTTGTAGTGGCTTCGTGAAGCCATCGACAAGTTGATTTGCAGTGGGACACATACATGAGTTTGAGTAAACTTTTTTGGACATTTTTTCTAACAAGATGACAGTCAATCTCAATATGTTTGGTCTTCTCGTGGAAAACATGATTCTCAGATAGAGCAATTGCTGATTTATTGTAACAAAACAAAGTGATCAGCTTAGAAGAGGTAACCTGCAAATCAGACAGTAGATATTGCAGCCACTGTAATTCACAAAGAGCAACAGCAAGAGCCCTATATTCTGCTTCTGAACTTGACCTTTCAACTGTGGTTGCTTCTTGGATCTCCAAGAAATAAGAGAATTTTCCAAAAAAAAAAAAACAAAAGCCAAACACTGACTTTCTAGTATCTAGACAAGTTGCCCAGTCTGCATCAACAAAGGCTTGAACATGGAGAGCAGATGTGGCAGGAAAGAAAAGTCCTTTTACAGGGGTCAATTTGAGAATTCTGAGCACTATGTCAGCTGCAACAAGGTGTTGCTCAGTAGGTTTATTAATAAACTGGCTCAACTGCTAGACGGCAAAAACAATGCCTGGCCTGGTAGCGGTGAGGTAAAGCAATCTCCCGACCAATCTTCTGTAGGAGCTGACATCTGATAAAGGATCACTGTCATCATGCGTTAACTCCAAACCAGGAACCATAGGACTAGGAACAGTCTTACAATCCAAGAAACCAAGTTTCATCTAGGAGTTGAGGACCAAAATAGTGAAATTCTAATAGTCGATGGACCATTTTAGATAAACATTGCATAGTTAAAAGACTAAATTGAACAACTTTTAAAGTCAATGACCATAGTGAAATTTTAATAGTCGAAAGACCAAATTGAGTATTAACTCCTCAAACAAATTACGGAGTAACAAATTTTCTTTATTTTATTTATTTTATTTTAATGAGATTTCAAATATCCTTTTCCGTAGTGATTTCACCAATGGTGAACTGACTATGGGTTGGACAGATCGATTGTCCATTTGTCCCTAAAACTGTATTCAAAGTTTGTATCATCAATATCAAGACCTTCTTTGGATTCAAGTAAGATGTTTTCATTTTTCATTACACAATTTTGTCTTTATATTACTCTTTTGTTGTTATTTTATTTCATGAAAGCTGGAGTAAAATTAAATGAGAAAAAATAAATATTACTCCATCTGTCCCATTTTACCTGTCCTGTTTACTATTCATTGGTCAAACCAACTCTTTCTTCATTGCTTATAATTTGGAGAGAGAAAGGAAACACTTATTTTTTATCAGAAACCTTAATCCTTGTAATTTTCCGGTAGTGTTGGCCCGCGGCCGGCGATCGCCTGAAGATCGGGAAACCATCATATACTAATACTAAATTTAATATTATGAAAAATTGAATTAAAATACTTCAGTCAAGCCTCGTTAACCGAATCAGACAAACAAAATGGGACGGAGGTAGTATTAATTGATACGGAGTATATAGTAAAATAGAATTAGAATTTGACCCCGTGACGCCATCTCCGGTCTCGCAGTCTCGTCTCAGTCCCTGTCAGCAGCTTCGCCGGGTGCCGACCGTCGTCCATTACTCCTCTCCTCAGGTTCGAACCTCAAATTAACAGCTCCTTAACCCTAATTTTATAAATACCTAAATATTGTATAAAGTTTTCTTAATTGCGTAATTGTGATTATAAATTGTGAATTGGTGAATTGGGTAATTGAGATTGTTAATGGTTTATTGTGAATCGGAATTGTGAACTCTGGTGAATTGTGGTTGTGAATTGGTGAATTATATATTTGGTGCTATAATTGCTAAGCTACTTACATAATGGGAACAGAATTACAAAACCTGAATTGTTATGAGATTATGATTGCTTGAGCTAGATAACCAAGTGTGGTTGTATTTGAACTGTTTTGTTAGTGTGTGATATTTTGTCATGGACTTTATCTGCTTGCTGTATTTTTTATATTTTCGAATTTGTTCTTGATTTTTTTTTGCTAGATATTTTTCGTTTTAATCTACATTGGTTTTTTTCTGAATTACGTTGATTTAAAAAAAAAAAAAAAATTCTGACCATTCAAGATCTCTAGTGGATGGTAAAGTTTTTGCTCTTTGTCCTCGTTACAGCTTCAAACTCTAGAAATCAAGGGGTTGCAATTTGCACATTTTGCATTTTTTTGTGTGGTAAATTTAGATCAATTTCCAGACTCCAGTATTCTAATTTTAGTTCTTTATTGAGTAAGTTGAAAAATCTGTTCTTTATGCTTTCTGTATCATAGTTAGGTTCATTTTTCAGCCGATAATGCTCAATTTCTTAAGCTGTTCTTTAAGGAAAATCTTAATCTGTTTTTAGTGAAAAATCTGTTCTTTAAGCTTTCTTCTGATGATAGTACCCAATTTCTTTTCTTCTCCTACTAAAACTAAGGAAAATTATCCTTGAGCTCAATTATTTCACTTATTCAGTTATTCATGTTAATAGATCATAGATGCAGTCCTATCATCTCTGATTCTGCAGTAGATTAATTGATCAATGTAAGTTGTTAGTTTAATTGATTAATGTTGTTTCCAATTTAATACTTCACAAATTATTATTGTTTTTTATTTGAACTGTGTGTATTAGAATGGTTTTGATTTTTAAGTATGTTATTTACTTTTCGACACCACTGAACTCGCTTTTATCTTTCAAATGAGTAATAACTAATAATGCATAGTAGGCGTTGGATGGAAGTTGTCAATTCTTCTTTTTCTTTTAAAAATTGTATGTTCCATTGATTAGTATATGATGATGCTAAATTTAAAACTAAACTTACAGTTTCAGTGAAAAGTGAATAAAATTGGGCATTTTCAACATGGGGGAAGGGTGATGCTAAAGGGGCTGACAGAGAATAGTTTTTGTGACCGTTGTTTCTTTAGTAATTTTTAATTATTTTTAAATTTGATTTTTTTGTGTTTAATAGTACTTTTAATGTAGTTTCTAAATATATAAATTTTATATACTGATGGCATATAAAATCGACTGGCTAGGCCAGGCGGTCGGAAGAAGAAAGAGTACATTAGAGTCTGAGTATCAGTCTGAGCATCCCAAAACGCTATAATGCGAATTCACCTCAATCGGCTATAAGTAGAAGAAGATACTGGAGACGGTCCTACATAACGTGATGTACTTAGCTCCCAGCCATTGGCGAAAAAAGACCCAGTCGGACGGACAGAAGTCGGACCCGGACAAGCGGTCGGGAAGAGAGCCGGCTAACAGAGTGTATCAAACGGTCGGATAACTCCAAAGAACCTGGAAAAGACCCGAATATGGAGGGAATCTGATAGCCGTTAGGAGAAACCGTCGTCATTACCACACCTTTAAATGATTATTATGAGCCTTTATTGCATTAATTATACTAATCAATATGTAACCGCTCAGGCGGGAAGTATATGTAACCCAACGAGAACTTGATGAGCAGATCGAAATTTGGAGAGAGAAAGGAAACACTTATTTTTTATCAGAAAACCTTAATCCTTGTAATTTTCCGGTAGTGTTGGCCCGCCGGCCGATCGCCTGAAGATCGGGAAACCATCACTGGCGCCGTCCGTGGGATCGAAGAAAAAAGTACTGTGTCTCCGGCAAGCAATGCGAACGACGAGCAAGGCGATTAGTGCGGGGGACGACCTCGTTCTAATGATTTGCGGGAAGGGCCGAGCTAATGGCCGCGATTTGCGAGAACAATTGACGGCTAGGTCTAACAGTCCAGACCTGAGAGAGCAAATATCTGGACAACTCAACGGAGCACCTGCCGGGGAGGAACTGATTTAAGAGAGCAGTTGGGGCGACCTAACGGTCAAGATTTGAGAGGACGTTTGAGTCGGCAGACCTCCCGGAACTCTGGGAATCCCGCCCAGAGACGGTAGGTAACCGGCCTTCACCCGGAGAGTTGGAACAGATCGTAGTACAAGTGATCAATGAGGTCGAGAGGCGAAGGGGTGAGAATCGAGGCACCAACAATCAGACTGAGCCTATTAGGCCAACAAGGGAAGGAACTACGAATCCGCAAGCTACTGAACAAGAAGGGCGTGACAGAGAGGAGCACCCGACCCTCCGTCGAGAAGACGGTAGGCGTCGAGAAGTCGCTCGATCCGTAATGGATCGTTTGCGCGATTCCCGTGGCAACCCGTTACAAAATCCACCTCGGGGAATCCGGACCGACCGAATGGTAATCGCAAGAGCGGCGGGCTGCGGCCGCCTGGCGGAGGGTGCGAGCCGCGGTATCTGAGAGTAGCGCTGAATCTCCGGTGGAACCTAAATATCGTCATAGTCAGATGGAGGGCTTTGAGAAAAGGCTCCAAAATCTGCAAGATCAATTTGAGGGTAAGATCAGACCCTCGTTGAAAATCTTTTAACCTCTTCGCCCTTCGTGGACGAAATCATGGCTTACCGGGCCCCTTCGGATCTAAAAATTCCGGAGCATGCTACATTTGATGGGATGGGCGATCCGCGAGAACACTTAGTCAGTTACCAAGCCAAAATGCAAGTTTTGGGAGTGGAAGAGCCGCTCATGTGTAAAGCCTTCCTGCCGACCCTTAAGGGACTCGCTCAGAAGTGGTTTTAGCCTTACCGAGTCGGTCCATTCGTTGCTTCAATGACTTGGCTGACCGATTCCTCACTCATTACGCCGTGAATATCAAACCGCAACGCAATCTTACCCACCTGAGTGGAATCAGCCAAGACGAGGGTGAGGCCTTGAAAACATACTTGACCCGCTGGCAAAAGGAAGTTCAAACTATTGAAGGGCTGGACGAGCAGGTGGCCATCACCTTTTTCATGGAGTCGCTTCGTGCGGGTAAGCTATTCATGGATCTTCACAATGACCGCCCGAAGACTTATGTGGAAGCTATGCAAAGAGCCAGTCGGCAAGCAGACACCGAGGAGGCAGTTAGACAAAAGCAGCGCAGCGAGAAGCTGCCGGATCTAACGCTAAACGGTCACGATCCGATACTCGGGGTCGGACGGAATCTGAACGTTCCGGTCGTGCCGAAATCCGTCGAGGAACTGAAAGGGTGGGGGCTCCGCCTCCTCGACCCTCCGTGGCACAACCTGTGCATGAGGTCAAAGATAATCTGCCGCCTCCCCCACCTTTAAAACCGGAGATCAACCTGAGGTTTTGCCTTCGGAGGGGCTCCGGCTAAATATTGCCGGTACCATCGGTCGACCACGCATACCACTGAGGAATGCTATTACTTAAAAAGGAAATAGAGGCCATGATCCAGAAGGGCGCTCCGCCCCCGCCTAACCAATGGAGGCGACCTCCACGATCCGATAAGACGGACTCGCGGTCTGATCGAGGGAAGCAGCCTGCCTCTGAAGAAGAGGAGGTCAATTGGAAACACAAACCTGTTATCAATATGATAGTAGGGGGCCCGGAGGGAGGAGATTCTTCCGGATCCCGGAAAGCTTGGGCTCGGCAACTGTACGTCGGAACCATTTACGGGAGATGATAACCTGAAGAAGGTATGTCGAGAACCTATTTATTTACCGATGATGATTTACCTCGGAGCCAGCATCCCCATCGGGATGCTCTGGTCATTGCTATGGACGTCCAGGGGACGGTCGTTCGGAGAATCCTGGTAGATACCGGAAGTAGTGTAAATATCCTATACCTAGAAGTATTCGAGAGGTTGGGATTGCAACGAAGCAAGCTAACGCCTGTAAAGACACCCTTGGCCGGTTTCACCGGAGACTCGATTGAGTCGGAAGGCTCTATACGCCTCCCGGTTGAAATTGGGTCTTACCCGAATCTGCGAAGCATAGATATGGAGTTTGTGGTGGTCAATCTATCCTGCTCTCACAATATGATTTTGGGACGACCCGGGTTAGAAGATCTGGGTGCCCTCATCTCCATAGAAACACCTTTGCTTAAAGTTTCGAACTCCCAATGGGATTGGGGTCGCCCGGTGTGACCAGAAGCGGCTCGAGATTGCTATTTGCAATCCTGCCGGAAAATAGGGAAAGAGACCTGAGGGTTCATCTCCATCACTAGTCGGGAAGAACAGATAAAAAACCTTGACCGCCCCGAGCCGGCGGTAGAGTTAGAGGAAATTGAGATTGATCCCGCTCACCCTGAAAGACGGGTAAGGATCGGAACGGGCTTGGCTGAGAAAGTCAAGCAAGAAATCATTCTGGAGCTCCAGAAATACCAGAAAGTGTTCGCCTGGGGACCCGAGGATATGCCCGGTGTCGATCGGTCGGTAATTTGTCACGGTTAGCAGTCGATCCTAATCACAAACCTGAAAGAAGAGATATCTCTCTGCAGATCGACGTGATTTCGTTAAAAGGAGTAGATACCTGATGGCTGCAAAACACATTAGGGAGGTAAAATACCCGACTGGCTCGCCAACGTGGTGCTTGTACCTAAGCCCCCGCTTGGCGAATGTGCGTAGACTACACGATCTCAATCAGGCTTGCCCAAAAGATCCTTTCCCGTTACCCAGGATTGACCAGTTGGTAGATGAGACAGCCGGATGTGATCTGTTGAGCTTTATGGATGCCTTTCGGGGGTATCACCAAATCTTTATGCATCCAGTGGATGAGGAGAAGACTGCCTTCATCACCCCGGACGGGGTATATTGCTACCGAGTAATGCCTTTCGGGTTGAAAAACGCCGGAGCCACCTATACCCGAATGGTAGGTCGCTTGTTCAAAGAGTTACTGGGAAAATCCATGGCCGCATATGTAGATGACATGCTTGTGAAAAGCAAAGACGAAAGAACCCATGCAAAGGACTTGGCAGCTACCTTCGCCATAATGGAGAAATATAACTTGCGTCTGAATCCAAAAAAGTGTGCCTTTGCGGTACGAGGAGGAAAATTCCTTGGTACATGGTAACTCGAAGGAATCGAGCCTAACCCTGAAAAGGTGAAGGCCATTCTTGACATGCAGCCTCCAGGGACGTTAAAAGAATTGCAAAGGTTGACGGGACGACTCGCGGCCCTAAACAGGTTCTGTCTAAATCTGCAGACCGAGCTCTACCCTTTTCGAAGCTATGAAAAAGAGGGAAGGGTTCGATGGACAGAAAGAATGTCAGAAGTCGTTCGAAGAGTTGAAGGATTATCTGCAGACTCCACCATTGCTATCCACTCCAAAGGAAGGAGAGGTGCTATATCTTTATTTAGCTGCCTCCCAGAAAGCTGTCAGCTCTGTGTTAATCCGAGAGGAAGAACGGGTACAACACCCGGTCTACTATGTCAGCAGGGCCCTGAAGGCCTCCGAGATCCGATACACTCCCTTGGAAAAGGTGGTGTACGCTTTAGTCATCACAGCTCGGAAGTTAGTACCTTACCTTCAGGCTCATCCCATCCGAGTTCTGACTGACCAACCCCTGGGGGGAGTCTTGCGAAATCCTAACTCTTCGGGGCGCCTGGTGAAATGGGCCGTGGAGCTCACTCAATATGGAATCGAGTATCACCCTCGTCCTTCGATTAAAGGCCAAGCCTTGGCTGATTTCATAGTAGAATGTACCGCTCATAGCCCCGAACCTAGCACCAAGACCCCTGAGGAAGGGGATTGGTGGGAAATGCATGCTGATGGGGCTGCCAGCCAACATCATTGCGGAGGAGGAATCATGTTGACGACTCCTGAAGGATTTCGTCTGTACTACTCGCTCACATATGAGTTTACAGTTTCGAATAATGAAGCCGAGTACGAAGCCATAATAGGAGGTTTGCGTGTGCCAAAGCCCTGAAAGTCCAGAAGATCCGGATTAAGACCGATTCTCGTTTGGCAGTCGGACAGGTGACGGGAACTTGTGAAACCAAGAATGAGAGACTCAGCCGATATAAGAAAGTCACTGAGGGACTCTTAGGCGAGTTCGAGGCTTACGAGCTGGAGCACGTACCTCGCGCTGAAATACTGAGGCTGACATCCTGTCTAAAATGGCTTTGGGTGGAATACCCGACCACCTTCTTCGAATTTGCCAAAACGAACGAATTCTTCTACCCAGTATAGAACCTAAGGTTATCCCGGAAGATGTATGTGTCACGCAGGAGCTGAACCCTGAGGAACATCCTGAGGTATTTTGGATGGAAGAAATTCGCCGATACAAAGAGAAGGGAGATCTTCCCGACAACCCCGCTGAGGCTGCGAAAATTCAAAGACGGTCTTCCGCGTATGTGATAATAGATGGCCATATGTACAAAAAATCCTTCGGGGACCATTGCTGAGGTGCTTACATCCCGCCGAAGCGGAACAAGAAGCGCACCGAGGAATCTGTTCGGCTCATCAAGGGGCTCATACCCTGGCACGCAAAATAGTACTACAAGGATACTATTGGCCTACCATGGTCAAGGACTGCATTGGCCGAGTAGCCAGATGTGCGGTTTGCCAGTCCTTTGCCAAAAAGGATACTCGACCAGCCTCCTTCTACACTCCGATCACCGTCGCTATTCCCTTTGCTAAATGGGGAATTGACATTGTCGGACCACTGCCCCAAGCTCCCGGGCGGGTGCGCTTTTGTGTGGTGGCCGTGGATTATTTCACAAAATGGGTGGAAGCCGAGCCTCTGGCCACCATCACCGAGTTTCAATGCCGGAAATTCTTATGGAAAAGGGTCATTTGCCGATTCGGACTTCCCGAGCACTTGGTCAGTGATAATGGTAGGCAGTTTGACTGTCGGCCCTTCAGTGATTTCTGTCAGCAATATGGAATACGACACACCAAGGTTTCGGTAGCCTATCCGCAGGCCAATGGACAAGTTGAGAACGTTAATCGGACTATCGTAGATGGAATCCGAAGAAAGTTAAGTGATCTGGGAGGAACATGGGTCGACGAGCTTGACCGAGTCCTATGGGCATATCGAACGACTCCGCGAAGAGCAACCGGGGAAACTCCGTTTTCCCTCACTTATGGCTTCGAAGCCAAAGTACCGGCCGAGATTACTACTCCTACCTTGCGAGTGTTGCAGTATAATGATGACGAGAATGAGGAGAATTTACAAATAGAAAAGAACTTCCTTGAGGAAAGGAGGGACGCAGCGTATGGACGAATGCCGAGTTCAGCAATCGTGAAACGCTACTATGACAAGAGAGTCAAAGAAAAGACATTTCAGGAGGGAGATTTGGTCCTCAGGGATCGAGATGCCAGTCAACCCAATCAGGGAGGAAAGTTTGCGGTTAAATGGGAAGGTCCTTACCGGATTCGAGAAGTCATCCGCCCAGGAACTTACCGACTAGAGACTCCGGATGGTCAGGCCATCGAGAGGAAATGGAATGCGATACACTTGAAGAAATTCTTTCAGTAGAAGGTTAGGCCTTTAAAAGTTGTAATGAGAATTTCCAGAGATTTGAATAGAAGTAACTTTGCCCTTTTTTCGATATATCTTGCATCGACCTCCGGGTCCTTATAAGTCTGGCAGTCTGTCTGCCTCTGAGTGAGTTAGGTTGAGATAACCTAAGTCTTATATCGACCTCCGGGTCCTTATAAGTCTGGCAGTCTGTCTGCCTTTGAGTGAGTTAGGTTGAGATAACCTAAGTCTTATATCGACCTCCGGTCCTTATAAGTCTGGCAGTCTGTCTGCCTTTGAGTGAGTTAGGTTGAGGGAGTCCTCTATAGGATTATAAGTCTGGCAGTCGTCTGCCTTTGAGTGAGTTAGGTTGAGATAACCTAAGTCTTATATCGACCTCCGGGTCCTTATAAGTCTGGCAGTCTGTCTGCCTTTGAGTGAGTTAGGTTGAGATAACCTAAGTCTTATATCGACCTCCGGGTCCTTATAAGTCTGGCAGTCTGTCTGCCTTTGAGTGAGTTAGGTTGAGATAACCTAAGTCTTATATCGACCTCCGGGTCCTTATAAGTCTGGCTCTGCCCCTAAGTCTTATTCGACCTCCGGGTCCTTATAAGTCTGGCAGTCTGCCTTTGAGTGAGTTAGGTTGAGATAACCTAAGTCTTATATCGAGTCCTTATAGTCTGGCATGAGTGTCTTCTAAGTCTGGTCCAGTCTGTCTGCCTTTGAGTGAGTTAGGTTGAGATAACCTAAGTCTTATATCGACCTCCGGGTCCTTATAAGTCTGGCAGTCTGTCTGCCTTGAGTGAGTTAGGTTGAGATAACCTAAGTCTTATATCGACCTCCGGGTCCTTATAAGTCTGGCAGTCTGTCTGCCTTTGAGTGAGTTAGGTTGAGATAACCTAAGTCTTATATCGAGTCCTTATAAGTCTGGCAGTCTGTCTGCCTTTGAGTGAGTTAGGTTGAGATAACCTAAGTCTTATATCGACCTCCGGGTCCTTATAAGTCTGGCAAGCCTTTGAGCGAGGTTGAGAAACCTAAGCCTTATATCGAACTGGGTCTGGCAGCTTGCCTGCCCCTAAAAGGTTGAGAAAACCTATGGACGAGTCCTCGACTGAGGGACTCGGAGTTTGTAAAATTGGGCGATTTTCCTTAAAGGTTGAGAAAACCTGTGAACGAGTCCTCGACTGAGGGACTCGGAGTTTGTAAAGTTGGGCGATTTTCGCCTTTGAGAAAACCTGTGACGAGTCCTCGACTGAGGGAAGTTGGCAAAGTTGGGCGGTTTTTTGCCTAAGGTTGAGAAAATCAATGAAGGAGTCTGCGGTTGGATGACTCAAAGTGAAGGTTTGAAAGGAAGGAAACGAAGAAGGGCAAAAGGAAAAGTTTGCAGTATGAAAGGAGAAATTGTTCAGAACATAAAGGCCTAAAAGAAAGAGGCCTTGTTACAAAACTTAAAAAAAAAACAAAAACGCAGCGAATATTTTTTAAGCTCCCGAGTTGCCGCCAACTGTCTCCCCCTCCGTTGGACCAGTAGGGGGAGGGTCATGGTGCCACTCGAGAGTCGCGAGCGGTGTACTAAGCTTCCTTCAGCCGACTCTTCTTCCTCAGTTGCATCTAGCATTGAAGGCACAGGATTGCGATCCATCCCTGCCAGATCAGACAAGTTGGCAGCAGAATTCAGATATGGAGAGTCCATCGGAATTTGCCCACCACTTGAGTTCTCGGAGTAACCCTGGCGGTGTCTCCGGCCCCCTGTTGACGTGCGGGGTAGCAGGAATGCGGGAAGAGAACTCGGGTAATTGCGCTGGAAAGCCCCATTTTACCGGATCGAAGGTCGGATCCTTTGCTAGGAGGACTGGGTAGATGTCTCGTTGCATCTCTAAAGCCCCCATGTGATAGTCCTCCTCTCCCAGGTCCGTCAGATAAGCTCGACCCTCATCCGAGTTTAGCCACTCCATGGCCAGCAGTCTCCTTAGCCGCAGACGGGCGTTAGCCAGCACGTCGTCCTCAAAGCACTGGAAGACTTGTACACCTCCACAGCCTCAGCTCTTTTCTTCTCGGCTTCAAGTGCCGACTCCAGCTGTCCCACGCGCAAAGCCAAGTCGTCCAGCTCTTTATCCTTCTTCAGAAGGTCAGCTCTTAGAGTCGGCACCGACTCCGCATCGCCAATAGAGGGCTCATCCTCTTTCGCATTCCGACTGAACGGCTAAGGCCTGTCAAAAAGAAAAAGAAAGGTTTGAAAAGAGCAAGTATAAAAGTCATTCAGTCAACGTAGAAGTATGAACATCACTCACCCGGTACAGATAACGGGAGACTCCTTCGAAGACCTTCTCGGAAGAGTGGCCCTCATAGTACGCCGCATCCTTGGGAAAGATGACTTTGTCCAGCCAGTCATGGACTGGGAAGGCGATCTTTCAAATGAGTAATAACTAATAATGCATAGTAGGCGTTGGATGGAAGATTGTCAAATTCTTCCTTTTTCTTTTAAAAATTGTATGTTCCATTGATTAGTATATGATGATGCTAAATTTAAAACTAAACTTACAGGTTTCAGTGAAAAGTGAATAAAAATTGGGCATTTTCACATGGGGGAGGGTGATGCTAAAGGGGCTGACAAGAGAATAGTTTTTGTGACCGTTGGAACTACTTGTTTTGATGCTCTAGTTAAAGCTGTCGACACTGCTGAAGTTAGGAAAGAGTTGTTCAAGAAAGGCTTTACTGATATTGTTGTTCAAATGGGCCGTGGAACCTATGTTCCCACAAAGGTAAATCTGAAATTTGGTTTTGTTATTATCTTTTCATTGTTTTTAGTTTCTACACAATATGTTAACGGCCAAAATCATGTTTCTCTGTGAAAGTTGAATGCTACAAACTTTTGTGTCTTGGGCTTAAGGAAGACCAAAAAAGTGAGGATGGTTTGAAACTCTCATAAGTTAGAGGCACTAAAAATGTTTTGAGTTAGATGTAAAAATCAGCTCTTTGAAACTACATTATGATGCAACCGTTTTACGCTAATTTTATATGTTGAAACTTGAAAGGTTGGTCCTACCCTCTCCCTAAAAAGAGGGTGCCGAAACTAACCATAAATCTTGTGACCTAATATAGACTCGAGTAGTAGCATTTGTTTCATTCCTCTGAGAATTTATTGCATGTCTTTAATTGCTTGCTTAGATATCCCTTTGAATTTTCAGTCTGCTTCAGAAAATGGATCCCCAGCACTGGACTATTTCACTTTCTCATCGAGCATAGCCGAATATCTGAAATCAGCGTCTCTTGTTATTAGCCATGCAGGTTAGTCATGATTCAATACATGTCTAATTTCATTTATCTAATTGATGATTTTGAGAACTTGTATAGTTTCATAAGAATTTATCTTAAAATGTAAAGAAAATACACAATCAAACTTGATTGTGCTGCAGGTTCAGGGAGCATATTTGAGACATTGCGATTGGGCAAACCATTGATCGTCGTAGTCAATGAAGATTTAATGGACAATCATCAAAGCGAGCTAGCAGAAGAACTCGCGGATAGAAAGCATTTGTTTTGTGCACGTCCCCAGACGCTATATGAAACCATCGCGGGCATGGACTTGGAGTGTGTTGTTCCATATCAACCCGGTGACGCTAAGCCAGTAGCTAAACTCATTAATAGGCATCTTGGTTTTCCTGAGGAATGATCTGATGAAGGTTCAAAGGATCCGTGATATGGTCTCACACAAATTTTTGCCGTGTAAGAAATATATTTTAAAAACTACCTTGGTTGGAAAAAAAAAAAAAAAAAAACTCATTTAAAAACTACATTCTAGGATTCAATGTTTGATGTGGTTGTTTAACTAATGTGTGGTAATTATTAGGCTAAGAAAAGTCTTATCCCTTTTGTCATCTTCTTTTGGATAAGATCATGAATTAATCAATGTTTTGGGACTATAATGGACTTGCGGTCCAATTAATTTCATGACAATTAAGTCAATAATATGTTAATTACTCCATGTGAAAGGGAGATTGCAAAAGTCTTAGATTCCACACCACAATAAATAGGTTATTTGAACTTTGGTGTTTGTTTTATATATGCTGCCTTTTGGAGTTTTGGACATATATACTGATGATAAATGTAATATTCATATTTTAATAATGATCTATTGACTATTTCATAGTCTAATTAGAGTGACGTTACGTTGTAGATGTATAACGAATATCATCATTTATTCTCTTATTGTCAAAGTTATAAGTCTTTCCAAACGTCATTTTTCACAACTCGATAGGTATATTTTAAAAATTTATCATTCACACATTATTTATTCTGAAGGTATAATATATCAAATTTATCTTCTCAACCAAGAAAATTCAAAAAATATTTTGACCCAACACGAATCAGGGGAAGACCTCACTCAAATTAATACTTCAAAATGACCAACGTTTTATGCTATTTTTTCAACATGGGTATAAAATCTTATATTTTCACCTAATCCATTATATATCATGTATGTATTCCTCATTAATAATAATAATAATAATAATAATAATAATAATAATAATAATAATAATAAAAGTACTCAAAAGGAGCAAAAATAATATGACATGAATCCACACAAAACTTTTGATTACAAAATCAGTTCAAGTGCATTATAGAGATAAAATATATGGACCCATATTTTCTAACTTACAAGCTATACTGATTTTTATTTGCCTTTGGGTAGTAATTAATGGCAAAAACAAAAAAAAGGTAAAAAAAATTACTATATCTATATCTATGTTTCACTCTTTATCTATCACCTTTGAAGGTATATACAAAACTTCATAGATAACCACACTCTAAATAAGACCAAAAGAATCAAAGAACATGATAGGTATCCTCATGCCAGTTGCTTTATAATGGCATTTTTGCTGTTGCAAAGTCTCCAGCCACTGAAAACTCCAAAACAATAAGCTAATCAGAGAAAACCACAAAGACATCCTAACTTAGGGTAACTTCTACAATGTCATATGATATACAATGCTGTAAAAATCGCCCTAGACGGCCGACTAGGTGCTAGGTGCCTTTAGTTGGTCGGCCGACTAGGCGCCCAACTCAGCGCCAAACCTCCCGGTCTGAATGGCTGTAGTGATGGCGATGACGTGGAGTGCATACGTGCAGTTGTGACAACTAGACGACTAGAAGCTTTGGACAACGGACAATGCCAACTCGACGACGCTTAGGCTTGTGGCCTAGGAAGCGAATAGGCGCTGCCGGACGCCAAACTAGCGCTTAGGGCCTTCTGCAACCTTGATGATATAATGCCCTAGCTTAAGAGGGGATCGGGGGAACTATGACACTATGACATAACACTATACAACCTTATAAAATTTTCACGACGCCATGTCTTAGGACCGAATTTGTGTAACACATACATGAGAATGAATGCACTATAGTATTATATTCATGGAAGATTGCAAACAAGAACTGACCTGTAGAAGAGGATGGGACAATGACAACAGCCATATCTGCATTGTTTGGAGGAAGAGCCAACCGAAGGGGATAAAGCTTCCCATTCAACACGCTTCGAGTACAAACGATAATGCCCTCGAGCCCCGTCTCTTCCTCCAACATCTTCTTCAACTCCCCCACTCCGTTCCCCTTAAATGGCATGCAACGCTCCTCCACTCCATCGAGCTCCCCATAGTCATCAGCAATCCGATAAAAAATCAGCCTCCCATCCCCAACCATTCTAGCTACATTATCCAAAGAATCCCCAGACTGCAAAATTTAAAACAAGAAACAGCAAAAATCAATGCCAATATTCCAACAACCCCAGCAAAAAACCTCTCCACTCCAATATGAGCATTTTTAGGTTGAGGTTTTTAAATCATAATTATTCTTTGATTATCATTGCTGTGATTGTAGTTGTGAACTAAAATTCAGAACATAGCATGACCAGTTGTTTAGCTAAGTGATGAAAAGGTAGTAAAAGTATGAAACTAAAAGGAATAGGATGCAAAATGGGAATGTTTCCTTATACCATATACTCGTCACATTTGCGTGAGGCAAGTGCTGGACTTGGCCCTTTTAGGCCTCCGCCTAAAAGTTCCCGAAACACCTGTCAACTATGCACTACGCCAAAAATAGCAAAGACGCAACTTTATTTCCTTAGATGTTGGACTTGGCCTTTTAGACCTCTGCCCAACAATCTCTTAGTCACCCTGTGCTAGACTTGACCCCACCGACCTCTACCCAACAATTCCCCTACACCTGCCAGCCTTAAGTACACAACCATTATCACTATGCAAAAGCTATAACCCCTGACGAATGTATAACTTTATTTTCTTATACAGTCATGTATCTTCGAAAGAAAAGCTAGACTTAGCCCTTCAACCTCTGCCCAACTAAACTTGGTCCTTTATCTACCTCCGCTCAACAAGAAAGAACATAAAATGTAGTGTACCTCTTGACCGGAAAAGCTCTGAGATTTAGATGAAGCTGTTGACGGCGAATTCGATTCAGAAGCAAATGAATCGGAGTGAGTGTATACAAGAGGCGGCGGGGCTTTAGGAAGAGGAGATTGAACAAGAATATCGACAACATGAACATCCCAGAGAATCCATTCCTGCGTCGCCGTCCGATGAGGGATATCGTGTGTAACAGAGTTCCTCCACGGCGGCAATCCTCCGTTCGCCCTCAGGAACTGCCCATACCTAATTACAACGTAACTCCAAAATTACTAAAATATCCCTCCAATAATTGGATTCAATTACTAAAACATTTTTAATTGTCCACAAGAGAAAAGAGAGAGTTTTGCAAAGGTATTAGCAAGAAGTTGTCATGTTGTGAGAAAGGTACCTTGTCCTGAGTTTCACCTGATTCCCTTCCCTAACCGGCTC
This sequence comes from Ipomoea trifida, assembly GCA_003576665.1. Lineage (NCBI taxonomy): Eukaryota > Viridiplantae > Streptophyta > Magnoliopsida > Solanales > Convolvulaceae > Ipomoea > Ipomoea trifida. The sequence goes on from CP025657.1 coordinate 3,189,597, forward strand.
CCACTCGACGGAGGAGTCGAGGCGGCGCGGCAAAGTCTGCAGCACTTTCCGGCCGGTCATGCCGAGCAGAAACGGCTGATTCGAAGCCGTCAAGTACTTGCCGAAACAGCTCTTAAGGCGGACGACGTTGTCGGTGTTCTCCGGGAACTCCACCGTCCACCGCGCGCTCCTGGCGGCGCCGTTGCGGTCTTGCGTCACCGACTCTTCGTCTTCCTCGGCGGTCAAGTACTTGTCATGGTGGCTCCTCAGCCGCACCGTCTTAGCTCGGTGGAACATCTCCATGGCTGGAAGATTGATCGAAGGGATACTCTGTAAATTGTAATAAGGTATTAAAAGCACAGAGAAATGTTAGCAAATTTTGAGGTTTTGAAGAAAAAAATGGATTAGATGAGAGAGACTACGATGTTTTTCTATTTCTAGATAACATGAAAGAGAGAGATGCGAAATGTATAAATAGAAGTTTGTTGGACCAAATTCTGAACAAATTTTCTAATTCGGTATATTCGGCACGGTTCTGGTGGCTCAATATAGCTGTTCAGCATATACACAATGTATTATCACGTGTCATTCTTATCACTTTCTAGTGTAAGTCGATCGGCTATGGATAATCCAGACAAATTTATCTTCTTATGATTCTTTGTCGGTTAGAATCACAACGCTAGTTTCATCCTGAGCATAATGCGGTTAATTTCAATTTTAATCTCTAATCAATTTTCTTTAATTATAAAAAAAAAGTTGTTAGTGAAAGAATAAAATTAGAATTAACTTAATTTACATATTAACGTGTAAAAAATGTTTAAACATACGTGTTATCTCATTCATTTCCCATGAATATTTGATGATCCATTTGTTTTATATAATTGTAATATGTTAAATTAGTGCAAGAATGGGGTAATGGGCAATTAATGAAGTGATAAGGTTTTCAAGTTTCAACTACCAATGTGAGAAGTTTGGTATCCAAATTAAATGTTGTTTGGTCAAATGAAAGAACCCAAATAGGACTCTTCAAGGCCGGAGGTTTCTGTGTATGTTCTTCGGAGAATTCCAGCTTTTAAGTTTCAACTACTGTGGGTTCAATTTAGAAAGTAAAAGTCTTTGCAAGAACATGGTCAACAATGTCTTCTTGGGGGGTCCATTGGGGTTTTTTAGGGCCGCTAAATTTTAAAAATTAATATTACAAATTAGAGTAGCTCCAAAATGGACAAATTATGTTATGGACCCAGGTCGACATTGTAAGGTGACAATCATTATTGCATGGACCATGGCCCACACAGCTGTGTGGATCAAAAATAAAAAGTACATTATTTTTGTACTGAAGGTATATTATTTTTATACTGTAGGTACATAATTTTAGGGTACATTATTTTTGTACTGAAGGTACATTATTTGATATATACTGTCAAATAATGTACATACAGTACAAAAATAATGTACCTTCAGTATAAAAATATTGTACTTTTTATTTTTGGTCCACACAGCTGTGTGAACCATGGTCCATGCAATAATTGGTGGACTCAAGTCTAAAATGTACGTCTGGAATAATAGTGCCGTTAGTAGTACCATTTTCTCGACTAATGATATATATATATTGAATATAGATGAGTTCAAAAATTGTAAATATAGAGTTCTAAAAAATTGTGAATATTTAGTTCTAAAATTGTTAATATAGAGAAACAAATTCTGAAGACAAAAGACAAGGAAGGAAGCAATTTTTTTTTAAAAAAATTCTGGCGGCGTCGTTTTGAAGCAAAACGATGCTGTTTTGAAGTAAAACGACGCTGTTTTGGACCCGGATCCACCTTGCAAGGTGGACCCGAGTTCATGGCATAACAATTGTCTTAAATGGATGGGGACTACTTTAACTGGACAGATTATTCTATGGATCATGGTCTATATTACAATATAATTTCTTTATAGTTTAAAATAAGTTATAAGTTCTAAAATAAGTTCTACTAAATAGAGTCCATGTTTTTCTCTAAAACTAACTACCGTGATCCATGCATGGTTTAGAACCATCCTGAACAATTTAATAATAATGAAACTAAACTAAAAATATGAAAGTTGACAAAATTAAATGGTATAAAAAAATTAAAAGCAACTCCCTAATGCATGCTTGAGAATTCATTTAATCTTATCGTTAATTCGGTGTGAAATCATACTAAAAAAATGAAAGTTGACTAAATTAAATGGTATAATAAATTAAAAGCAACTCCCTAATGCACGCCGGAGAATTCATTTAATCTTACCGTAGTTCAGTGCGAAATCATCTCTCAAAGTGAAATTGTGTGAATGCAATACTTTTCTTAGTTAACATTATTTAAACAAGTTTGTTGACGGAGAATTAAAAATGGTCATACGATAATAATATTAGGACCAACAATGACGTTCTTAAAAAAAAAAAAAGACTAATAATAGAATAACACCTATAAATCTATGACAAAAAAAATGAAATTAACTCTTTTTTTTTTAATGAAAATGTAATAATTTTTCACTAACACTTAAAAGAATACTTTTCAATAAAAATATAATATTTGTTATTTTATAGAAAAGTATTACATATTTAATATTAAAATTTGTTTCACTAATGGTTAATTAGTTAGAGTCCAAATCTTGAAGCAAAGTGGTTAGAAAGTGTGGTTCTTTTATGCATGGCCATACACATTTTTTTCCCTAGCCTTATATATGTTTCCTAATGGGAGAGTGACTCCTCATGAATCATGGACATCATGTAAAGTGAAGTAGTAATTCCTTGTAGGCAATTCCTATTTGCCAAAAAAGTTGTGAAGTCCAAAATGGCAAGCAAAGTTCTCAACCTTTTATACAATTTTTAACTTTTAATTTATTTCTTTGATACAAGTGAACCCTTTTCAATTATGGGCACGCCAATTTGTCCCTATCACTACTTGCACTAATGTGAGACAAGTCTCTTCCCAAATTTAAGACATTAAAAAAAAAAAAAAATTCTACAAGAAAATCTTGAAACTTAGACTATGCTAGAGACTTCTACAATTACGACTCCCTACTAGCCACTTTTGACATATTATCGTGTTATTTTATATATAGATTCCTTATTAAGGGGTGAGTTCAGACAATTTTTCCATAATTCATGAAAATGAATAATTTTTCATTTTTAATCCGGAAGGAATTAATAGAGTATGGTAATTGCAAAAGCATTTTCCTAATTAATTCAGAAGGAATTAATAGAGTGTGGTAATTGCAAAAGCATTTTCCTAATTAGCTAAATAAATGGAGCAAATTATTATTTAAACCCAAAATTAATGAATTTTCCATTTAAGTACCCTTGCTAGATAGTACTAGTTATTGGCCTTATTTGGTAAATGACAAATCCGTTAAAATTTTTGTGGGCCCGTCATTTTTGACATTTTTTTACTTAGTCTACCTCAACAGTTTGGGGCAATTCCAAATTGTTGAAACCCTAAATGCTTCTAATAACAATATTTAGGGTTTGACGTCTTGGTAAAAGAAATGTATTTCTACGAACGAATTCATATTAGAACCTCAACCGCTAAAACGCAAACATCCTTATATGTTTTTTTACACCTCAACCGCTTAAACACAAATAGCTAATTTTACTGAACATCTTTTTATAAACCACTAATATAATTTGTTAGTCATACCTATTAATACTAATTCATTATCCGCTATCCGCTAACTATAGTTGCCAAACAAGGCCAATTAATTAACCATTTATCATCACTGTTGCATTGACTTTAATAATTTACCAATAAACCACCAACAGTATACCCATAATGAACCTTGCCCCCCATATTCTATGACCAATAGTTAAGAGTTTACATTTACTCGATTAAATCAAATTCAAATTAAACATTATATAGTCCATTGAAACAGTCAACTTTTAGTTTCAAAACGCACCTTATGAAAATTTATGACAAGAAAATTATGAGTCAAACAAGAAAAACGCACCTTAAGAACCCTGGGAGAAAAGCTTGACCGCATGGACACCGGCGAACCCATATCCAAACTGGAAAGTTCGTCGGAGAGAGATGAAAAAGTCGAAACCAGCGACAAATAATCCGACAACTGCTCGTCCTCCGGCACCTCCACGGCCTCCACGTCCCATAAAATCCAGTTGTGCGTTGAAGAAGCCGTGTGAGGATTGTCGTGCGTTATGGAGTTCCTCCACGGCGGCGTGCCGCCGTTTGCCCTCAAATAGGTCCCTCCATAAGCCCTCAATTTTATCTAATCGGATTAATCAAGTTAGATATTAGTCTTCAGTTAATACTCAATTTAATTCTGAACTATAGTAGTTTTATTCAATTCAGTCTTAAATGATTTCTGTGATGATGAATAACATGTTTCAATTTGGTATCAGAGCTTAGGTTTACCTGAAAGCCATCCTTAATTGGCTGCCATTCAATCCGCAAATCCTTGAGGTTTGCCGGCGCGGTTTGGAGCACTTTGTGTCCGGTCATTCCGAGGAGAAACGGCGCGTCGGAGGCCGTCAAGTAACGGCCGTGGCAGCTCTTGAGGCGAACCACGTGGCTGTTGCCGTCCACGAGCTCGACGTGCCACCGGGCGTTCCGCGACGCGCCGCCTCTTCTGCTCTGCCGCGTGTGCTCTTGATCGTTGTCCGCCACCAAGTACTTCTCTAGGTGGCTCTTCAATCTAACCACCTTGGCTTTTTGGAAGATCTCCATGGCTATTGAAGAGGGAGGTGATGAGTGATTATTGTGAGCAAATAATTGGATTTGGAATTAAATATAGATGATGAGGGGATTGGATTTGTTGCTTAAATATGAAGAGAGAGGAAAAGGCGATGAAAGAAAAGATTGGATTTGTTTGGGAGTGTTTGTTTTAATTTGTTGCTTGGGGAAGTGAACAACACAAGAAAGAAATTCAGAGAATATTAAACAGCTTTTTTGTTTATGTAGACTTCCTCGTTTCACACTTCAAAAAAAGAAATTGTGTGTCCCGGCCCCCGGGCTAATGTAAGTGGCAACAGAAGAATTATATCATGGATCAGGGTTTACCTTCTGTGCACAGTAAAGTGAAAGAATAATTGAAAGGCTGCTCAGTGTGACTCACAATTTATCATTTTTAGAGACTCTAGAGCACAAAATTCTGTGATTAAGATTAATCTAGCATAGACGGAAACTTATATGTATTAGAAAAAAAACAACAAAAAGAAAGTGATTTTGTGTTTAGAGATGATGCGTCCACTTCAGGGGGTGTTTGGTCTAAAGGTTTTAAAGAGACAGAATCGGAATTACGAATTTCATTGTCAATATTATTATTCATGTTTGTACCTTTTATTTGTTTGATCTGAAGGGAAATTCACACTTGTGTGAGACCGTCTCACGGATCCTTGTTTGTGAGACGGATTGGGTCGGGTCGACGTATCATGCAAATGTCATACTTATATGTGCAAATCTCACACTTATATGCTCAAATATAACACTAATCAAAAATACAATTTTTTTTTTACTTATAAGAGAAAAAGTAATATATTTTTCATTAAGTAATGTTGACAAGTGCCTCTCACTTATAAGGGCAAATATAATATTTTTTAGGAAAAATGTAATACTTTTAAATCGAAATGTAAAACTATTGTATTTTCCCTTAAAAGTATTACATTTACCCTAATAAGTAATAAAAATTTTATTCCTGATTAGTATTACATTTGAGCATATAAGTATGGCATTTGTGCATATAATTGTTACATTTGCATCTTGACCAGACCCGACCCGTCTCATGGTGAGACGGTCTCACACAAGTTTTTGCCATATAAATATTACGAAGTTTTATTTAATTTATTTTTAATCTTTGATTCTGGTTAATGATTGTACATATCGAAACAATAATTTCAATCATGATTTTGATTTAACATATTAGGAAAAAAAATTACTTTCTATTAAAAAATTCAATCGGGATTACTACTAAGCTTGATTTGGAAACTGATTCTAATTACTATTATACTTCAACCAAACCTCCTCTAAATTTATTGCCAAAAACATAATTATTTGTTAAGTGATTGTTAATACCAAAAAAAAAAAAACCAATTTTGGTCTCACGAATATTAATATAATGACAATTTTAGTCCACATATTTAATTCATACTAATTTTCATTCATGACTATTGTTTACTAACGAAATTTCATCTATGACTATTATTTTAGTCATAAAATTCATCACACCGGTCATCCCTTCATTTAATACACGTCGAAATTTAGAATGTTAAGGGCATTCCTATCCTTTTCAACTTAAAATTCTAATTTGAGCGTGAATAAATGAATTTAATCCCTAAGACGATCGATCGGTCACAATTAGCCGTTCTCCTCCTCACCCTATTTTAATTTGAGTAGGAGAACTGCGAATTTGGATAGATTTTAGGGCTTAAATTCCTTTATTCACGTTCAAATTAGGGTCTTAATTTGGAAAGGCCGAAAAACCCTTAATAATTTCATATTTCGGCATGTCTTAAACGAAAGGATGAGCAGATAAATTTTGACATTAAAACAATAATCATGGATAAAAATTGATACTAAAATATTAGTCGTAGTTAAAAATTAGTAGAAATTAAATATATAAAACATAATTATCATTTTATTAATACTCGTGGAATCAAAATTAGTATTTTGCTCTAAAAATACATTACCAAACGCCCCCTTACAAGTTTTCTTTGTGAGTATTGATGGGGAAGGACGAAAAGGGGTGGTAAATGAGGGAGGTGTTGAAATAAATGTGTAGAATAAATGATGAGAAATTTCGAGGGTGTCTCCGTGGATTACGTGTTGTCCACGCGTTTGATACCAAGCATGCTTGACATCGTCAAAAGTCTTCAATAATGCAATTTTTACTCCTGTATTTAAGTATTTTATGACCACTATAATTTGATTATTATCATTAATTAAAAAATATTGTTTTTGGTCATTTAAATTATTTTATATTAGTTAAGTCAACTTTTCAATTTTTTTTTTCTAATTATTTTTCACCTTTCAATTACCTTAGTGTCTTGATTACCAGTAATCATTCGGTTAATCATGAGAAAATATACGTCGAAGTAATCATGACCCTTACATTGCTTGTAGCATTTAATTACAAGCGTTACATTTCTCAATGAGCTACCATTTAGTTTCATCTTCCATCTAAAGACTCATTTGAATCACAAAACTTTCAACTTAGAGAAAAATCAACTAATTCTCAAGCATAATTATATAAAATAGAATATTTCACTTTTAATTGCTCTTTCCACATGAGTCATTTAACAGAAATCATGACTTCTACATAAGTACCATGCCTACTTTCTAGAAAGCAATTAAAAAATTATATATGTTCATTTTATAATAAATAATAAGTTAGAGTATTAATACATGTAATAAAATATTTATTACCACCTTTTCATTTGTATCAATTTAAAATTACACAAATTGCCATGTATTAATTCAAGTACATGATTTCATATTCTATTCAGTCGATATGAAAGATGATCTCATTACTTTTACCTCCTCATAAACTTCATATTTGTTATTATCGTTGATTTAGAATGTAAGAATACAATTTCTGTTAATTAATTTATATATATAATTAGAATTAACATGATCTAATCTATTGTATTACAAACGGAAAGCAAAAACACATTATTTGTATTAATAATTATCATCACATCATTTTCACCTGATCCAAACTGAATGTGAAACCAATCAAAACAATGCCCAAAATAATCATTTAAATGCAATGTTGATCTTATTTTTCCTACATCAGTATCATTATATACATCATCATAGTCTTCATTTTGGTTAACAACTTTTTAAAACACAACTATGAGATTTTTTTTTTTTTTGAAAACCACAACTATGAGATTTGATTACCCTTCAATTAAAAATGTCATTTTCTAATTAAAAATATATATTATTCCATCTTATTGGTAACATGATTTTTAAGTTTGGATTATTGCTTTTTAAATTTTTATTTTGATTTTTTTTGTTCATATTGGTGTTTTGGATGTCTTAGGATCAATTGCCTTAATTATTTTTAATTTTTGTATCTTTAAAACCTTTATTCTCATCATAGGATCATACATAACAAAACATCAATATTCGTAATCATTCTAATTTTACCCTACTACCAAACTCATTACTATTACTATGTATATGATAATTTACATTCTGATTCTGATTCCTTTATGCGAAACAAACGCACCCTGGTTTTGTTTGATGTTAATGGGGTGGAATGAAAAATGAACTACGGAATGATTGAAGACAAAAGATGTCAAATTTTTATTCTTTTTTTAAGAATAAAAGATGTCAAATTTTTTTATTTACGAATTGTTTTGTAATTCAGTGAAATTGACCACTATAAGCGGAGTAAGTATTCCTTTATCGCACGTGGGAGTAAAAAATTAAAATTTCTTTCAAAAGACTGAATCTTTAACTCGAGCATTTGAGAGATATAAATCACAGTAACTTAATAAATAAACATACAGGGTGCCAGTGTACATAAAGGATCTACACATTTTAGGTATAATTTCCACACTACTGCCACCGAGGCCCCGTCGAAGTTCGAATCTTGACATCTTCTCTCAAATACTGCATAATGAACCATTGAACTAAACTCATGCGACTATTAAAACTAGCATGGACCTTTATGTATATAATTTGTTTTTCCTAATAAGAAAAAAAATTTCTAGAAAAATATTTTCCTACTCATAAAGAATAAAAGAATTTTTTAAATATATATTATAACTTAACACGTCATATGTATCACCTCAAAATTAAAAGTATAAATTAATAATTATATATTTTAATATTTATTATGTATATATACGAATGATATAACTAGTCATGACCCGGTTCAATTACAATTTGATTCTAGTTTTGAAATTAGAGGAAACAAAATCGAATCTAGCTTCCTCTAGTTCCAATTGGATTTTTTAATTTTCCAAATGCCAATTCAGATGCCTTTTAATAATGGTCATATTTTTAATTATATATGATTAGCCGCTGGCTGTTAACCAATTCTTAATTTCTTACAATTCTAATTCTAATCTGATTTGTAATAGGCACTCAGTTGGAATAAAAAAAAATGTATATGTAACGGGGTTAGTTATATATTCCAACAGCGTAAAAGTCTAAAAGAGTAAAGGTCTAGTCTTTGTGTTCAGTTCAGTTACGAGTTATCATAATTTACATCCGTCCAATTATTTTGTCAGGCCGGGACGTGAGAGACTCTTGAGATTGGTGATTCAACTTTTTGGAGAAGAAGACCAATCATTTCAATTTTTTATTTTTTTATTTTAAAAAAAGAGTATCATTTCCCTATTAACTATTGGAGGAAGAAGATATTGACAAGCAAGGCCCACAACCTTAGAACTAGTCCACTTTAATCCTGAGTGGCACACTAGGATGATAGCCACTTGTTTCTACACATTATTGGAGCACTCAACTTAATATTGAGTGGATAGGGTTAGGTATGTAGGGTAGGTAAACAATTATTATACGGTGTACCATGGTTTGTATGGACAGTTCAACTGGTCACAGATGTGAAGTTTGAAAGAAGAGACTAGGGATCGAGTCTCATCAGCAGCAAACTAGCATGACACTCTGTAAGAAAGGAGAACAAACTTAACATAAAACTAGCATGACACTCTGTAAGAAAGGAGAACAAACATAATCGTGAAACCTTAATTACGCCATTAAAACTAGCATGACACTCTGTAAGAAAGGAGAACAAACATAATCGTTTCGTAATCGTGAAACGAAGTACGTGCCGTGTTATAATAACATTGCCTTAAAACGTTATATGTTCAGTAACGGTGCAGTAAAAAATCCCGGCACGTTTTCGACAAGTTACACGTGCCGTGTTATAATAACATTGCCTTAAAAACGTTATATGTTCAGTAATGGTGCAGTAAAAAATCCCGGCACGTTTTCGACAAGTTACACAAACTAACTACGCTTAGCATACACCAACTATAGAGCAACTGAATCTGACTTTACTCGGACAAAGGGACCAAAGAACTAAAAATGAGGAAGAGATTCTTGGTGTGTTTAATGAATAAAGGAATGCTGCTTTATATACAAAGCCATGCTCACTCCTCAACCATGAGAATCCAAAACTAATGCTACAACACTCATTCTTAATAAATGAGAATCACTCATTTAAATAGAGAATTATCCGTCACACAAAAAACTTGGACTAAGAGTAGTTATTCGTAGTAAAAAAAAATAGGAAACAACAAAAGGTTTTGACCAACTCTTAGAATTTAATTTTCCAACAATTCCCCACAAATTCTGAGAGTTAGCAAGAAGATTTGTCTAAACTATTCACAAGATATGATGATCCCCATTCATTCAAAGTAGAAGTCTAGTTAATATATATTATAACTAGTTAATATATATTATAATTACCAAACTAAATTTTAATAAGGAAAATAAAGATTGTGCTTAAATTAAAAGTAAATATATGATAAAACTAACAAGTATATAAAAAAAACTAAGTGATAAATAAATAAAATAAACAAACGACAATCATGGTAAATAAAATAAACAAACGACATTTTGGAGATTTTTTGCATGTAAAGAAGGATTTGAGCAGTACATTTAGCCAAATTTGTGGCCCAGCCGGTTTTAGGCCAAACATGGTAAAAAGCAATTGTTATGCCGTGGACCCGGGTGCACCTTGCAAGGTGCACCCGGGTCCTTAAACGGCGTCGTTTAGACGCTGGGTGTAACGGTGCTGTTAGTGGCACCGTTACACCCAGCCAATCAAAAATAAAACAGAGTATAAGTGTGAATCTATAGTTCTAAATGTGTGAATCTACAACTACGTATCTGTGAATGTATAGGTGTATAAGTGTGAATCTAAAACTCAAATACATGGTTACATAATCAATCTAAACATAAATCCTAAATTCGAAAAAAACAAACATAAATCTATACAATTCATCAAACATGAATCAAAACTTAAAACCTGCAATCGAAGATGAGCCATCAACGTGTAAACTTAGTTCATCTACTGCCTCTGCCATCACTGCAAAACAGATTATCAGGTATGAATCTGTAGTTCATAATGTGTGAATCTGTAGTTCATAAGGTGTGAATCTATCACTATGTAACTGTGAATCTATAGTTGTATAAGTGTGAATCCACTAACAGCACCGTTACACCCACCCGGGTGCACCCGGGTCCACGGCATAAATTGCCGGTAAAAAGTGAAACTAATACTTTGCCAAAAAAAAAAAATCTCGTGGTTGGTTAACTACTTAAACTTTATCTTATAGATGACATTGACACCTTTTCTTCTCATATGTTTTTCAGCTACATATATCTATTAATTGGTAATATTCTTTGCACATTCGGTATAATAACGTAATTTATAAGAAAATAATAAATTATTAATTATTATGTTATTTTATAGGCAATGAATTTTTGCATATGTAGTCCCTATTTACACCAAATAGGCATGATTTCAACTCAAATTGAGATTGTTGGACGTGAACTTCATCTTAGAAACAGAAGGAATTTAATCAAGTTTAGAGTGGTGGATACCTATCATATTCCAGAGACAAGAGGTGCGAGTTTACCAGATTAAAAAAATTGTAGTGTAGTGGTTTATAATTTGTTTTTTTTTTTTTTGGAAAAAGGTTTATAATTTGTATAGAAACAAAACAACCATAATCTTCCGTGAGTGGTTGTTTTGTTTCTATACAAATTATAAACCATTAAAGCTATAAATCGCAAATTGCACCATCAGTTCACAAGTCAGATCTTATTCTTCACCTACGCACAAGAGATCTAAACTTTCGCATTGTCGCCTTTTATCATAACTTGAAGTCATGTGACAAACCACTACGCTAATTAGATTCTTCAATCTGGGGTGCAGGGGCCAAATGGCTATCTGGTTTGAGCCAAACTGGGTGAAAATTTGAATGGAAAGGAGCCAAACAAAAAATCCGCAGAAAATTGAAGCCTAAACAACGAAGTTGAAAACTTCAAACATGTTCCCATCACAGATGTTTCAATTTATTACAGATCGAGAATAGCAGAAAGCAACAGAACTGAGAAAACGAAGCCCAGAAATGACAAAACACACAAAGAAATTTCTTATTTTGCGGCTGAGAAGAGCATCTTGGCGAATTCCGCTAGCTTGTCGGTGGGGGGCATGACGTCTTTGACGGCGCTATCGGCGCAGAAATCGTCGGCCCACTTGGCCAAACCGGGAAACTTGGTGGCATCAAGGAGCGTTATGCCGGCGAAAAGCTCCGTCACTCTGATCCACCCTAGGAAGCACCCCAGAGCTATGTCAAGGTACCCAATCGAGTCCCCGCCGAAGAATTTCTTGCCTTTGCTGCTGCTCTGGAAAGCGTTTTCCAGCAATCCTAGGCCTTCGAAAACTTGACCCACTGCTGCCTTTTTCGCTTCTTCTTCCTTGGCTCCGGCTATTCCTCGCATATTGGGGAAGAACTGCATAACCCACTCAAAATTTCAAATTGTATACTAACACAAGCACTATTCATGTTTCTCAACCCTCTGGTTTTGCCTAAATTGAAGAACTAAATCGATTCAAATCAAGACTCTTTAGTCCCCCAACCCCAAATTATACCCAATTTCATCCTAAATGTAGTGATGTTTCTTGATTTAGCTTGTCTTCTTAAAGCTGTTGCAAAAATTGACCTCAGTTACCGCGTAAACGCCCTAGACCTAGGGAATTTTACCCTTAGGCGAACATTAGATAACTAACTGATTAGTAGGCCGACAAGGCGGCCAAGACGCCCGAGTACCTGAGTCGGTCAAATTAGGCGCCCGAGTTAGCCAAACTAGGCATCCAAGTCGGGCGAATTAAGGGCCCGAGTTGGCCAATTAGGCACCCAAGCCGGGCAAACTACGCGGCCAAACTAAGCACGATGTACACTCGTGTGTTTGTTACTATTATTACTCGCCGGCCTAAGCGCTCTAGGCTCCTATGGGATTAGACTAGGGCCTAAGGCCTTCCACAGCATCACTTTTTGTACTTGATTGTGTCCCAAACTTTGATGATTTTAGTTAAATTACGTAAAATTACACTTTTTTGTACTTGATTGTGTCCCAAACTTTGATGATTTTAGTTAAATTAGGTAAAATTACAGGGAAAATAAGACTCAATTAGATAACACTATCAAAGTTCAGATCTAATTAAAACGTTTAAGACTAAATGAAAAGAAAAACACTAAATTGGGTATTCACACCCCAAATTCTTATGAAAAGCTAAAATCCAGTAAAATCAGTGGAGTATAAGTATATGATCAATAAACATACCTTATCGTCAACGTAAGTTGCCCAGAAGCGGGCGGTGGCCCGATCATATGGATCGGCGGGCAAGATAGCGGGGCCGGAAGTCCAAACCTCATCGATATACTGAACGGTGATGAGGGATTCGGAGACAGGTTTCCCGTCGTGGACCAGAACCGGGATCTTCTTATAAACCGGGTTCATTTTGAGGAGAAGCTCGCTCTTGGTTCCGAACTTCTCCTCAAGAAACTCGTAGGCGACGGATTTGAGGTTGAGAGCGATTCGGGTTCGGAGCACGTACGGGCTGGGCCATCCACCCAACAGCTTCACATCCTCTGACGCCATTGTTGCAGATCGATAAAGAATTCGAAGCTCTCTGATTTTTTATTTTTTTTTTCCTGTGATATTTTTTTTCTGGGGAGAGAAGATGAGTAGCGTTGTGACTGTGTTTATTATAGGTGTGAGCAAGCATGTGAGATTAAATGCACAAAGTGTGAACGCGCTGACTTCGGATTTCCATAGAACCCCAAAAATCCCCCCTTGGAAAGTCTGAATCCAAATTAGTATTTCCTAATTTATGTCAGTATTTTTGCTGACTCTGATATAATGTAGTATAACACTATAACTTATTGAGGCTCAAACTCACTCCCTTTCATATAAATTGAGTACCACTAAACCACAAGGTATTTTAATCATTTATCATTTCTAAAATTCTTTCTTACTTTAATAATTATTATTTCTATTATAATTATTACTAAATTTTCAATTATACTTTTACGAGAGTTTTGTTCTCAGGATATTATATTACCTTAGAGAATATTAAATTCTTGTGTTAGGTTTAAAACTGAGGTATATAATATAAATATGTTTGGTTGAAGGTTTTTTTTTAAAAAATTTTATTTTATATGGTATGATGATTATTTTAATAAATTTTAATATTAAAATAAATAAGGCAATGGTAAAATATAGAAGTAAACGATTTAAAATTAATTAACTAAGAGCTTGAACAATAATTAATTAAGGCAACTGATTAAAATGAAAAAAATTAGCAATAAGACAAGGGAATGTGCTAATACCTAAGAAATGGGAGGGTATCTCACATTCCCTTGCAATAGCTAAAACCATATGTGGAGATTATGTTACATTTCAGGGAAAAGTTACATAACTTGAACCAAACGTGGAATCTTATATTTTCAAGCAAATATTTTTGATCAGTTTGTGAGGGGGGGGACCCCTTCGGAAAGACCTGACTATTTTCAAGCAAATATAACATTGGTTATCTGATATAACTTGAACTTAGGGGGTGTTTGGTTCGCTGGAAAATATTTTCTTAAAAGTTGAGGAAAATTTTGTTTGATGGAAAACATTTTTCATTGGAAGTGGAGTTCTTGAAAGTTGAGGAAAACAAATTATGAGAAAATGGTGGTATTTTGTTTTCTGCATGACCTAAGAAGAAAATATAACATGGATGGACTATTATACCCTCATAAAAATTTCTTAATTACATATCTATATAATAATATAATTTATTATCATTGTTATTATTAAGAGTATATTGATCTTTATATTCGTAATTCATTACCATTCTAAACCTATCCAAACAATAGAATTAAACATTCATAGTAATTTTTTTTCACCAACCTAACAATGAAATCCATTTTCTTAGAATTTATTTTCTATGAAATTTTAATTCTATTCATCTTCAAATATTTTTCAACGAATTAAATGAATTGTTATATTATTTGAATTCTACAATTATAAATTTAAAAAGAAAATATAGAGGAGAAAGTCTAACCCACAAAAGTTAGATTCGTCTACTTTAAAGAGAGGATGCTCCTGCCTTTTGTGTCAGCATAAGTTTTTATAAGGCATTTTAAGAGATTAAAAATTGAATTTTTAATTGTTATAATTGATTGGCTGTCAACATTATGATTCTTCTCATTAATTTGTATTGTATAAATAATAGTTGTGTTTTTTAATGAACGTTGTGTAAAAATCGATGTGAAATATTATTATATTAATACTCAATATTAAAATCTTAGGTATATTGAAATAATTTTTAAATAATAGTATGTAAGTTTTTTTTTTTTTAAAAAAAAAAATTCATACTTGTAGAATTCATATTATATTAAAAGTATAGTTTATAATTTTGGTAATAATTATTGTATGATTAATAATTGTTAAAGTAAGAATTTTAGATATGGTAAATGACTAAATATGATTATGAATTTATGATAGCATTTAATACATATTAAAGAAAGTTTAATGGTGTTAGATAATTTTATTTGATAAAAATAATAGTAAAATATTTATAGTGCAATGTACTCCTCAATAAGCATAAAAATATAGACATAAATCGTGGATAATAACATTGGTTCAATCTTAGAAGCTATTTTTTATTTAGATTTTAGATATGTATATTATTGTATAATAATAATAATAATAATAATAATAATAATAATAATAATAATAATATAAATTTGAAAGTTTTATTTTAAGAAATAATGTAACTAATTAATCCTTACTAATTAAAATGTAAATGAAATTAAATTTATTTATTTTATTACTTCAATATATAATGTCTACCTATATTATTATATTGAAGAATATAATACGGAGTAAAAGATATGGTGGATACATGTACATGATAATAATAATGGAAAAAGATAACATAAGTTATTATGCAGGGGTACTTTTTGTCAAAAATAATTGTATAGTACAACTCTTATAGCATATTACATAAAAAAAACGGTAAATGGATATAGGCTCTGTTTGATAGAGTTTGTTTAAGAGCTTATAGCTTATTTAAGCTACTAATAAGCTATAAACTCTGTTTGGTAATGTTTCTAAAATAAGTTACTAGTTTAAAATAACAGTTTATTTTGAAACACTCCCTTAGGCGTTTCAAAAATAAGCTAATACCTTTATTTTCTCTATATTTATCCTTATTATTTTAAATAAGTAACATATTTTGCCAATTAAAACCCATTTGGCCTTTCCTCTTCGATATGTTTGGTTGTAATTTCAATTTGACATTTATGTGTTTGAACATTAATTTGTGTATGAACTAATTTTATGAACTATAAACATTTTGTTTTACTTTATATATTTTCAAATATATGTTCTTACTTTATATTTTATTAAAATATATTGATTTCATTATTTTTATATTTTAATATGCAAACAAACTATTTAAATTTTATGAAGATGTCATTTTTAGTATTTTTACATTTATTAACTTATCAAAAAATGAATTTTACCAAACACTTTATAACAGCTAGCTTAGGCTATGTTTGGCAAACCTAGCTGAAAAGGTAGCTGAAAGCTGAAAAGTAGCTGAAAACTGAAAAGCTATAAGCTCGAAGCTGAAATCTGAAGAGCTGTTAAGCTAGCTGTTATGCATAAAAGTGTTTGGTAAAATTAGCTTTTGATAAGCTGATAAATGTAAAAAGACTAAAAAGAACATCTTCATACAATTTAAATAATTTTAAATTTAAATAAGTTTGTTTATATATTAAAATATAAAATAATGAAATCAATATATTTAAATAAAATATAAAGTAAGAACATATATTTGAAAATATATAAAGTAAAAAAAAATATTTATAATTCATAAGATTAGTTCATACAAAAATTAATGTTCAAACATAAATATCAATCTGAAATTACAACCAAACATAATGAAAAGAAAATGTCAAAATGGTTTTAATTGAGAGGGGTAAAGGATGTCATTTATTTAAAATAATAAGAATAAAGATGGAAAAAAGTTAAAAAGCTACTAGCTTATTTTGAAAAGCTATCTCAAGTAGCGTTTCAAAATAAGCTCTTATTTTAAGCTAGTAGCTTATTTTGAGAACATCACCAAACAGAGCTTATAGCTTATTAGTAGCTTAAAATAAGCTATAAGCTCCTAAATAAGCTCTGCCAAACAGAGCCTTAATAGTTATTCAGATTTCAGCTTATAACTTATAGCTTTAGCTTTCAGTTACCTTTTCCACTAGAATTGATAAACATAGCCATAAATTAATGATTACCAACCTTCATTCACTTTTATTAAATTTTTTTTTTCTAATTTAGGTGATGCAACTTCGCCACACTAATTCTAAAGGCATCCTCAAAGTGAATACCTTGAGCTATCAGCTATGAATGAATTCAAGACAATTTGGAAGGGTGGTTTTCTGGTGTTTTAATGTCTGCAAACAAAATTCAAGAATCAATATGATGGAGGTGAGCAGACCTAGGGTCCACACGGAGGTGAGCAGACCTAGGGCCCTTCCTCAAACCGTGTGGACCCCGGCTGGCCAAGTAATACTGTGCAGCTTGTCCATCATCAATAATCTCAATACGCAGATCTAGATCTAGAAAATGAAAATTTGAGAGACACTGTGAGAGCTGAGCTGAATTCTTCAATTACTTTCCCTCATCGCAATGGCCTCGAAAACTTCCACAAGTAGTGTTCCTCAGTGTGCTTCTGCTGCAATGCCTCAACAAGTGTTCATGGTGGGTAACAGCAATGCATTTGCAGAAATTAAGCACAAGCTCACCAACTCCTCAAAAGAAAGAGAAGTCATCTCCATCACAGGAATGGGAGGTATTGGGAAGACGACTTTGGCAAAAAGTGTATATGAAGATAAAGACATCAAGCGTCATTTTGACATTCGAGCATGGATTACTGTGTCTCAATCTTATTCCTTGGATGATTTGCTCCGAGTGCTCCTCCAATCAATTGACGCTTCTTCTCCAACAGAAGAACAATCTGCAGAAACCTTCGAACTCAAGGATGAAGTCCGTAAGTTGTTGCTGGGCAAGAGGTATCTAATTGCAATAGATGACATATGGAGTACACAAGTTTGGGATGATTTGAAGATATGCTTCGAAGACAAGAGAAATGGGAGTCGAGTATTGTTGACAACTCGACTCACAAATGTGGCTACTCATGCTAGTTCTGGTGGTCTCCCATTTAGCATGCCTACTCTAAGCGAAAACGAAAGTTGGGATCTATTTTGCAAAAAAGTGTTTGCAAAAGAATCTTGTCCTCCTATTGAAATTGAGGAAATTGGGAGAGATATTGTGATGAAATGCAAAGGATTACCACTCTCAATTATGGTGATTGCTGGGATTCTATCCAAGGCTGAAATGAAGGTGGAAGATTGGGAAAATGTTGCCAAAGATGTAGCATTATCATCAACTTTATATGAGGAGCAAAATTGTGAGGAAATACTTTTATTGAGTTACAACCACTTGCCTGAAAATCTAAAGACTTGCTTCTTATATTTAGGAGTATTTCCAGAAGATTATGAGATTCCAGTTAAAAGATTAATTGCATATTGGGTAGCTCAGGGATTTGTAGAAGATGAGGCTTTGGTGACTAACAATAAAGAAGAAGTGGCATGGCAAAAGTTGCAAGATCTTATTGATAGAAATTTAATTTTGGTGGAAAAAAGAGGACGGTGTGGGAGAATAAAGAAATGTAAGATTCATGACCTTACACATGAGATGTGCTTGAGACTAGCTAAAGGTAAAAATATATTGCATGTCGTCAATGATGACAAGTTTCAAGTTGGGCAATCCTCCAAAGAAATAAGTCAAGAAAATGGCAATTTTTGGGTAAGCCTACAATCAATTTCTAGTATTAGTCGTTTAGGTTTTGACCATAGAACACTCCAGAGATGCCATTCCTTTCTTGCTATGTTTCCATCTAAATATACACTCGGATCGCGTGAAGAAAGTCGGATCTTTACCAATTACTTGTTCACAGCAACTTCACTTCAAGTACTTGACCTCCTTCCACTTTATTTTCCCTATTTTCCTTCATCTCTTTGGATAAATAACTTTAGTCAGTTGAGGTATCTAGCTTTGTACATTGGTGCATTTCCTGATTCCTTCTTAATTTTAAGTAGCTTGAAAAATCTACAAACGTTGATTCTGCATAGTGCAAAACCTTTTGAAGTAGTATACTTAACCCTTCCAGAGATACCACAAATAAGGGAGCTTCGCATTTTGAATGACTCTTCATTTCATTTTAAAGTTGAAGAAGAAGAGAATATGAAATTGGAGAATCTGACAACGCTTTTGTGGTTAAGCGACTTATGTTGCAACTATGAAGCGTTGATGGTGAGGATTCCGAATGTAAAAAAATTGGGGGTAAGATATGTAGAGCCCAAGCACGGAGACAATATGCATCCTATTGCCATGCTCCATACTTTAAGCCATTTGGAACATCTTGAAGACATCAGGTTTGATGGATTATACAGTGGGCTAGTTTATATTCCAAAACCATATGATTTTCCACCGAAGCTCAAGAAGTTAAAATTTTTTAACACTCTCATGAAATTGGGGATCACTATGACCATCCTTGGAAGGCTACCTAATCTCGAAGTTCTCCAACTAAAATGGCTTGCCTTTGATGATTCAGAGACGGAGTGGGAACAAGTTGAAGAGGGGTTTCCAAAATTGAAATTATTAGTCTTCAAAGATCAAATTCTTTGTAGATGGAAAGACAACGATTTCACTTTCCCAAGCCTTGAGTGCCTGGTGCTAAACAATTCCAGTTTCTTGGCATCACTCCCTTATGAGTGCCTTTCTGGATGTCCATGCCTTAAGCTAATTCACTTGAAAGGGCTTTGTAGTGATGGTGTTTTAGAGTCTGCAAAGAAAATTCAAAATGATGGAGATGGCCAGCTCGAGGTCCGCGAAGAAAATATTTTTGTAGTACGGTCTAGGTAGGCCACTTCCATTAAGAGTCGAACTTATATTGCCTCTATAGTCTACTGTACTCTATATATGCATTATCTTCTATACTCCATATACATTTGGATTGTTAATTAGTCTAACACTGTTTCTTATTTCAACTACTTTGCAACACAGATGAAGAGAATGGAAACAACAAGCTAAGCATCACATGTTCTTCTACCACTCTGAAGGTAACTTTGATGACGTACTCACCAGCAAATCAACTGAAGCAATCACCCATACATACCTCTTAGCTCCCCTGCCACCTACTCTCCCTAAACAAATCCTAAACTCTGTCAATTTTGTTGTGATTTAAGGTTTCAAAATTTACATCTTTGTTTTGGTTTTGCATTGCAAGTTATTTTTCCTTTTTCTTAGCAAATTGTGCTTTCATTTTGAGCTGAGAAATTGTTCCCTTGAAAGGTGGGAGTGCTTCGTTAATCGTTATAAGAAAGGGACCGGCTTAGTTTTATTTTGATGATTGTTGCTTTTATGCAAGTTTTATGTTGTGGTTTTGTATGGATTACTGAGTATCGAATCACAACGTGTAGTTGTGGGAGACATAAATTTATTATATTTATTAGAGACTTTTAACTTGATGCTAAAAAAGAAAATACTTAATTGAATAAATTTGGTAAATCCTCAATCACTTGAGGAAAAGAATCTTACATTTCTCAAGTAGAATTTACTTTCCTTGATATCATGAAATATGATTCGTATTGAGCCAAACTTTTCTAAATAAAAGATTATATCAAATGTGAGAATAATTTTTTTACCTTTTAAATTCGTAGAAAAAGTTGAACTTTTCTAGCTACTAAACGCCCCTGATTATATAATAAAAGAAGGTTATAAAAGACTTTTGTGTCACATTTTGATTGATTATGCACCGAGAAATAAAACTTAGGGTGTGTTTGGAAAGCAGGAAAATGACTTCTGGAAAATGTTTTTTGAAAAATGAGTCATTTTCCAGAAAATGTTTTCCGGTAAACGAGTCATTTTCCGGAAAACAGTTTGATTTCCAGTGTTTGGTTGTATTTTGGAAAACAGTCTTTGGATGTTTGGCTCATTTTCCGGAAAATGAATAGAAATGTATATTTATATATTTATATTATTTTATTTAAAATATATAATATATAAACTAATAATATTTATTATAAATAAAATAAATAAATAACTAAATAAATGTAAAAAAAAAAAAAAAAGGCAGCATCGCTGCTCTGGTTTCCGGCAGAACCAGAGCCGGCGGACTGCCTCCTCTCCCTACTGTGCATCGACCTTTTGGGCGAAAAATGTCTTCCGTCCAAATTTGGCGGAAGTCATTTTCCGCCAAAATAACTAGGTTTTCCCATGCTTGCCAAACACCCAAAGCCCGGAAAATGATTTCCTTCCGGAAATCATTTTCCGGGCTTCCAAACACACCCTTTAAAAAAAACATGGATACATGTATGATGTTCAAAATTTAAAGACCTAAAGTTGATTTGCTAAGCAGCAAATTTGCAGAAGCAGAACAATAAGTAGGAAATCTCAAGATACAACAGAGTGGCAGACTACATCTAATGGCGTCTAAGATTGGGGTTTCATATGGGTAAAGATCTTCATTGCAAACTCGGCTAGTTTCTCAGTCGAAGGCATCACATCCTTCACGGCATCATCAGCGCAGAAATCATCTGCCCAATTGGCCAAACCAGGAACCTTAGCTTCATCCAAAAACTTAATCCTGTTAAATGTCTCGGTCACCCTTATCCAGGCCATAAAGCATCCCAGTGCAATGTCCAACAACCCCATTCTCTCTCCCCCAAAGAATTTCTTCCCTTTGCTGCAACTTTGGAAGGCACCCTCCAACACCCCCAAGCCTTCTTCCACCTCACCTATCGCTGCCTTTTTGGCTTCCTCATCCTGAGCAGTTGCTACGGTTTGCAGCTTTGGGAACCACTATAGCACAAAAAATAACAATTATGTTGGGCACGGTAAGAGCCAAGTCCAGCACCATGTGACTAGGAAAACTGTTGGGCAAGACAGGTAAAGAGTCAAGTCCAGCGTTTTGACTCTCGAAAATATGTGGTGGTAAAAAATTAAATTGCTCTACCAACTACAACTTTTGCAGTATTGATAAGTGTTTCATCCTAATAAGTAGTCTCGGAGGGATTCGAGACACAATTTCGAGTCTCGGCAAGAGCAATGAAGGCTGATTGGACGATTGGTGTTGGGAGGGGGTTGGCATCATATGACTAAGGAATTGTTAGATGAAGTTCCATAAAGGGTTAAGTTCCAATCATTATTGTGTGGACCATACTATAAAAAATGTACTTTTCTTTTCAAAAAAAATGTACTTTTAGTATATTAAAAATGTACATTATATTCAAGGGATGTACATTATTTGTGTACTGAATGTACATTATATTGTATAATGTACATTGAGTACACAAATAATGTACATTTAGTATACTAAAAATGTACATTTTGTTATGGTCCACACAACACTATGTGGATCATGGTTCACATAATAACGTACATTCAGTACACAAATAGTGTACATTTAGTATACTAAAAATGTACATTTTATTATGGTTCACACAGCACTATATGAATCATGGTCTACACAATAATTTGCCGCCAAGTCCAGATGACTGTATATGGAAATAAAGTTGTCTCTTAAGCACAAAGTAACAAACACATCATTTTTTAACCTGAATTTAGAATTCAAAGTGGATTCTGGTGGATAATATAACAATTGAAACTTCACCGTACAGTAACAATTAAACCATAAAACTACAGAGAAAGGGGAAAAAAATTAGCAGGTAAAGAGGATATATATAATATACCGTATCATCAATATAAGTGGCCCAGAAGCGGTGGACGGCCCGGTCATAAGGATGGGCAGGCATGATAGCCGGACCGGAAGTCCAGACCTCATCAATATACTGGAGGATTATGAGGGACTCGCAAACGGGGTTTTGGTTGTGAATGATAACAGGGACTTTCTTGTAAACTGGATTAGATTTGAGTAGAAGATCGCTCTTGGCCGCAAAATTCTCTTCCAGGAACTCGTAAGCTACAGATTTGATGTTGAAGGCGATGCGCGCGCGGAGCACAACAGGGCTCGCCCATGAACCCAACAGTTTCACGGTCTCTGACGCCATGGCTGATGAGAATGAAACAAGAACACAAGGGCTCAAATTTTTCTGCGCTTCAATTGAGGAGTCTTGTAGGAAATTAATGAACAGCACATTTACTGAATTTTATGCATACAAATATCAACATAGACTTACTATCTAGTTGAGTGGAAAGATACTTATGATCCATCATTATTAACCAGAAGTCAAAGGGCTCATTCATTCGCTTTGGGTATGAAACAACTAATCTTAAATCTGATCTCAAGGCTAACCATCTCACAATCTCACCTAATAGAAGTGCCTATAATTCGCTTTGGGTATTTCTAAATTTTGCTTATTATTGACATTGTGTTTTTCTCCTCTTTTTTATTTTATTTTTTTTTTTAATACAAAACCCTCAATCATTGATTGGAGCGAATTTGTACAAATGTACAATACTCGAGATAATGGTCCAAAGTGTCGGTCTAAAAATTAAATAAATAATATAAGCTATTACTCAAGTAGTGGAGTATAAACAATAATGAATTTTCTATGAATCAAAGTAAATGAGTTGAATTTGCTAAGAAGACACTACTAGACAATGAGTGTTGTAATAACCAGACAATGATGTCCAAGGAGGAGGCCAACCTATTTATAATGACCAAGACCCCTCCAAGTTGCACGAAGTGTGTGATAGCCATTCATCCATCACCTCCACCGTCCACGTGTCCCTCCACTCTCCCTTGCTTCCCAGTTCCCACGACGCACCTCACCGGTGAAGGGCATGCTAGATAAGGATGTCTCAATCTTAGCCCAAAACCAATTGACTGACTTGATAAACCCTAGAACAATTTAGTGTTAAGGTCTAGAAATTTTAGTTCAATAAAAAATTAACCAATAATCTCGAAACAGATAAACTCGATGGTCCGAACGGGCTAGCCCGAAATTCAGTGAGTTAGTCCAATAGTCCGAGCCATTATTTAAGGTTATTTTTTTGTGTCACAAGTGATATGGAACAAAATATATAGATAATTTATATGTAAGCTAATCTTTAGTAATTTTTATTAAGTTTGTAAATAAAATTTTAATAAATTTATTAGAAAATAAAATATTTTTATGAAACTAAATAATGAAAAATAAAAAATTATTATAAATATTATAGTGTCGTGTAAATATATTAATTATTTTTAGTTGACAAAGACTTTGTGTTGTGGTGACACCAAGTTGTTTTTCCATATGGGAGATTGTGGGTTCGAGAAAATTTAAATTGATTGAATTATATATAAATTTATATGAATTAAAAGTTTAGAATATTTATTTATAAAATAATATACACAATCCCCTCCAAGAAGAACTTCCCTCCCCTTTAATTTTTTTCTCTTCTTCTTCTTCCCCCAATCTCCCCTTTGGAGATGATTTAAGTGCCTTCTTCGTCAAAGTGAATGCCTTAGCTAATTGATTTGGAAGGGTGGGGTTCTGGTGTTTTAATGTGTGCAAACAAAATTCAAAATGATGAAGGTGAGCAGACCTAGCTAGGGTCCACACGGTTTAATTAAGCATTTTGAAATGTAAAATACGGAGTAATGGCTTATTGCTTCCTCAAACCGTGTGGACCACGGCCAAGTAATACTGTGCAGATTGGCCTTCATCAATAATCTCAGTACGCAGATCTAGAAAAAGAAAAAGTGAGAGACACTGTGAGAGCTGAGCTGAGCTGAATTCTTCAATTACTTTCCCTTCAATTCATCTCAATGGCCACGAAAACAACTTCCACTAGTTCTCGTAATCAGGGTGCTTCTGCTGCTATGCCTCAACAAGTGTTCATGGTGGGTAACAACAAGGCATTGGAAGAAATTAAGGACAAGCTCACCAACTCGTCAAAAGAAAGAGAAGTGATCTCCATCACAAGAATGGGAGGTATTGGCAAGACGACTTTGGCAAAAAGCGTATATGAAGATAAAGACATCAAGCGTCATTTTGACATTCGAGCATGGATTACTGTGTCTCAATCTTATTCCTTGGATGATTTGCTCCGAATGCTTCTCCAATCAATTGGCGTTTCTTCTACAACAAAAGAACAATCTGCAGGAACCTTCGAACTTAAAGATCAAGTCCGTAAGTTGTTACTAGGAAAGAGGTATCTAATTGCAATAGATGACATATGGAGTACACAAGTTTGGGATGATTTGAAGATATGCTTCCCATCAGAAAAGAGAAATGGGAGTCGAGTATTGTTGACAACTCGACTCACAAATGTGGCCACTCATGCTAGTTCTGGTGGTCTCCCATTTAGCATTCCTACTCTAAGCGAAAACGAAAGCTGGGATCTATTTTGCAAAAAAGTATTTGCAAAAGAATCTTGTCCTCCTTGTATTGAATTTAAGAAAATTGGGAGAGATATTGTGATGAAATGCAAAGGATTACCACTCTCAATTATGGTGATTGCTGGGATTCTATCCAAAGTTGAAATGAAGGTGGAAGATTGGGAAAATGCTGCCAAAGGTGTTGTAGCATTATCATCAACTTTATATGAGGAGCCAAATTGTGAGGAAATACTTCTATTGAGTTACAACCATTTGCCTGAAAATTTGAAGACTTGCTTCTTATATTTAGGAGTATTTCCGGAAGATTATGAGATTCCAGTTAAAAGATTAGTTGGATATTGGATGGCTGATAAATTTGTAGAAGATGAGGCTTTGTTGGCAAACAATCATGAAGAAGTGGCATCACAAAAGTTGCAAGAACTTATTGATAGAAATTTAATTTTGGTGGAAAAAAGGGGACGGAGTGGAAGAATAAAGACGTGTAAGATCCATGATCTTACGCGTGAGATGTGCTTGAGACTAGCTAAATGCAAAAATATATTGCATGTTATTGATGACAAGTTTCAAGTTGGACAGTCCTCCAAAGAAATAAGTCAAGAAAATGGCAATTTTTGGGTAAGCCTACAATCAATTTCTAATATTAGTCGTTTAGGTTTTGGCCATAGGACACTCCAGAAATGCCATTCCTTTCTAGCTATGTTTCCATATGAATCTACACTCGGATCGCGTGAAGGAAGTCAGATCCTTACCAATTACTTGTCCACAGCAACATCAATTCAAGTACTTGACCTCCTTCCACTTAATTTTCCCTATTTGCCTTCATCTCTTTGGATAAATAACTTAAGTCAGTTGAGGTATCTAGCTTTGCAAATTGGTGCATTTCCTGGTTTGTTGTCGATTTTAAGCAGCTTGAAAAATCTACAAACGTTGATTTTGCTTAGTGAAGAACCTTTTGTACTATACTTAACCCTAGCAAAGACACCACAATTAAGGGAGTTTCGCATTTTGAGAAGATGTTCATTTCATTTTATAAATAAAGAAGATAATTTGAAATTGGAGAATCTGAAAACGCTTTTGTGGTTAAGTGACTTATGTTGCAACAATGAAGCGTTGATGGTGAGGATTCCGAATGTAAAGAAATTGGGGGTAAGATATGAAGAGCCCAAGCGCGGAGACAGTAAGCATCCTATTGACTTGCTCCATACTTTAAGCCATTTGGAACAACTCGAAAACATCAGGGTTTGTGGGTATGAATCGTTAAAGTACATTGGGCTAGTTTATATTCCAAAACCATATGATTTTCCACCGAAGCTCAAGAAGTTGAAATTTTTGATGACTTGGATGAAATTGGGAATCACGATGACCATTCTTGGAAGGCTACCTAACCTCGAAGTTCTCAAACTAAAATTGCATGCCTTTAATGGTTCAGAGACGGAGTGGGAACAAGTTGAAGAGGGGTTTCCAAAATTGAAAGTGTTAGTCTTCGAAGATCAAAATCTTTGTAGATGGATAGACAGTGATTTCACTTTCCCAAGCCTTGAGTGCTTGGTGCTAAACAATTCCGGTCACTTGGAATCACTCCCTTATGAATGCCTTTCTGGATGTCCATGCCTTAAGCTAATTCATTTGAAAAGGGGTTGTAGTGATGGTGTTTTAGAGTCTTCAAAGAAAATTCAAAATGATGGAGACGGCCAACTCGAGGTCCTCGAAGAGCATGTTTACCCCACAGCACTATATTGGAATTGGATTTGGCGCATTAAAAAAAACCGCTCCCATCGTTAAGAGTCGAACTTATAATATTGTGATGATTGCCAAGTCAACAATTTGACTAACTTAGCTGAGGTTATGTTTCCTCCATAATCTACTATATATATATGTATTATCTTCTATACTCCACATACATTTGGAATGTTAATTAGTGTAACACTATTTCTTATTTCAACTACTTTGCAACACAGATTGAAGAGAATGGAAACAACAAGCTAAGCAATGACATGTTCTTCTACCACTTTGAAGCTAACTTTGATGACTCACCAGCAAATCAACTGAAGCAATCACCCATACCTACTCTCCCTAAACAAATCCTAAGCTCTGTCAATTTTGTTGTGATTTGAAGGTTATA
The DNA here is from genome assembly GCA_003576665.1 of Ipomoea trifida. Classification (NCBI taxonomy): domain Eukaryota; kingdom Viridiplantae; phylum Streptophyta; class Magnoliopsida; order Solanales; family Convolvulaceae; genus Ipomoea; species Ipomoea trifida. Next base: position 3,217,114 of record CP025657.1, read on the forward strand.
TTAGAAAATTTACATATGTATTTGTTTTGGTTTTGCATTGCACGTTATTTTTCCTTTTTCTTAGCAAATTGTGCTTTCATTTTGAGCTGAAAAATTGTTCCCTTGAAAGGTGAGAGTGCTTGAGAATAAGAAAAGGGACCGGCTTAGTTTTATTTTGATGATTGTTGCTTTTATGCAAGTTTTATGTGGTGGTTTTGTATGGATTATTGAGAATCGAATCACAATGTGTAGTTGTGGGAGAGACAAATTTATTATATTTATTAGAGACTTTTAGCTTGATGCTAAAAAAAAAAACGTAATTGAATAAATTTGGTAAATCCCCAATCACTCGAGAAAAAGAATCTTATCTTTTTCAGGTGGAATTTATTTTCCTGGATATCATGAAATATGATTCGTATTGAGCCAAACTTTTCTAAATAAAAGATTATATTAAATGTGAGAATAATTTTTTTACCTTTTAAATTCGCAGAAAAATTCGAACTTTTCTAGCTGCTAAAAGCCCCCTGATTATATAGGAAAAGAAGGTTATAAAAGACTTTTGTGTCACATTTTGATTGATTATGCACCAAGAAATAAAACTTTAAAAAAAAAAACATGGATACATGTATGATGTTCACAATTTAAAGACCTAAAGTTGATTTGCTAAGCAGCAAATTTGCAGAAGCAGAACAATATGTAGGAAATCTCAAGATACAACAGAGTGGCAGGCTACATCTCAAGCAAACAATTAAAGGCGTCAGTTGAAGCTTCTTCTGCAATAGAAGGACGATTTGCAGGAACCTTCAAACTCAAGGAAAAAACCGGTCAGTTGTTGCTGGGCAAGAGGTATCTAATTGCAATAGATGACATATGGAGTACACAAGTTTGGGATGATTTACAGATATGCTTCCCAAAAAAGAGAAATGGGCCGGGAGTCGAGTATTATTAACAACTTAACTCAGATATGTGGCTACTCATGCTAGTTATGATGTTCTCCCATTTAGCAGGCCTACCCTAAGCAAAGAAGAAAGTTGGGATCTATTTGCAAAAAAAAGTATTTGCAAAAGAATCTTACCGGTTGATCAGTGGGCATCGTAACCTACCAACTTAATTGAACTGCATATGAGTTTGACATAAGCCAAAGTTATTTTTATCTTTTTGCCTTCCATATTACGGAGAGAAGATGGAGTGAAAAGGGAAGAATAGGATTGGGTGAACAATGCGGTTAATTTCCATATCTCATAACACGTGTGTACATCAAGTTTATATGGGTGGAAGGTGACGGTTGTAACCACCCATAAAGTATGGAATTTACAAAACTATCCTCACTCGTGCTGCTTATTTCCTTTAATGTCCAATACCCCCCCATAAGCTGGAGCATGCAAATCTTGTATGCCTAGCTTAGATACAAAGTGATTAAACTGGGAAGGTGGTAGAGGTTTTGTAAATCCATCTGCTATTTGATTGGAAGAGGATACCGACAACAGCTTGATCAATCCTTGGTTTAGCTTTTCTTTGACGATATGGCAGTCAATTTCTATGTGCTTGGTGCGTTCGTGAAATACGTGATTCTCGGCTATGGCTATTGCAGACTTGCTATCGCAGAACAAGGTTGCTGGTTTACTTGTTTCGACTTGCAAATCTTGGAGGAGGAATGTGAGCCATTGTATTTCACATACTGTGGCAGCCAAGGCACGGTACTCTGCTTCGGATGAAGACCTTGATACGGTAGCCTGTTTCTTGGACCTCCATGAAATCAATGCTGATCCTAAGAAAGCACAGTATCCTGTAACTGATCTCCGAGTTTCATTACATGCAGCCCAGTCTGAGTCTGAAAAAACTTTGAGCTGAATATTTTTGTCTGCCGGATAGAAGATGCCTTGACCAGGTGAGCTCTTGATGTATCGGAGAACTCGGTGTGCTGCTGTTAAGTGTTGATCCGTTGGGGCATCTACAAATTGGCTCAGCTGTTGGATGGCAAAGGTAATGTCCGGTCTAGTAGCCGTGAGGTATAACAATTTCCCCACCAATCTTCTATAGCAACTGACATCAGTGAGGGGAGTGCCATCATGGGTCAGCTTTGAGTTATGAGCCATTGGTGTATTGACAGGCTTGCATCCCAGGAAACCAGCTTCATCCAAGATTTCCAAAGCATACTTGCGTTGACATAAGTTGAGCCCCTTCTCTGTTGTGTGAGCCTCAATCCCCAAGAAGTAACCAAGAGTTCCTAGATCCTTGATTTTGAAGGTGCTGTCCAGGAATGATTTTAGATCTTGAATTAGCTCTAATCTAGCACTTGTCACCAAGATGTCGTCGACGTATACAAGTAGAGCTATGAAGTTGGCAGCACTCCCTTTGGTAAATAACGAAGGATCTGCTTTGGACTGTTTAAATCCGATATGAGTTAGAGCAGCAGTGAGCTTCGCATTCCATTGCCTGCTAGCTTGTTTGAGCCCATATAGTGATCTTAGCAATCTGCACACTTGGTTTGGTTTTTCATTTTGGAATCCTGGTGGGAGAACCATATATACCTCTTCATTGAGATCACCATGAAGGAATGCATTGTTGATATCCAATTGGTGAATGTGCCATGATTTCGAAGTAGCCACTCCCAAAAAAGTTCGGATGGTTGTGATTCTTGCAACTGGGGAGAATGTCTCAAGATAATCCACACCAAGCTGCTGGGTATATCCTTTTGCCACAAGCCTTGCCTTGTGTCTTTCCACCGTGCCATCAGCCTTTAATTTGGTCTTGTATACCCATTTGCATCCGATAGGAAACTTGCCGGGAGGGAGGTCAGTTAACACCCATGTGTTGTTATTCTGAAGAGCTTCTATTTCTGCAGTCATTGCCTCCTGCCAGCAGGTATGTTTAACGGCTTGTGTGTATGTTTTCGGTTCATTAACTGCAGTAACTGCTACGGAGAAGGCTCTGTGAGGAGGCTCAAGTTTATCATATGATAATACCTTCGAAAGAGCATGAGGAGTTGATTTGCTGCGTACAACTGACTCACAATAAAAATCCTGTAGTCGAACGGGCATTTGCCGTTCCCTTCTAGACCTTCTTGGCTGCAAAGGAGGAGTAGCAGAGCTAGTATTCTGCTGTATAGGATCTTGCTGCATGGAGGCTGTATCATCAACTAGATGACCGGCAGATAAAGAGCTACCCTCAGTGGGAGGATTGCTATTGTCCAGTGGTTCGGTTTCCATGTGGTTGTCAACACCATTATTACTGCCATCCTGCATGAAATCATAGAGAGGGGAAATACCATTTTCTGGAAGACTATTATGATCTGAAGGAATGCCATTGCCCGTAGGACTATCTTCTGTCAGTGTTTGGGTATCATTAGAATCTTGAAAATTGAACTCCTCACAGTTCATAGTAGGAATGATGGGTAGAGGAGGACCACATAGCTGAGGATTAGGTTCTGTTAACTGATGCTCCTTTTTGTCAAATGGGAACTGAGCTTCATAAAAAGACACATCTCGTGAGATAAAGATTGAATTTTCAAGCATATCATATAAAAGATACCCTTTGACATTTGCAGGTACACCAATAAGAACACATTTTCTACTTCTGGTAGCCATCTTATGGCGAGAGTGTGGCAAAGTGGAGGCATAGCACAAGCAACCAAAAACCCTCAAACTAGTTAAATCTGGTTCTTTCCCATATAATCTCTTGTAGGGGCTTAACCACTGTGTGACAGGTGACGGGAGGCGATTAATTAGAAAAATTGCATGTAGAACACATTGTCCCCAGAATTCCAAAGGTAATTTGGCTTGAAACCGTAGAGCTCTAGCTACGTTTAGAATGTGTTGGTGTTTCCATTCCGCAACAGCATTTTGTTGCGGTGTATTAACACACGTTGTTTGGTGGATTATACCATTATCACTGAAGAACTCTCTCATGTTGAATTCTGGACCATTATCACTCCGAATGGTCTTGATAGATAAACCAAACTGTGTGTGGACAAATTTCTGAAATGTTTTCATTAGCCCCTGTACTTCAGACTTATTTTTCATCAAATGAATCCATGTAAATCGCGAAAAATCATCAACTATGGTCAGAAAATATCTTTCTCCTCCCAAAGATTGAACCACAAAGGGACCCCAAATGTCAACGTGAATTAACTCAAAACATGTTTCTGTCACAGTATTGCTCAAATTAAACGGAGACCTCTTGTGTTTTGCAAAATGGCATACATCACATGCAGGAATATTAGAATGACTAACATGTATATCAGTAACAAGATGCATTTTATTCATAGGGAAATGCCCTAAACGTTGATGCCAAGTTTTAGCATTACATGTCACAGCAAAACAGTTACTACTAGCATTTTGAACTTCTGGTGCACCAATCAGCAAGTATAGACCCCCTTCCTTTTTAGCAAAACCAGTCGTCTTCCCATGACTCTCCCGAAGAATACACTGATCAGAAGTAAACGTTAGCATGCAGGAAGGTGAAGTTTGAAGCAATTTACTGACAGATATGATGTTAAATTGGAAAGTTGGTATATGCAGCACATTCCTCAAACACAGACTATCACTCAATCTTATATCACCAATGTGATCAACTACTGCTTGTTTCCCATCAGGTAAGTTAACCATTGTCTTAACCACAGATCGATAGTTCTCAAAGAATTTTAGTGAACATGCTATATGGTCAGTAGCCCCAGAATCCAAGATCCAAGTATATGAATGTAAAGAAACAGAGTTAACAGCTGTTTTGATAGGAAACTTGCCTTCACCAGTGGGGATCTCTTTGGTGAAATCTGGTCTAAGTGTGACCGCTGCAGTGGTGGAGGATTGGTTCTGCCCCATTTGAGCCTGTAGTAGAGATATGAGTTTTTGAAGCTGTTCATTCGTGTTGTTGGTGTCATTATTTCCAGAGGTAGACGCTGTCATCATAGTCTGTTGTTTCCCTCTCGATTTGTATCCAGGCACCCAACCGGGGGGGAAACCATGTTTCTTGTAACACTTTTCGATTGTGTGCCCTGTCATACCACAATATGTACATTTCGCAGTCTTATTTCCACCATTGGTATAGCTGTTCTTCTTACCATTATAGTGAGTGAATGCTGCTACAACGTCCTCTGTGTTCACTTGATTGTTCTGAACGGCATTGGCATGATTAATCTCCAAGCTGTTCATAGTCAGATTTACGAAATTCAATTGCCTTTCGGTTTTCTCCGCCATTACGAACACTTTGTGCATGTCCGGCAGTGGATCAAGAACTAGAACTCCAGATTTCAGTGAGTTATACTCGTCATTCAGGCCTTGAAGAAATCTGATAACCTGATCGATTTCCCGTTCAGTCCTTATTTCATCAAGAAGCTCACAAGAACATTGTGGAATGCACCTACAAATCGGCAAAGGTCTGAGCTCGTTCATCTGTTCCCAAAGTGTGCGACATTTTGTGAAATAGTCATTCACGGACAAACTTCCTTGTTTCAGGGCATAAATCTCGGTCTGTAAGGATGAAATTCGCTGAGCATCTCTCTGGTCGAATCTCTTCTTTAGGTCATTCCAAACATCCATGGCCTTCCGCATATGCATCACGGACTGAGCGATTGACGGATGAACAGATTTTACTATCCATGCGCAGATCATGAGATTGCACCGCCTCCACGCGGCGTATTGGCTGTGAGATCTGTCCGGCTCGACTGTACTGCCTTCAACGATCGTCCATTTGTTCTTCACCTCCAATGCATTTCGCATGGAGATGCTCCAGGAGCCATAGTTGGCGCTGCCTGTGAGCGGAGGGCTAACGAGAGTAGCATTTGCATTTTCATTGCTACTCAAGAAAAGAGGATTCTCAATGTCGTCCGTGTTGCTGCTTCTCTGTGGTGTCAAATTCCGCTGCGGATTGACTGTGCGAGCTGGTGATCGCTCGATCGGAGTGCTAGGGCGAGCTCTCTGGTCGGAATCCATGGTGCCGGACACGGCAGCCGCGTAACTTCCCGGTCGCCGCTCTGATACCATATTACGGAGAGAAGATGGAGTGAAAAGGGAAGAATAGGATTGGGTGAACAATGCGGTTAATTTCCATATCTCATAACACGTGTGTACATCAAGTTTATATGGGTGGAAGGTGACGGTTGTAACCACCCATAAAGTATGGAATTTACAAAACTATCCTCACTCGTGCTGCTTATTTCCTTTAATGTCCAATATTCCATACGAACCTCGTCAACAGAATGAGACAGAAAAACTCGTCAAAGAAACGGAGATAAAAAAAAATGACACAGAAGAAAAACTCGTCAAAGAAACGGAGATAAAAAAAATGACACAGAAGAACCTACAAACAGTAGATGCAGAAGGAACAAAATACAAAAGACAAAACATGGTGGTTGACACAAAATGTTACCAAACAAAAGATTCCTACACAAAAGTAAATGGAGTTGTTGAATGGGTTTGTCCATCTTTGAAAGTAAATGTTGTTGTTGAATGATATAAAAGTATTTGTTGATTTTTACATGTGTGACTAAATGAATCGGAGGCTTTTTCTTTTAGATATTTATATTTGGATTTAACAACTGCTTAAATTGTTGTAGAGAAATTAAAACTAAATTCAAGATGATGGAGTTGACCAGACCTAGGGTCCACACGGTTTAAGCATTTTGAAATGTAAAACAATTGCTTATTATAATCTCAATACGGTTTGCAAAAAAATTAATCTCAATTCGCAGATCTAGATCGAAAAAGAAATTGTGTGCAGCTTGGTCATCATCAATATAATACTAATAATAATCAAAAGTGTAAAAAATGTTTATTTTTTTTCTTTTTTCTCTTTCCTTTCTTCATTGAATTGCAATTCATATTGAGAAGGATATAAATTGCAATTCATATTGAGGAGGATATGAATTGCAATTTAACAAAATGAGAAAATTACAATTCTTTTTAATCAAACACTATAATTTAAATGGTCAAAGCATTGTGTTGTAATTAATTACAATTACATCTACGTAAACAACGCATGTCATCAAACAAAATTCAAGATGATGGAGGTAAGCAGACCTAGTAAAATACAAAAATATTCCGTAATTGCTTATTAGCTTCCTCAAACCGTGTGGACCCCGGCCGGCCGGCAAAGTAATACTTTGCAGCTTGGCCATCATCAATAATGGAGATCTGATCTAGATCAAAAAAAAAAAAAAAAAAAAAAGTGAGAGATACTGTGAGAGCTGAGCTGAGCTGAGCTTCATTCTTCAATTACTTTCCCTTCATCTCAATGGCCACGAAAACAACTTCCACTACTTCTCCTAATCAGGGTGCTTCTGCTGCAATGCCTCAACAAGTGTTCATGGTGGGTAACAACAATGCATTGGCAGAAATTAAGGACAAGCTCACCAACTCGTCAAAAGAAAGAGAAGTCATCTCCATCACAGGAATGGGAGGTATTGGCAAGACGACTTTGGCAAAAACCGTATATGAAGATAAAGACATCAAGCGTCATTTTGACATTCGAGCATGGATTACTGTGTCTCAATCTTACTCCTTGGATGATTTGCTCCGAGTGCTCCTCCAATCAATTGATCCTTCTTCTCCAACAGAAGAACAATCTGCAGGAACCTTCGAACTCAAGGATAAAGTGCGCAAGTTGTTGCTGGGCAAGAGGTATCTAATTGCAATAGATGACATATGGAGTACACAAGTTTGGGATGATTTGAAGATATGCTTCCCATCAGAAAAGAGAAATGGGAGTCGAGTATTGTTGACAACTCGACTCACAAATGTGGCTACTCATGCTAGTTCTGGTGGTCTCCCATTTAGCATGCCTACCCTAAGCAAAGAAGAAAGTTGGGATCTATTTTGCAAAAAAGTATTTGCAAAAGAATCTTGTCCTCCTTCTATTGAATTTGAGGAAATTGGGAGAGATATTGTGATGAAATGCAAAGGATTACCACTCTCAATTATGGTGATTGCTGGGATTCTATCCAAGGCTGACATGAAGGTGGAGGATTGGGAAAATGTTGCCAGAGATGTAGCATTATCATCAACTTTATATGAGGAGCAAAATTGTGAGGAAATACTTTTATTGAGTTACAACCACATGCCTGAAAGTTTGAAGACTTGCTTCTTATATTTAGGAATATTTCCAGAAGATTATGAGATTTCAGTTAAAATATTAGTTGGATATTGGGTTGCTCAGGGATTTGTAGATGATGAGGCTTTGGTGGCAAACAACCATGAAGAAGTGGCATGGCAAAAGTTGCAAGATCTTATTGATAGAAATTTAATTTTGGTAGAAAAAAGGGATTGGAGTGGAAGAATAAAGACGTTTAAGATCCATGACCTTACGCATGAGATGTGCTTGAGACTAGCTAAGGGCAAAAATATATTACATGTCATTGAAGACAAGTTTCAAGTTGGACAGTCCTCCAAAGGAATAAGTGAAGAAAATGGCAATTTTTGGGTAAGCGTACAATCAATTTCTAATATTAGTCGTTTAGGTTTTGACCATACGACACTCCAGAAATGCCATTCCTTTCTTGCTATGTTTCCATTTGAATATATATCCGAATCCGGAGGAAGTCTGATCCTTACCAATTACTTGTTCACAGCAACATCAATTCAAGTACTTGACCTCCTTCCACTTTATATTCCCTATTTGCCTTCATCTCTTTGGATAAATAACTTAAGTCAGTTGAGGTATCTAGCTTTGTCCATTAGTGTATTTCCTGATTCCTTGTCCACTTTAAGCAGCTTGAAAAATCTACAAACATTGATTTTGCGTAGTGCAGAACCTTTTGTACTATACTTAACCCTTCCAAAGACACCACAATTAAGGGAGCTTTACATTTTGAACAGATCATCATTTCATTTTAAAAATGAAGAAGAGAATTTTAAATTGGAGAATCTGACAAAGCTTTCGTTGTTAAGTGAATTATGTTGCAACAATGGAGCGTTGATGGTGAGGATTCCAAATGTAAAGGAATTGGGGGTAAAATATGAAGAGCCCAAGCGCAGATACAATATGCATCTTATTGACTTGCTCCATAGTTTAAGCCATTTGGAACAACTCGAAGACATCCTGTTTTATGGATCCTCATCGTTAAAGTATAGGGGGCTAGATTATATTCCAAACCCATATGATTTTCCACCGAAGCTCAAGATGTTGATGTTTTATAACACTAGGATGGAATTGGGGATCACGATGACCATCCTTGGAAGGCTACCTAACCTCGAAGTTCTCCAACTAAAAGAGCGTGCCTTTGATGTTTCAGAGACGGAGTGGGAACAAATTGAAGAGGGGTTTCCAAAATTGAAAGTGTTAGTCTTCGAATCTCAAAGTCTTTGTAGATGGAAAGACAACGATTTCACTTTCCCAAGCCTTGAGTGCCTGGTGCTAAAGGATTGCGTTGAGTTGGAATCACTCCCTTATGAGTGCCTTTCTGGATGTCCATGCCTTAAGCTAATTCACTTGGAATGGCGTTGTAGTGATGGTGTTTTAGAGTCTGCAAAGAAAATTCAAAATGATGGAGATGGCCAACTCGAGGTCCGCAAAGAAAATATTTTTGTAGTACCGTCCTATCTAGTAGGTAGGTCACTTTCATTGAGGTTCCATTGCGTCTATAGTCTACTCTATATATGCATTATCTTCTATACTCCATATACATTTGGATTGTTAATTAGTCTAACACTATTTATTATTTCAACTACTTTAATTTGCAACACAGATTGAAGAGAATTGAAACAAGAAGCTAAGCATCAGATTGAAGGTAACTTTGATGACTCCAGCATCATAGCAACCGAAGCAATCACCCATACATACCTCTTAGCTCCCCTGCCACCCACTCTCCCAAAACAAATCCTAAGCTCTGTAAATTTTGTTGTGATTTAAGGTTAGAAAATTTACATCTTTGTTTTGGTTTTGCATTATTGCATGTTATTTTTCCTTTTTTCTTAGCAAATTGTTATTTGATTTTGAGCTGAGAAATTGTTCCCTTGAAAGGTGGGAGTGCTTCGGAATAAGTAAAGGGACTGTCTTAGTTTTATTTTGATGATTCATGATTATTGTTGCTTTTATGGAAGTTTTATGTGGTGGCTTTGTATGGATTGTTGAGTATTGAATCACAAATGGTATTATTGTTATTTGATAAAATTTAATACATGTTTATTAAATTATTAGTTATGATTACACAATGTAATATTATTTACATACCTGTAGAGATATTCGGCAATTTATATGGTAGATCAGGTTGCACAATGCATTATGTACCCCATACCAAAATGTTCGGATCGGAGATGAGTTCTGTGTATTCTAGGCAATAATCATTTTGTGTATTCTAGGCAACTGTTCTGTGTATTCATGTTAGTAACACATATTGTGATGCGTTTGTACATTTGAATGTTTAGGAGGATGAGTTTTTGTGTATTTTGTGTCAATATTCTGTGTATTCATGTTATTAACACAGGTTATGATGTGTTTGTGCATTCGAATGTTAGGAGGATCAGTTCTGTGTATTTTGTGTCAATATTCTGTATATTCTAGGCAAACGTTCTGTGTATTCTAGATAAGGATTCTGTGTACTATAGATAATGAATTCCCTGGAGTCATTCGCGTCCGCGTCCACTAACATCCAAACGACGTCGTTTCGGACCAGGGTCCACGGTGCACTGTGGACCCTGGTCCACGATATAACGGTTGGAGATATTCATGGCAAATTATGTTGTAGACCCAGGTCCACCTTGCAATGTGGACCTGGGTCCAAAACTACGTTTTTGTCTTTTTTAAAAAAAAAAAATTAGTAAATATATTGATGAATATATAGTTGTCCAAAAATGTGTGAATGTAGAGGTTTCAAAGTGTGAATGTAGAGTATAGAAATCGTGAATGTAGATTTATGATTGTGTGAATGTAAAGTTGCTCAGAAATGTGTGAATGTGGAGGTTTCAAATTGTGAATATGGAGTATAGAAATCGTGAATGTAGAGTTATGCATGTGTGAATCTGTAATAGAGTTAAGAAGTTCTAGCAACTTGTAACCCTGTAATGTTTGTGAATGTGGAGTATAGGACCTGTGAATATAGAGTTTTGAATGTGTGAATGTGGAGTTTACAAATTGTGAATGTAGAGTATAATTACTAAACATATAATCCTGTAATGTGTGAATGTGGAGTTTACAAATTGTGAATGTAGAGTATAGTGTATGTGAATGTAGAGTATAGTGTATGTGAATATAGACCCAGGTGCACCTTGCAAGGTGGAGGTGCACCTTGCAAGGTGGACCTGGGTCCACGGCATAACAACCCGATATTCATCTTACCCCAAAATAGATGGGCTTACATACCTGATATGCCTATAAAAAAATTGGGTTAGGTAACAAAATTTTTCAATAGTTATACGATGGACCAAGGTCCACTGTGTATAGTGGACCCTGATTCTAAACGACGTAGTTTTGAATTTTAATTTTGATGGTAAGAGTGTGTTGTTCGATTCATATTATTTTTTTTTATACTGTAAAGCATGAATATGTATCTTGTTTTATACGTTTCTTTGTCTCATGTTATGCAATTCTGTACCTTAAACATATGAATTTTGTACCTGAAATAAAGTAAATATGATATGCGTTTTTGTGTTTTGTTTATGCGCTTTTGTATCTTATGTTATGCAATTTTGTACTTTAAGATTAATTTATTGATTTTGTACTTGAACTAAAATAAATATAAAGCATGTACATGTATCTTGTGTTATGCGTTCCTATGTCTCATTTTATGCAATTCTGTATTTTAAGAGTATTGATTTTGTTGGGGTATTTGGTGTAGTAGAAATAAATATGTATGGAATGGGATTGTTTTTGACTTGCATGTGCTGTTACGCAGAGTATTTAACTTTCTGGAAAATTGGAAGCATGCAAATATCCTGGATCAAAAGAGCAATGCTAAGTAATGTTGTGGATCACATATGTGGACTCATTTAACATTATGCACTCAGAGATTAAAAAAAACATGGATATATCTAATATGTTGTTCAAAATTTAAAGACCTAAAGTTGATTTGCTAAGCAGCAAATTTGCAGAAGCAGAACAATAAGTAGGAGATCTCAAGATACATAGTTGAATGAGCAACAGAGTAGCAGACTACTATACATCTCAATTCTCAAGCAATCAATTAAAGGGTCTTTTAAGATTGGGGTTTCATATGGGTGAAGAGCGTCTTTGCAAACTCGGCTAGTTTCTCAGTTGAAGGCATCACATCCTTCACGGCATCATCAGCGATGAAATCTTCTGCCCAATTCGCCAAACCAGGAACCTTTGCTTCATCCAACAACTTAATGCTGTTAAATGCCTCGATGACCTTTATCCACCCCACTAAGCATCCCAGTGCAATGTCCAAGAACCCAATTTTGTCTCCGCCAAAGAAGTTCTTCCCTTTGCTGCAACTTTGGAAGGCACCCTCCAATACCCCCAAGCCTTCTTCTACCTCGCCTATGGCTGCCTTTCTGGCTTCCTCATCCTCAGCAGCTGCTATGGTACGCAGTTTTGGGTACCACTGTACCACAAAAATTAACAATTCCCATCATAAGAACAACACAATTAATACTCTCACTTAAAGATAGCCCGCCGGTGACCTCTTGATCTGCAGTCAAATGCTCTACCACTGAGCTATGGACCCAATTTGGTAGTCAAATGCTCTACCACTGAGCTATGGACCCAATTTGGTATTTAATGTGTCTACAGTTAATAGTGTGTGTCAGTTAATAGTGTGTGTTTGTAGTTATTATGTTACTCTGATTAACACAGTTTATGTGTTGTAGTTAATAGTGTGTGTCATACTTTCTCAAAGCACAAAAAGTCAATACCCACACTGCAGAGTTCGAACTTGAGACCTCTCAAGTAAAAAATGAGAGTTATGCCGCTCAACCACAAAATCTTTGGCATATGTGCCTCCAATTTATTTACACATAAACGGTTAGTTGCACGTACAAAATAACACATAATCTAAAGGTTATTTTAGACCACGGTATACAGTATAATGCAAGGTAAACCCTAATCTATAGTATAATTTGTCGTAAAGTGGACCCTTGTCCAAAAAATGACATTTAGAATATATATGCCTGCATTTAATAGTGCCTATAAATAAATTGAAAACAGTTAATATGCATATATCCTTACCCTATTATATGTGCTTCAATTTACTTATACTCATAATATGTTAACTGACACATAATTTTAGGTTATTTACAGTTCCATAATATATTTAATATAGACACATCATTTTTAGACCAGATCTACAATGTCCTAGATCACAAACTTCACGTACAAGTAACAATTAAACCATAAAATTACCAGAAAATGGAAATTAGCATGAAGATACCTTATCATCAATATAAGTGGCCCAGAAGCGGTGGATAGCCCGGTCATAAGGATCGGCAGGCATGATAGCCGGACCGGAAGTCCAGGCCTCATCAATATACTGGACGATTATGAGGGACTCGCAAACGGGTTTTTGGTCGTGAATGATAACAGGGATTTTCTTGTAAACTGGATTAGATTTGAGTAGAAGGTCGCTCTTGGCCGCCAAATTCTCCTCCACGTACTCGTAAGCTACAGACTTGATGCTGAAGGCGATGCACGCGCGGAGCACAAATGGGCTCGCCCATAAGCCCAAGAGTTTCACAGTCTCTGACGCCATGGCTGAGAATGAATGTAATTAAGCAAAGCAAGAAGACAAGGGCGGGCTAAAATTTTTCTAAGCTTCAATTGAGTCTTGAAGGTGTATATATTGTGGAGTGGTTAATACGATGCTAGAGTTGAAACACAAAATCAAAAAATGTGGACGTAAATTAGAGGTGTCCACATGCCCGCCCGTCCAAATCCGTCCATAACTGCCACGGCATGGACAGGGACGAGTAATAATACACTAAATAGATGAACGGACAATTTTATCTATTCATTTGACCTCAACTTAATCAAAATTTGACGAAATGACTAACATTGGAAAGATTTTGAAATTCAAAGACCTAAATTGTCCAAATTAAAAATCGGGAACTTAGAAAATCAACATAGTCGGGGGACCATTGCTGAAATTAACTCCCTCTAAATTTATTGTGAGTGTAACGTATTTATTTTATGTGCCTGAGTCCCCACGATGTACCATATAAAATATTTTCATATAATTTGGAGTGAAGCTGAGAATGAGAGAACGGCAGGGTCGGTGCTGATGATAAGAGCCCGCACTTGGCTGGTTCACCCAAATAGTAATAGTGAGTGTGATGTGTGAACCAAAACGTAATGTTGTGGTTGGGGGACCGCTTTGCCAGCGTTTCTCCACCATAATTGGAAACAGAGAATCTTTGGACAATATATAAGCCTAATTTCTAATGAAAACATTTCATAGTTTGTTGCATTGTCAAGAGTCTGCTGAGCATATAATAAATAAACATAAATATGCAATTCAACTATTAGAGACTTTAATTAAGATAGAGCACAATCCAATTCAGTATCAGAATTAACCTTATGCCAAAAGTCATGTGTTCAAAATATGGTTAAAACTTAAAAGTAACCAGCTCACACACATTAAGATCTCGATATTGATAAGTTAATCTGATTCAATTCAGGTAAACTACGTTAATATCCTTCTAGGTATTTATGAGTTAATCGTTAACATGGCATAATTTGTGAAGTACTTGAGAGTTGAGACACATTCCACGATTGTTGCTCGTATGTTATGCAAGTTCTAAAGGTCTTTATGTTTCAATTAAACATTCAAACTCGTAAAAGATATTAGTCATGTTTTGTAAATGGTTGTTAGCTGATTGAGTTAGAAGATATGCTTAGTTGATAACATTAGCTGAGTAAATTAGTTGTTAGCTGATAACTTTTTGGTATAATTTCTTTTCTCAAAAGACTAATTGAAAATGTTGCTTTGAGTAGCCTTTTGAAATTTAGTATTTTGGAGTTACAAAAAACCTATTAACCAAACACTTATATTGATTTTTTAACCAAATTAAACATCTAATAATGGTCAAATAAGCCAAAATTGACTGATAAACTAATTATTTACCAAACAGGGCCAATAAACTGAATCCAGTAAGGCCTCGATTGTTACATAGATATTATGCTAGCCTGGCCTGGCCTGTTTTTGCAGCCTGTCTGGTACTATAAAGCTTACAATAAGAGAACACCCATAATCTGCTTTTCTTAGAATATTGCCTAACCATAAACCAATGCTAATCTCATTCTCTAGTATCATAGAATCCTATCTCTCTAACTTATATGACTTTCCGGGAATTAGATTACACATATGACCTCACCAAAACACTTTCCATGTTTCAAGACCATTTTCACCTAAGAAACGAACACGAATAATTACTGGGTAAAGGATGGCCCTGAAGTGCAAATTGCCAAATTAGCTCGACCAATTTATATGTACAGCGCTGCAAAACTTCCCTCAATCACCTGTCAAAGTTGCCGGTTTACTGTCATGGCGACGGTGGGTAATTAGCCATTGTCATCTCACGTTGCAGCAATGAGCTTTTCGTCCGCTTTGCAGTTTTGCCCACAGGCAGATCATCTGCCTCGGGGATTGATAATGTGCGGTGTAGTAATCCTCGACGCACCCAAATTGACAGAATTTCAGGCTGTGCACGTACGCCACCTCCCGAGAATTGTTGAACTGCTGTATCCACATTCCCATGCTCACATCTTCCATCTTGAACAACTGCAGGTTCGGTAATTGTTAAATGGTGGGGTTTTTCGGTTCTTTTCTTTTGTGTATTGGTCGTTAATCAATCTACCATGTGCATTCTTGACTGAAAACGAAGAAATGGAGAAATGGGAGCTGGGATTTGATAGAGGAAAAATATAACATACCCTCAACTTATGCTGCTCAAAATTAGAGACTATGTAATGGGCAATGTCAGATGAGATAATATAGCCAGGCCCATTGGCATAGGGGGGATAGTCTGCTTCTGACCATTCCTGCAATGCCAAAGTAAAGAAATTACTGTGAGATTTTGATGGATGGAGAAAGAGCATTGATCTTATATCTCTTCCCTATCCTCTCTTTTACATCTGCCTATTTCTCTCCTTCTTCTCTATTTTCTAATTAGTCCTACTTTGGTGTAGTTTACTGGGGGAATTGTTGGGCAGATGCTAGTGAAAGGCCAAGTCTAGCATCATGTGGCTAGGGGATTGTTGGACAAAGGCCTGATGGGGCAAGTCCAACATCATGCCTCTCGGAAATATGACAGTATATAAAAAAATAAAGTTGGGCGTTCGCTACTAGCTATAGCTTTTGGCGTAATCTGCTGGGGGGAGTTGTTGGACGGAGGCCGGTGAAGGGCCAAATCTAGCACTAAGTGGCTAGGGGGATTGTCGGGCAGAGGCCTGAAGAGCCAATTCCAACACCGTCCTCTCGAAAATGTAGCGATATATAAGAAAATAAAGTTGTGTCTTCGCTACAGGCTATAGCTTTAGGTGTAGTATACTGGGGGAATTGTTGAGCAGATGCCAGTGAAAGGCCCAGTCTAGCACCAGGTGGCTATGAAATTGTTGGGCAGAGACCTGAAGGATCAAGTCCAACACCCTGCCTATATAAGAAAATAAAATTACATCTTTGCAACGAGTGTAATGGTAAAAGCTTGATCCTATTAAAGATAGACTTTAAAACAATAGAGAAGGAACAGCCAGAAGTTAGTGAATCATAGAGGAGAGCAAATTAAGAAAACAACAATAGTTCACCTCATAAGTGACAGCCCATTTACCCTTCCGCAATGGCTTATGGTTGTAATTGATGTTTCCAACATACAGGCTTCTACCATGAGGAACTTTCTTAACTTCATTCATCAAAGCATCAATCCTCACAAATGTATCATCATCACACTTCATTATATACTTCGAAGCCATTATACGAATCTGCAAAACACAAACAGCACATGAAATTTAAGGGGACAAGCACACGGGAAGTTAGCAAGACAGGAAATGGAGTTCTCGATAGCCACTCACTGCATACTCGCAAATCGCCACAGTCTTCAACACCACCAGATCATAATTATCCATGTAAGGCACGATAACAATATCACCAAAAAATTCCGCTTCTTTCATTAGTTCCACATTCACTTCATTCTTTCGATGCTGAAAATTTTGTGTTTTAAGACCATAAGCACATTATGTCAGGGTAAATTGAAGTCAATTTCAGCTATCCATAGCTTCATTAAGTTATTTAAGTATATGCTTCTTACCATTGCCACAAAAAAACGGGCCACAACGTTCGAAGACTTAATCGATTCGTGTTGCATCCACGATTTCCTCACTGCCATCCGCTCAGCAAAATGATTTCCGGCAGAAAGGATACCTATGAAGAGCTCCACAGGTCCTCGAGGAAGAGGTGGCGCTCGCCACTTGGGCAACATTTCCAGATGCCTGTGCGGGGCAAAACTTGGGCGCATCGATGGCAAGGAAGCGGCAAAAAACGAATGCACATTAACATCCCCCTTCAGGGAAAAACCAGTCGCGTCATCAAGAGTAAAGCCCTGTTGACAATAAGAAACAGTTGGAATATACTCGTTTCAAATAACCGTTCTCAAGGACCGTAATTTAGTACTTACAGGGTGATACGGAAAAGAAGTAACATGCCTCCCATCTACGCTGATATGAAAACCTTCAAAACCCGCAGCAACTGTAAGCACAAACATCCTGTTCTCCACGAAAGGATATGGCCAGTCAAGCGAAACCTTCTTTGTTCTCTTAACAATCCGCTTTAACCACCACATGACCTTCGATTCTTCAGAGCGACTATTGTCATCGAGAATCCACCTCTCGCATTTCACCTGCCCATCAACTTCATATGATACAGAAAATCAAAATTAAAAAGCAAAAAAAAAGAGTTCAAGGGAAAAATCCTTTGAGCACAATTGCAAGTGCCTACTATTCACACTATAGAGCAATTGCCGAAGTCCTAGCTAGTGATACTTGTGTAATAACAGCTAAATACTAGAAAGAAAAGCACATAAATGCACCAAAAAATTGCACACCAATCCCTTCAAATTTCCTAAAATCAAGTTTTATGTTCAATTCTACATAACACTTAACAGCTTAATTAGTATATAAACTTCACAATCTTAGGTAGCAAAACTGCCTATCTGAGAGTCAGAACCATTTACCATGTTTGTACAAGTGAAAGCATAAGACTACTCCATATAAGCTAGCAGCATTAATATAGCAGTATATATAAGTGATGGAAAGAATACCGATAGGGTTTAGGGGCTTAGGATTAGTCTGCCGTTTTGAATTAGTCTAGCGTAAGCTGGAAACTTAATGGAAAAAACAACATAACGAGCAATCAATGGAAAGCTGGCTAAAGATACAAACTTGTAACTATAAGGTCGAGTTTGAATCCCAACTTTCTTGCTTTGAGCCAGTCAGCTATAGAGAGCCTAAAGTGGTCCATTGCTGGCTAGGGTCATATGGCAGGGTTACTAAGTGCACCATCTCAAGTAGTGGATGCAGGTTTCTCTCGTTAGGTCCTTTGCCGTCTAAGGTCACAAGGCGGGTTTTACCAAGGGCACCACCTCAAGTAGTGAATGCAGGTTTCTCTTGTTAGGTCCTTTGTTGGCTAAGGTCATAAGGCGGATTTTACCAAGTACACCACCTCAAGTAATGAATGCAGGTTTTTCTCGTCAGGGTCCTTTGCCATCTAAGGTCACAAGACGAGTTTTACCAAATGCACCACCTCAAATAGTGAATACAGGTTTCTCTCGTTAGGTCTTTTGCCGTCTATGGTCACAAGGCGGATTTTACCAAGTAAACCACCTCAAGTAATGAATGCAAGTTTCTCTCATCAGATCCTTTTTCGTCTAAGGTCATAGGGCCGGTTTTACCAAGAGCACCATCTCAAGTAGTGGATGCAGGTTTTCCTCATTAAGTCATCTGTCATTTAGGGTCACAAGTAGGGTTTTACCAAGCGCACCAACTCAAATAGTGAATGTAGGTTTTCTCGCCACTCCAAACAAGCTCAATCGATCACCTGATCTTGAGGCTAAGAATTAATCTGGCATAAGCTGAAACCTAATGCATAAAAAAACAAAAAGAAATCACCCACCAGTTTCTTCAGCAGGATTGGATTTCCCATCACACCTTATGGCAATTCCCCATTGCATCCTATAACGAGTGTTCTGCTCAATCACTGGGGTCTTACTCCAATCCCCCTTCAACCGTGGATTAAAATGCAGTATTCTTGGCGGATCCTCCCCATCCACATTCTCCAATCCCAGCAGCTCCATCGTGAACTGCGACTCCGGGTGGGCCCGCCGCGGCGTCCCCACCACCGTTATGTGGGACCCTAAACACATACCACATGGGATTACCCTCAAATTACCCTTCTGCAAAAGCTCATGCCCTGTCAACGCCACCGACTCGGGACACGACTCGTTACGATGCTGAGTCAACTCGGTCCCAACTTTCCCGGACTCAAGCTCCGCCAGAAGCTTCTTCCCGGCCACGAACGCGTCTCTAACGGCCCGCCGGAGCTCCAAACCGCCGCCTTTATCCGCGCCGTCGAATGATTTCTCGTCGATAACCAAACCCGAAATTTTCTTATTTTCCGATTTTTCTCCCATTCTTCTCTGCCGCAAACGCAATCCCATCTTTTTTTCTTGCGTGATCGGACCCGGAACTGCCGTTTTTCGCCGGGGACGAAATTCGGACTTCTTCTCGCCATTGCTGAGTCTGGGCCGCGAGTTCTCGGACTCGGTGTACTCGAGCTTATTAGGCGCATCCAGCCCGAACCCATTTCTCAAAACTATGGGTATTTCCATGCCCATTAACATCAGGTACAGAATCAGCGTACCCATCAACATTTGAATTGATTTTACCCGATTCAGTGAGAACAAAGGATCGAGCTTTCCCCGTTTCATTCTCCCCACAATTTCTTGGCTTTTCAGCAAAAAAGGGAATCTGGCTCTTCAACAATAGATCGAGACCCAAACCCCAATTTTTGCTAAAAACCAAGGGGACTAGTCATCAGTTCAGATGAAATCTAACGTAATCTATCCATGCAATATATACATACACACATACGCACATAATTAATATTGAACGGACTATATATTATTATTACTATAAAGAAAAAGATTGTGTTGAGCTAAAAATGGCTATAAGAGGTGAGATCATCAGGCTGCGTCATCCGAAATTCCACTGGAATTTGCGACTTGCTAGACAACTATAAATAAAGACAAAACCTTGTATGAAAGTCGTCAAGATTAAAATGTAATATTTATAAAAAAAAATATAATATAAATAAAGTATTTTACTTATAAAAAAAAAGTGTAATACTGTTGAAAAAAATATAATACTTTTACATTAAAATTTAAGAGTCTATTTGAAAATTAAAAATAATTTTAAAAAACATGTCCCATTTTTTAAAATAATTTACTTTTTTTTAATGTTTGGCTAAAAGTCACACAGTTATCTTTTTTCTATTTAGCTAAAGATTAAGATATTATATTTTTCTTTTTGGTTCATTTTTCTGAAAACGAACATATTATTTGTTATAATAATAATAATAATAATAATAATAATAATAATCCCTTATTATAATAAAGCCAAGGGATTTGGCCTATAATATTGAGGCATTCTCCCGCCCAAGAATTTTGGGTTTTTATTTTTATTTTTTTTTCTTTTTAAAATGGATTGCTTAATGAAGTAATCTGGTTTGAATATTTAATGTATTCCATTTTCCAATGCTATTAATTGATTTTGAACAGAAGTAATTGATTAGTATCATTACCAATGTATTTTTTACTTTTACAAGTTACAATAAAAGAAAGCAAGCAAGCAAGCAAGCATGCAAAAATAATAATAATTACATCTTTTTGAATCTAAATTTCGGTGGGAAGTAGCCTATAAATATTGATGTCTTGAGGTGAAATCCCACATTCACATTGAAGCACAACTGCATATAGAGAGAAAAAGAAGAAGATCAGGAAGACAGGAAACAAGAGGTGATAACTCATTCTTACATTTTTTATGTTTGTGCAGTTATATATAGATAACTTTTTATTTAATTTTCTCATTTGTTTTGTATACATCAAGAAAACATGATGGACACTAAAAATTTCACATAGCTCTACCTATTCCTGATTTCCTGTAAAGAAACAATATAGAGAAGTATAATAGAATGAAGAGAAAGTTAGCAGCAGAAAAAACATGCACTTTTAACTTTTTGGCATTATGCTTTCAACATATAACTAAGTATGTACATGTTATATAAGTGTCTTCTATATCTAAATAAATGGAATACAATTTTTTGATGATACAGTCTATCATAGCAGTGCAACCATAAGTATTTGATGTTGAGGCTACCTATTTATAATGTGTATTTGGGAAAAAAATTATCAATTGATGAGAATCCAAATGAATTTAGGGCTGGAACAACAAAAATAAGGTTGAATATTATGGGGAAAAACACAATACTAATTTAGTACACATTATTATCATAAAAATGATTTAGGAAAAAAGCAAAAATAATAATCTAGGCCAGAATATTACTATCATAATACATAAGTACATAACAAAAGCAATGGCATCACACTACTTTATCATCATTTGCATACAAATTTAAATTGTTAGCCTCTTAGTATTAAAAAAACACCCAAACAATCAATATGAACAGTATATTTGTATGATATATATTGGAGTAGGCTACAAGTTACAGTATACCCAATGCAGACAACAAATTTACTCTCCCCATAGAACTAGCATTGCTGTCATGCAATAATCATTGATAGTCAAAATTGAGTACTTTAGAGGCTGAAATATGGAAGTCAATTAACAAAGAAACATGTTCAATGCATATTCATTTTGAAAGAGGAACTTTTTAAAGTTAATAGTTAGCAGAGGAAAGAAGAATGAACAAGTCAACGGGCTCAACTACCATTTGGAGCAAGTGAAAGCACACTGTTGAAGATAGAGGTACCATGAAATAATACCTGTTGTGGTAGCTTTAATCTTCTTATAATAGATTGACTTAAAGTCTTTTTTTCATGATTTTGTGCCTGCTTTTCATATGTGACTACCTTCTGCAGTGCATTCATAAAAAATGTTAAAGACTTCAAAACAGAGTCAGTAGGAATAAAAATCTCAAGTGATATATAAGCATTAGTTAGTTCATATGTGTGTGAAACATTCCTACTGTTTTTCTTAATTAACATTGTAGTACAGAAAAATTAGAGTATGTTTATTCCTACTTCTACAAATTTCACAATTACTCTCATTATTGAATGACCATAACCAGTATGCATTCGTAAGTATTGTTTATCATGTGTTAAAAAATGATTGAATCAAATATTAATCCTCAAAATTCATTGTGAAACTATTTTCCCTTAGCAATACTAAATCAGATCAGACAAGACGAGTTAGAATGTCCTTTTTTTATGGGAGCTAATGCCCTTTCGAATACATTCATATATTAGAAATGCAGGAGTGCGTCTGCAAGCTGTTGTCAAATTAGTCCCAGGACAGACTAAGCAAAATGATATTTAATGACTCATTTTATACCTATAGGATCATATTCCGAGCAAAGCACCCCAGAGGTCAATTGATATGTCCAAGCTCTTGTGGAAACTCCCATCAAAATCACAATAGAACTCAATTTGTACAACAATAAGATATATCATTAGACATGATTACTACACAACACGAATAAAGATCTTCATTATTATCACTTGTGGGCAGGGTCAAGAGAATTAGTTTACTTCAGGTTCTTCAATCATTCATATATATTCTAACTCAATCTAGATTAGATAAATCCTTATTTTGATGGAAAATAAATTAATGCAATGAGAAGTATTTCTGCGCACCGATCATTCAAATATAAAATATTGCATTTGAAACACTAGCATTTACCTATTAATTTTTGACATTTATTTTAAGGAGAGGAGGCCGGAGACGTCGAGGGCAGAGAGCTGGAGACGCGGCGAAGAGGCGGAGAAGCCGAGGCCGGAGAAGCCGAGACGGAGAGGGTGCGAGACAAAGAGCGACAATGAGATGGGTGACAGGCGGAGGCCGGAGAGAGTCCGATGGAGAAGCTGCGAGACAGAGAGAGACAATGACACGGGTGAGAAGCAGAGAGCCCGCGATGGGTGACGGCGGTAGAGAGGATGACTTAGGGTTACGCTGTGTCTGTGTCTCTATACGTGTGTGCGCGCGCGTATATATATATATATATATATAGTTGGGCTGGGCTATATTATTAAAGATTTGTAATGGTGTTATGTAAATTTTTTTTTTTAATTGATTTAAGCTTAGCATTTGTATATTTTTTTCTTTTTACCTATTTTTAATAATTACGGAGTACATTGTTTATGATAATATATTAAAAATTATTTATTTAGGGCTTATTTTATATCTTATCTTATACTCTAATGAAGTCAAGGTTTTGGCTAATAATATTAGTTCAATTTCCCTTCAAAACTACTTTCTAAATATAAAAATATAAAATTAAACATATAAAAACAATATGCGACTTGAGCAATAAAATTGATAAATGTACCTTACAATTCTTATTTTTCTTCGTATACTTTTTTTTCAACTTTTTCTCCTTTTCTTTTTGTACAAATAAAGCTAATGTATAAAAATATATATATATATATCATTACCAATGTCTAATTAAGATCTTTCAAATGATATCCATGATATTTTTTTTATTTTAAAATAAATCTTTAGGTACATAAAATCATTACTTTAGTGTAATATTTATATACATTAAGCTTTGTTTTTATTAACCTATATATATAACACTATGAACCTATTATAAAATAAATGGAAACCATTTATATTATAATTTTATGGGGAAAATGAAAATAAAAAGCTAATTAAGTAGTAAAATACCTGTTACATTTTCATGACCAAAGAAACTCAAACCCTCGAAGGAAAATAATATACCCCGGACTACGTTCTCTCAGGCTCTTCGACTCTCGGAACATATTTAAGGTTTCCTGTGTAGAGAGATATTAGAAAGAGGGAATGAGACTATGAGTATCTGAAACTCAGAAAGTGAGATAACATATGAGACTCATCGGGAGGTAGAGAACCGGAGACGGAGTGATGATTCATGGAGAGGCGGAGATGAAGGAGAGGCAGAGATGGACTATTGTATATTTAGAATTATGCTAAATATTATACTTAAACTTATTCTTTCGTTCTATATTATGCATTTAAAAAATTAAAAAATATTAAAAAAATTTAAAAAAAAAACTCATATTTAAGCTTACAATTTGTTATTTTACATTTTACTAAACTTTTTTTTTTAATATTGATGTTTAATTAGGTGTTTTGTTGAATACGATTTTTATGACTAAATGATAGCGACCAAGACCAACAATACGACCATGAAAATATAGTAGAGATTGCAACAGTAACCTATGATTTCACAAAGAAATGTTGGTTTGAACGAAGGAATATGTGGATTTGCTATTGTTGGGTCAGGTTTTATTTGCTTCGGAGTTTGGACCGCCTTATTAACTTTTGGATTATATATATCGTATGATCCAATTTATATTCTTCTTTAATATGTGTAATTGTATTTTTTACTATTAATTTAAGTTTAATATATTTTGTTAGATTATTATATTCTTTGTAAATTATCAAAATTCAAGAACTCATATAGTTATTTATATACTTTCAATGACGAACTTGAAGAAAGTTATGTCTCAATGGGTTTGAGACAATCACAGTATCTGCGGAAATTTTCAGGTTCTTTCTCGGGTTATCTTTGAAGGAGGAGGTGGAGGCGGAGTTGCGGAAGAATGAAGAATGGGTACTCAGGGTTCCAAACGAGTGAGTTGTAGCATTTATAAGATGAGTTGTAACAGAGTCAGTAGTACTAAAAAAAATACTACACCCTGTTATAGTCAATAGTACTCAAAAATTATTTTTTGAACAAATTTTAAAAGTTTAAATGTGAAATTTATAATAGAATTTAATTCTTCGTATTATGTTAGAATAGTTTGAATTTATTATTGATTTTTTGTAGTAAAATTATCATAATATTACATAAATGAATTTTATAATATGCTCTATTTAGGCATCACAAATTCACAATATATAACTTTAACTATGTAGCTTTTTGTACATGTTTTATACTGAATTTATTATTTGTCAGAAAGTAATGAATTTACGTGCAATCACATATTCATATCATTTAGTTAATGTTGTATATTATCGCTTAACATTCTTAGAGTATATTCTTATATAATTGATCGAATTAATACCGTGTATCACACGGGTGAAATTTTAAATACTTTGTATTCAACTCTTTTAATATAATTTATTATTTTTAATAATTAACTAACTTAAATATCAATTTATATTTTAATTACAAATATTTATGTTCATAATTTTATCATATCAAATCAACATAATTTTCAAATAAATTATTATTATTATTATTATTATTATTATTATTATTATTATTAAACAAACATACATGCTATGTTTTTTAGAATTGTTATTATTATTATTATTATTATTATTATTATTATTTTAATTTTATTATTATTATTTTAATAGTTGTTGTTCTTATTTTATTCTTAAAATTATTATTTTTAGAATTGTTATAAT
Source organism: Ipomoea trifida (assembly GCA_003576665.1). Taxonomy (NCBI): domain Eukaryota; kingdom Viridiplantae; phylum Streptophyta; class Magnoliopsida; order Solanales; family Convolvulaceae; genus Ipomoea; species Ipomoea trifida. The sequence continues at coordinate 3,242,656 of CP025657.1, forward strand.
TATTATTGTTATTCTTATTAGTTGTTCTAAGTTTTTATTAAATTTGTGGTTTTTTATTTTGTGGATAATATAATATTTATAGTTTTATAAGATATAGTCATATATTATATTATGATCGGTTATACTACATATAATCTCGATTGCCTTTTAAGTTTGAAATTGGACAATTCCCACTAATGTTGTCTTATGTAATGACAATAAATAAAAGTCAAGGCCAAAGTCTGTTTACTGTTGGATTATTTGTATAGAAACCAGTTTTTATTCATGGTCAACTTTATGTGGCGTTATCGGGAGCGAACAACCCCATTAATCTTAAAGTTGTTATTGTTAATGAGAATGAATATTATTGTTCTTCAACGTCAAATGTTGTATACAAGAGGTTTTTAAGAATTTATAAATTTAATATATAATAGAACATTATCATCTTAATTGTAGTCAATAATGTGTTTATATATTGTGATATACATATCATTATCCTATTGTGTGTTATTTTATTTGATTATGGTCATAATGCCATTATAACACTAAATGAACAACAATAAGATTTGTTATTTAACCTCATTCTTCTTTATATTGTAAAATATATATAACAACTCTAATTCTGTGTAATAATACAACATTAAATATATGTTTCCAAATTTCAGTCCGTGCATCGCACGGGTGGCATACTAGTGATAATAATAATAATAATAATAATAATAATAATAATAATAAAAAGTGGTGGAGTGGTGGTATGGTGCTCATGGTTGTGGTGTGATAGTATAGTTTGTGGTGATGGTGGTTGTGGTTGTGGTGTTTGTAATAATAATAATCTGAAAATTATAAAAGAAATGAGAGAAAGATACATTAAAACAAAATTAAAGAATTTAAAAAATGTGTTCCGAATAAAAATATATGAATACATTTTCTACCAAATTGAGTCCTTTTTTTGTTTAATAAATTTTTATTCAATATTAACTCGACCCGTTTAACAAATAAAAATCCTTGACACAATCTCACACGAGAGTCACTCATAAACAAATACAACAATACTTACTGTAGAAGATTATTGGACGATGTCGTTCTGTCGGGAATTCGACAATTTTGAGTAGTTTATTTATTCAGTATAACCACATGTTTAGTTCGCGAAATAGGCATAGCATTTCCTGGAATAGGCATATTCCTTTGTTGGGTAATGTTTGCTTCCGAATATTTTTAGGCATCAGATAAATAGTCCAAGAAGTTCAATTCTTCATAACAACATTAATTACAAACTGACTTGTGTACAATATATAAATTAAAGTTGTTACAAAGAAGCTACTATTAACCTGTAAGAACATATAGTTATTACTAAACTCTTCGTATCTTTAAAATATTACAAGCATGTCCTTGTAGCTTCAATATTGTGTATCAGGTGTCTGTCAATGTTTTGCAAGTAATAAAAAAGAGTATACAATATATAAAGTAATAAAAAGGAGTATACAATATATAGTTACAACAATAAAGTAAGAAAGCATGTCCATGAATAAGAGATTAGTGGTAATCTATAGGCGCAGAATTTTTCATCAGGAAAAAGTACTCAACAATAGACTCACAACACACATTCCATACATATTGCAATATGTCACTACATTTTAAGAATGAAAAATGACTAGTTCACTGAAATAAAAGAAAAAGAGAAAGCAAAGCTTACATCCTTGCGCCATAGAAGGGCAAATAAATATGAATACATAAACATATTTTTGTTTTTAAATAAATTTCAAACTCTCATGGAAATCTCGAGCATATGGCCTTTGTACATAAGCAAACCAAGCAATATTACTATCATTCCATTCTTCATCTTTATTAATATTCCTTTCACGGACAATTTGAGCATTCCCAGCTAGATTCGGGCCAATTTTAATAGCACTCTTCTTCACTTCACATGTACAAATAATCTTCTTTTCTCGAGTTACCAAATCAATGGAAATTAAATTCGGTCCAGAACCATCCTTGAAAATCACATCATCTTCTCCATCAATCTCATTATACCTTATTTCAATATCACTTGAAAACACTAGCAATTGGCCTCCCAAATTCCAAATTCCTACTGGGGTCCAATAGTGATCTCTCATGCGACCAAAGTGTATAGTTGAATGTTTACGCCAAGTAATACAATTATCATTTTCATCCATTAACCAAATGTTGATGAAAGGCTCATTCCCCACCAACTTAGCAAAATCAATTAAAGCAATAGTATCATTCATAATCGTAATGATTTCAGTCCTGCATTCTAGTGGAATCTTAATCTTACCAAAATTCTCATCATCCATGTCAAACCAAATCAAATGACCACTCTCACAACATAACCAATAATATTTTCCTTTTAAATAGAAGTCTCGAGTGTTGTTTAGTACAAGATATTGTCTAGGACCTTCTGGAACTGCATCTATTTGTCTCCAGTTCCACGAATCCCCTACTTGGCTACAAACCATTACAATTTCGTAACCATCTTCCCTTAAATCTATATCTTCAAATCTCAAAAGCATGACAATCTTCCAGACCATATTTTTAGACAACCCAAATCCAAACATTACATGTAGAAAATTTTTAATAGGTGGCTTGTTTGATGGTTTCCTAGGCAACTTAATTGAAGGTAAGGCCTTTACTTCCCTGGTGGATGGATTCAATGCGAAAACATCAAAAGTCATGGCCGGAGAAATCATTCTTGTCGAATCGACATACTTACTTGGACACTTGCCAACAATCAAACATAGCACACCATGACAACTCTTGACACATCTGATTTCTGTATTTCGCATGTCTAGGTATAGACATCTCGTCTCAGACTCTGATTCTTTGTAAACCAAGTAAAACAGTAGACAATGTTTGGGGTACTGACGAGAATTAAACTCTACGAGAGCACAATTGTTTTTTGCTCGACTAAATTCATAGTGTTTGTTCATGAAATCATGATCATATTTTATCAAGTCATAAAAAAATCTACAAACACACTTGAATCGCATTAGAGTCTTTACAGATAATCTAACCAAAATTTCAACCAATAAATCCCTCGGTAATCTGCAGCTTTCCATTTTTAATTGACAGTTGATGGAGAATTTTCAAAATCTAACAATTCAACATCCGAAGCTTTACCCTCACTCTACAAGCAATAGAATAATGATGTACCTTTAATCCTCAAAGTGCAGTAATCTCCCTCAACGAAATTTGAAACGAGAACCTTGTGTTGGAGATGAGGATAACGACGGCGGAGACTGAAGCGAACGGAGTTTTGACTTTTGCGGTCGCCGTAAAGAGAAGTTAGAACAGGGCTCGGGTCGGCGAAGCCGTAATTCGTAAATAAGGAGAGAAGATGGGTCTGGATTTTCAATTGCCACACATCTATATATATATATCTCTCTATATCTCTATATCTCTATTCCCGCCAGCCCATGAAACATGTTAAACAGTAATAGCCAACATTGGGAGAACAGTAATAGCCAATATTGAAGAGTTCCAACAAATTTTTAATTAGTCTCATTGAGAAATGTAACAGTCCAAACAGATATTAATTAGTTTCATTGGGACTTGGGAGGTGTACTGTAATGTTTAATTTGAAAGTGATATATTGCTTTCACTTCAGATGACAGTCATGAGACAGGTTGTTTACCAAAATGGAAAAATAAAGAATTTTTTAGAAAAACAGAACAGAGGTAAAAAACTGAAGGGAAAAAAAAACAGAATACATGTTTACTAAATTTGTTCTTTCAAAGTCAAATTTCATCTCCTTTCTCAATCTTTCTTATAAAATTTGGATAATGCAGAAACCATGCATGGGTGAATAGTAATCTTCAAGCAAAACATACATTGTAGGTTCGAATCTCACTTCTGCTCTTTATATTGTTATTATATTACTAGTATTTTTGTCCTTGCGTGACACGGAATGGATTTGCTATAATATTTAAAAATTTGCTATAATATTTAAAAATATTTAGATCGATATACAATTATATAAATTATAACATCAAATATTATATAGCGCAATTGTATACAATTATATAAATTATAACATCGAATATTATATAGCGCAATTGATGAAATTGGTCGGATCGATTATGTTTTCATTGTTTGAATTAGAACAAAGGGAAAATGGCACTTTTTCCCCCTATGTTATGTGCATATAGCACTTTTCCCCCCTGTGTTATTAAAGTGGCAGTTTTCCCCCCTCAGTTATTTTAAAAGTGGTAGGTTTTCCCCCTGTAATGTTAAATTGACGTTTTTACCCTTAAAATAATTATTTCATTTATTTTTATTCTCCAACCTAGTATTACTAATATGTATGGAAGATCATGGTTCGATACGAACTTAATCGAACACTGTAGCAATTGAACTTAAATAGTATGGACGGTTACGGTTACGATTCAGAACCGAAAAAATAAAATAAAATAATTGTTGAATTTAGACTATTTTTAAATAAGAAATAAAATTTTAAAAAAAATAAATAAATAAGTTTTGATTGGCGGTTCAATATCGAAATTGGAATTGAACCGTACCGATTTATCAAAATAAGTGTTTGATCATTTTCACTATATATGACTGTGGTTCAGTTCCAGTTCACGGTTCAACAATTATTTAATTTTATTTTTTTCGGTTCTGAATCGTAACCAGAACCGTCCATACTATTTCGGTATGATTGCTACAGTGTTTGGTTAAGTTCGAACCGAATCGTGATCATCCATACATATAAGTAATAATTTGTTGGAGAAGAAAAATAAATGAAATAATTATTTTTAAGGGTAAAAAAGCCAATTTAACATTTCAGGGGGAAAAATAGCCACTTTAATAACACAGGGGGAAAAAGTGCTATATGCACATAACATAGGGGGAAAAAGTGCAATTTTCCCTAGAACAAATAATTATCTTTTATCCGTGCGATGCACGGATAAAAATTTTATTATATACTTAGATAATAAAAATATAGATGAAATTATAAAAGATTTTAATATTGAACGTGTACATTTATTTTATTATAAGATTAGTGCAAACGTATTACTCAATTCATTGAAGGGAAAATGGTCAAATAGACCCTCGAACTTTAGCTAAAAACTCAATTAACCCTTCCAACTTTTTAAAGGTGCAATTACACCCATAAACAATTCATTTTGAAGCAAAGAAGTCCAACAACCAGTAATTAACCTGCTATTACAGGTCATTAAAGATCCGGCCACTCTCCGGCGAAAATTTTAGGCGAAACAGTGACCGGCGACCGGCGCCGATCACTGAGAAATAGAACAGAAGGCGAAGGGTAGCCTTATCCAGTGAGAACGCAATCGACCCAAATCTTTATTTGAATGTTTGATGACAAATGAAAATTTTCTAACAATAACACCAATAATTATTGTGTGAATCGTGATTTACATAGCTGTGTGGAACACAATCCAAAAACGATGTCGTTTCGCGTAATTTTTTTTTTCACATGACTCATTTGCAATATATATTTTTAAAACTCAGAGCAACCACATCAATGGTTATTTCACAGTTTTTAAAGGATGAAAGCCACATGGAGGGGAGGGAAGATGAGAGAGAGAGGATTGGGGTGCTCTTGCAAGAATGGTGTTATTTAGGTTTCTAAGAAAAAAGAAATTTAATGATTGGTCACAATGACTTTATTTATTTATTTATTTTCATAATTATATTTGTTTTATTTATTTTTTTCTCACATCCCATTTTCTCTTTCTTAATCACATTTACAAAAACTCCTAAAAACCGTGAAATAACTATTTTGGTAAGATGCTCTCATAACCTACATATTCTAACACATAATATACATTATTTTATCTCAGTAGTTTCATTATTCTAACTCATAATGTACATTCTAACGCATAAAGTACATTATTCTAACAGATAATGTACATTATTCTAACTCATAAAATTCAACGATGTCGTTTACATTATTCTAACTCATAAATTTCAGCGACGTCATTTTGGATCGTGGTTCGCAGAGTTGTGTGGATCAATTTACCCAATAACACTTGTAAACATGGTTGAAAAAATCGTTAGGCGCTCGGGGAGCGCCTAGCGCCTAGGATCGATGCCTAGGCGCTCGTGTATTTTCTTTTTTATTTTTTTATTTTTCAAAATTTGTTTTAAGTATTATTAATTTTTTAAAGACTAATAATTATAAATTATAGAATACTTTAATAGTTAATACTAAAATATTAAATATTAACCTAAAAAATATATAGAGTTTGTACAATTTAGGGTTATTTCGCTCAAAGCAATATTGTTTTGAGTGAAATAATCCATTAAAAAAAGAGCAATGGTTAATCGGCCAACTAGGCGGCCTAGTCGGTGCCTAGAAGGCCTAGGCGGTGCTTTGGCCGCCTAGGCGGAGATTAGACGGCCTAGGCGGTCGCCTAACCGGCCAGCTGCCTAAACCACCATTTAAGGTGATACACTAGGTGGTCGATCGGCGCCTAGCGCCTAGGCGGGAATTAATCGGGTCCTAAACGAGATTTTTGCAACCATGCTTGCAAATTGTAATAAGTTAATAGTATCATCTAACCCTAATAAATTAGAGTAGTTGTCACTCACCTAAACTTTTATATACTCTATGCCTCCGAGTAAAAGTTGGTGATCTGACTGATCTCCGTTCTTTATTACATGCAAGAATCATTTATTTTGGAAGCTAAAGTAATATATAATGGTGTTTGTTATCCTAGCTTTCTTGAAATTTCCACAAGAAAAAAGAGCTATAGCTAAACAAATATTTGTCCATGCAGGCCGGATAACATAAAGAATTAAAAAGAGTGCCTCAAATTAACTGACCAATATCTGGGAACATGGAAGCTGTCAGTGTGAATCTAAGAACATGGAAGTGTCAAAGGTTCACACATATTAATGTAAAACATGTCTGCAAAAGTTGGAAACCTGCATTTTGTGTCTTGGCTTCGCCAATATATATATACAATACGGTAAGAGATCTCCTCGTCTGTTGTTCTCTTTTTTGTCTGCTCTTTAATTTCTCTGTTTGAATACATTTTTGTTTTGTTAATTTAATTGATGACTCTTGATACATGGGGTTAGGTTGTTGCAAATGCATATCATAAAATTTTGTTTTTTGTGTACTGTGTTAATTATAAGGTGAATACATTTAAGGAAAAATGTTAAATAAGTTACTGAACTTTTATAATTTGTGTAATTGAACCATTAAATAAAAAATGTGTAATTGGACCATTAAACACTTAAAAATTGTGCAAATAGCATGTTTACAGGTTATTTCCAAGTTTCTATTAAATATGTGTTATAATGTCAAATTATATATAAAAGTTATTTTAATTATTATTTTTAAAAATTAAAAGAAAAAAAGAAATAATTTTCTTAATTTCAAAAGAAGGTGAAAGCCGTCATGGTAGCCTCTACCTTCGTCTGTTGTGGATGAAGAGCTTGGTAGCCATGGTTGCCCCTACTTTTACCCTAGACGAGGATAGAGACGGCCAACGTTGCCCCCTCCTTCATCTAGATCGGACGAAGGAGGGGGCAACCATGGCTGCCTCCATCCTCGTCTAGAACGAAGGTGGGGTAACCATGGTTGCCTCCCTCTTCATCCACAACAGACGAAAGTGAGGGCAGTCATAGCTGCCTCCCCCTTATTTCATCCACAGTACAGCAGACGAAGGTTGGCTCTACCTTCTTCTATTTTTTTTTAAATTTTAAAAATAATAATTAAAATAACTTTTATATATAATTTAATATTATGACATCATATTTTAGCATAAACATAGAAGTAACCTATAAAAAATGTTATTTGCATAATTTTTTTTTTTGTTTAATGGTCCAATTGCACACATATTTTTATTTTTGGTTCAATTGCATGAAGTGTAAAAGTTCAGTATCCTATTTAACACGTTTTCCTACATTTAATCCCTTAATTTATTTCTTTTAAAGTATAAATATGCTCCCTACACTTGTGGTTGTGGAGCAAATAAATCTCTATGTAAATGTATTTTAAAAGAGGAATGTTTTGGTAATTCTATATATCACTTTTTTTTTTCTTTCTCCTTCATTGTCATTCTACTAATCATCAGTGTTGTAAAAATCCTATCTAGGCACGGATTAATCGACGCCTAGGTGCTGGCCAGTGGCCTAGCGTATTACCATAATTAGTGGCCTAGGCCGCCGCCAAGGCCTCCTATGATTATCTTAAATTGATTAGATAATTAATGGCCTGAGCATGTTGATCTTATAATTAAGAAATCATATCTACAATAGGATGTTAATTAAAGGACCAAATGTGTTTAGTTTATAATTGTATTTATTTCTAGATAACTCTTTAAGTAACTCTTTAACTCCTAATTAAATGATCAAACGTGTTTAATTTAGTAACTCTTTTTTTTTTTAGTTTACAATTTTTTTCATAAAGATACTCTTTAACTCCTAATATTACATTTTAATTTTAAACATTACATTTTTCATTATAAGTAGCAAACGATTTATTTCTGACGTATTACATTACATTTTTTAACATAAGTACTCTGTATTACATTTTCATATTGACTCGAACCGTCGTCTCACGGACAACTGTAAAATAGTATTACAGAAAACTCCCCTTTTCTTAATGGTTAAGAATACCGCGTAGAATTAATCTATCACAACATTTACAAATTTTAATAAATAAAAATAATATTTAGAGTAACAACTACCAATGCATTAATTAAATTGTAATTTACTTGGTAAAAGTAAGAATTGAATATTACTGATGAACCAAAACAAATATCTTGGTTCTTCGTTCAAACCTAATTAATTACACAACCCCACCGTCCCAAAACTTTTTACTGAATATCATTGCTATTAATAAGTAAACCTGTTTATACTTTGACTTTTGTTCAAAACAAAAAAGCATAAAGAAAACCTAAACGACCATAGGTTTCTGTCGTCTTATTGGTGGTCCGGTAACAGCTCTGCATAGAAACAATACAAACTTCTGGAATCGGTTTTGTTTTTTGTTTTCTTTTGGTCTATTTTTGTCCATTTCGTATTGCAAAATGCAAAGGATTAGTTTAATTATTTGAATGCTCTATTGGGAAGTATGGCTAGTTAGTAGGGATTACCATAGTTCAGTTTAAATTAGTTTGAACTTAATCGGACACTGTAGCAACTGAACCAAAATTAGAATCATACGGAATGATTTTGCTTGCGGTTCAAAACTAAACCCTAAAGATTTAGATTTTGATTTATAAAATCAGGAACCAGAATTCTCAGTTTCAGTTTAAAACTGAAAAAATAATAATAATAGTAGTTGAGTTTTTGTTATTTTAAAAATAGAAAATATAATTTAAATTAAAAAAAAAAAAAGGTTTGGACCGACGGTTCTCAAAACCCAGAGATGTCTTTCAGCTATTGTTTATATAGTAGTTCAAGTGCTCACCTAATTGTAAATTTAGTTAATATCTTTCAATTGTTGTACTTTTAGTCCTTAAAGTGTTAACCAATTTACAAAGTTAGTACTTTAAATGATGGACTAAATAAGTAACAATTAATTGAATTAAAGGATTATATTTATAATAACTGAAAGATATGCGTTAAATTTGCAATTCGGTTAACAGATAAAGGATTAGATTTAAAATAAATGAAAGATAAGGAACATATTTATAACTCAAAAATAATTGAGGGACAAAAAGTGTAATCTTATTTTTTAATGAATTTACTTGATATACTTTTATTTTATTTCATTTTTTTTATCTGGCAACAAATCATTAATAATCAGCTATTCACTTTATTCTTCTTTTTCTAATATTTTATCCAATTAGCCAAGGACAGGTAACGGATTATCATTACTTGATTGGAAGATACTAGCTAGCAATTTCCATTACGGATTATTATTTGTTCATTGGAAGATACTAGCTAGCAATTTCCATTTTTAATAACCTTCTTGTAGCCAAAGCACAACAACTTATACCATGAACCTAGTCTACTTTGCATTGTAATTCTAGTCCAAAAATAACATTCAGATTCTGCATTTATAATTGACACATTTTGTACTTACAATTGACAATTTATGTACCAGTAGCTATCATATTAAGTGCAAAATTTTTGTATTAGGGTTCATAATAATGCAATATAAACTCTGGTCCATGGTATAACAATTAGTTAAGCACCTTGTAATCTGTGACATCATTGTTGCTTTCTATAATGAAGATCGCAAGTTTGCATTTCATTCTAATTCAGAGTTGACATAATTATTGAACAGATACTATGAATAGGTTAGGTTAGTGTATACTAAAAAAAATTGAAAATTACTAATATATATATTATGGATGGAAGGCGTAATTTAATGATATGTAACCGAAAAGGCATCAAACGCGTTGTAATTCAAACGCATGTATACTTTTTCATCAATTCAAACCTTCAAAAAATAAAATTTAAAAAAAAAAAAAAAAAAAAAAAAAAAAAAAAAAAAAAAAAAAGTCTTAATAAGTCCGAGTTCCGACCCTGAATCCCCCATAAATCACTCCTGCTTCTCTCTTCTTAATTATACTCCACTTTCACTGAGTGGCAATCTTATTACAAAAGCAAAGGAATCCAAATAGTTATCTATCTGCAGAAAAGAATGGCCCTTCAAGCGTTAGGCATTGTGGCAATGGTGTTTCTTGTTCTTTCATGTGGAGAATGCGAGGGAATCAATGGCGGGTCGTCTTCGTCTTGCAACCCGGCTGATCTCAAGGGTCTCGTGGGGATGAAGGCGAGGATTCATTCCGATTACTCGGGGCGAACGGGGAGGTGGGTAGGCCAAGACTGCTGCAAATGGGAAGGCATTTCCTGCAACAATGAAACCGGGAGGGTGGTCGAGATCAATCTCCCGGGCTTGTATACTTCCGGGGGAGCTCCTTTCCAGGCTAGAATGGATGGGTTGTTCTCTGAATCCATTGCTCTTCTCACCGCTCTTCAAGTGATTGACATTGGTGGACAGGAGGGCCTGACGGGGGAGATTCCATCTGCTATCGGTTTTCACCTCCACGATCTCAGAATCCTCAGGCTCTTCGGTAACAGCTTCACTGGTTCGTTACCCGAGAGCTTAGGTAAGCTGACCAAACTCGAAGTACTGGAAGTGTTCGAGAACAAATTTTCCGGGTTTCTTCCTCCGAGTCTGGGGAGTCTGGCAAGTCTGAGAACTCTGTCTTGTTATTCTAATAAGTTTTCTGGGATTATACCTGACTCCTTCACAGAACTGAGAAGCCTAGAGATTCTGTATCTTCAAAACAATTTGTTGTCCGGGAATATCCCAGCAGCCATTGGCAACCTGCAAGCATTGAAAGAGCTTGATTTATCCAGCAATTCTTTGAGTGGGAAAATCCCGGGGTTGATCACGAATCTCACCTCCATTCAAGTTATGTATCTGGATGATAACCATCTTGAAGGAGATATACCATTTCCTTCAACATCTGGTGAGCTGCCTAAACTCGGGTTTCTGAGACTTGACGATAATCGCCTCACCGGGGGAATTCCTCCATCCATTGCCTATTTGACTTCCCTCCAAAGACTCTCTCTATCAAACAATCAGCTCCAAGGTCCTCTCCCTGAAACTATAGGGGATATGCAATCCCTAACAGATCTTTATCTCGAAGAAAACCAACTATCCGGTCATATACCATCATCAATAGCCAATCTCTCGCAGCTCCAAGTCCTCTCTGTTTCCCAGAACCAGATTCTTGGTCCATTGCCTCAAGAAATGGTTTCACTTAAAAACCTAGACACCCTCAATCTATCATTCAACAATTTGAATCTTTCAGTCGTTCCCGAGTGGATGGTAAAGTTGCCATCCCTGACTCATCTTTACTTGGCTGGATGTGGAATCCGGGGAAAAATCCCGGATTATCTTCAATCAGTTCACACCAATCTCATCGAGCTAGATTTGTCATCCAACCATCTCACCGGAAGAATCCCGCCATGGCTAGGGAGCTCTGAACAGCTCTACTTGTTAAACCTGTCTGCAAACAATCTAGTCCATGAAGTTCCAAGTACTTTCACAGATCTTAAAACCATGGGTGTACTGGATCTTCACTCAAACAAGTTAACAGGGAGTATAGAGCAAGTTATTCAGATGAAAATCAGATTTGGGGGTGGAGTATTGGACTATATTGATCTGTCAGACAACAAGTTCAGTACTGGTGTTGAGCAATTAGGCAAGGGAGAGCAGCAGAGTATTACACATATTAATTTATCAAGAAACAAGCTTCAAGGGAGATTCCCAACCTCCATTGGAGAACTGAAATCACTGAAGAAGTTGGATTTGAGTTATAATAAGATAGGCTATGAATTGCCAGTATCAATGGCAAATATAAGCACCTTGGAGACTCTGAAGCTCCAGGAAAATCAGTTTCAAGGCACCATCCCAGAAGAATTTTTGCAGCTTAGAAACCTGAAAGAGCTGAACATGTCTCATAATCATCTTGAAGGAAAAATCCCTTCTGGAAAACCATTTAGTGATTTTCCCAGCAGTGCTTTCTCGGGAAACAAACACTTATGTGGGTTTCCTCTTCCCCCCTGTAGCCTTTCATAGTTGGCTTTTTTCGCTATTCAACATCCTTCAAATGGCCATATTAGGAAAACATAACTGATGATGTTTCAAGTTTAAGTATCCAACTTGTCTGTGTACAAGACAGTATTTACAAAAAATATATATATAATTGTTACAACTGCCTAGATTTTCTTAACATTTAAGGCTTTTGCAGGCACACAAACATCTCACTGGTCACTGAGCATAGAAGTGTTTTCACATGGGTGCCTGTTTTATGGCATCATAAAGAAAGAAGCTTTCAACAGAAGGCAAAAATAAACAAATAAAGAATTTCTTTTATTGCAATTATTTCTGGAGTCTACACAATTTTGTGGGCCTACTCAAAGGGATCTTGATTCAATCCCAGTTGCTGATAATTAGCATAATCAATTTCATTTAAACGTAAACAACACAAGATCTGCTCTGGCATTTCTTCAGATTTGTTACCCTGATTTGCAAAAAAAAAAAAAAAAAAAAAAAAAAAAAAAAAAAAAAAAAAAAAAAAAAAAAAAGTTATAAAGATTGTCAAGCTGAAATAACGCTTTATAAAATAAATTTTCTATGGGCATTACTTACCTGAATTGTGAGGCCAAAATCTAAGGTGAAGTGCTTTAATCTATCAAAAAATGCTTCGAAACCCTTCCGGGAGATGTAACTGAATCTGTGCATATCTAAATCAATCTCAAGATAATTTTCTCCCTGCAAAATAGTTTATATAATTATATGCATTGCTATCAAGAACCATTCGGCTATAAAACTTGGTTCACATTAAAAAAAAAAGGTGCTTTAGACTTGCCGTATAAAACTCATGTTGAGGACGTGAAAGAACAGGCTTTTCATTGTATGCATGCATAAGCTTCCTCTCTGCTGCACTTAATGGCAGATCATCGACATTTGCTACCCGACCTAAAATCTTCAACCGTTCCCTAAATGGTACAATACTGTCTACAGGAAAACCCTTCACTTTTTCCACTTCATCATCAATTAGCTTCTGTAGTTTAATGCAAAAGCAGAAAAGAGCGCAACTAAGAAATCTAAAAAGATCACCAATAAATCAATCTTGCAAGTGAAATCGAATAAAAAGAGCAGCAAGTTTAGAAGCACTGGAAAAAAAACATAAATTTTGCCACATAAATGATAGGATAAAACAGAATAGAAATGAATAGTAGCTCAAACTTACTCTAATACTCTCCTGAAAATGAGATGGAAGCTCTTTTGTATAACTTTCTGAAAGTTTGAAGTAAAAAACAAAACTTATTCCTTCCCCATCTGTTTCACTCTGGAAAATTGAGGCTGGATATAACGGTACCTGCAATGTTAAAATTGCATTTCATCAGCACAAACTGTGTTGCATCATACGGAGAACTTTGTTGTGTAATAGAACATATTGCATCATGCCATATTGAATCTAAACTTAAGAGCTCACAGGGAATAGAATTACACTTTATCTACTTCATGATTTTCAGCATTAAAACAGTGCTCAAATTCAATATGTGAAGGGCCGGAGGGCCCATAGAAGATAGAAATGGTTATATAAGTAGGCTTGTTGTTATAAGACAACAGCACTTTGAATGCACCAAAGGCATAGTTTGATAAAAAGAACCAAAAAATTCAAAAGACAAAGGAACAACTAAGCAATCTACAATAGGAGTTAACAACAGCAAATAACATTTTGAGGTTGATAGTAGTAGCAGGGCCGGCCCTGGGCAAGGGCAGCTAAGCTCTTGCTCAGGGGTATGTATGTGTTTGTGTGTGTATTTATTTATTTATTTGCCCCAGTCAAAAAGATTTTTAGCCCCACCCATGTTTGTAAGTTTAGTTATGATAACAATGTTAATGTTTGTACGCTTATTTGATTTTAAATTGTTTATTTGCTTTTATAAACTATAATTATTTATTTATGAAGGCACTGATGCAGTTATTGATTATTTTACATTTAGGAAAGCACATAGAATTTTTTTTCATAATTATTATTGTGTATGTAAAATTGTTAAAAACTTGTGAATCTTATTTCAAGTTATTTGACTTTAGTTTTTTTTTCCTACGTAATTTAAATTTTAGGTATGAAAATATTTTTTTTTCATGCCCGGACCTATAAAATGCTAGGGCCATGCCTGAGTAGTAGACTATAAAAAACAAAGGGTACCTGACAATTCACAACAAGTATGTGCGGAAGCCTCCCTGAAGATTCAGTAATAGGAAGTTCCACAAGCCTGGCAATGTGATCTATTTTTCTCTGAGATAGAAATACATCAACACCAAAAGGGTAATATGCCGCACAGTTTGGAGCAAAATCCTTCTTTTTATCCCTGACAAAGAAAGCATAATCCAAATTAGAAGATAGATTGCAGAGTCAGCTAGGCACATACAGATTGCACAAGTAACAAAAAAAGAAATAAATCATACTTAAACTAAGTAGTTAACTCCTTGAAGTCAATAAGGGAAACAAATTGCATTAGCACAATTCTTAGGAATGAACATGATGGTATGAATCACTAACCGAAAGTAGTTCTCTCCTCGAACTCTAAAAGTCCCTGCTTCAATATGAGACCAACTGTCTGGCATTTTCTTCTCCAAGGGACAAAATGGAACTTGGGAACCAGCTATTGGTCTACGCAGAAGTGACTTGGATGAAACTGCAATACATAAGAAATCAGTACCATTCTTTCACTCTCCGTTTCAATAGATAGAGGCAAGAGGGTTTCAACCCCTAAACCAATTTATATTGCTACTTATCTCTAATAGTCTAGACTTTTGTGATCAATTATCCAAAATTATGACAAACTAGTATCCGTGGGAAATAGAGGATTACTGAAATGACACATTTATTTCCTATTGCCCGTGAGCTCATTAATTCCTTATCACCGTGAATTCTCCTTAAGACAGCTTTGCCCTTAACCAGCTCAAGACTTATTGATAGATGAACATATAGTTGCAGTTGCTTTTAGAACTTATATGATGGAGAAAAAGAATTTTGAGCTGAAGTGACGAGATCAAAAGTGGAAAATTAATATATAAACTCACGTAGTGTGGAAGGAGGATGTCCCTCTTTCCATTTGAAGGACAGTTTCAATGCAGCTTTCTTCCTTGCACTTGGAGGACTGGAGTCAACAGATCTTCTCTTCTCAATAGGAGCAACAGCAGAAGCAAGACAGGGAAGACAGTTATGTGGAAGGATTCCACAGTCATCCAACAAGCCATTACCTCGGCTACAACTTTCAGTTGTGCAAGAAGAGATTTCATTCGGCTTTATCTCACACTGTGATCCATCAGCATCTTTTGAATGCATTGAACTATGCTGATGGCTGAAAGATTTAGTATTGCCACTGACAGAGCTACGAGCAGAATGGCTAGTAGATGAATTCCCAGGCCTATGTGCATTTTCAGCTTCAGAGCCATTGATAGAGTGAACATCTGTAGAAGGGAAAATTCCAAAAATGAGTCCTCTATTACAGTGGTAGAAACTGAGGATTAATATTTGCATCTCTGAAATACTTACCATCAGTAACACTCTGAAACTCTTCATCACTGCAGTCACATTCAAATATGGTAGCAGAATCATACCATGCTTCTTCAACACTTCCTGCCATCACCCATTATATGCAAGAAACCTTAGTCCAGATAATACAGCAATTCTAAATAATTTAACTTACAAGGAATAGAGTATGACTGTAGTGAAGGACAGTTGCAATCTACAGAAACATATAAAGATTAAAGAAATAAAGAATCATTGACAAGGTTATCAAGTGACTTCCTGAAGTTGTTGAAAATGACTTGACAACATATAACCTAACATCCAGTTTCAGAATAGGCAAGAAAAGGAGTGCATGATAAGCACTCAGCAATTTAAACTTTGACCAGTTTTAATTAGACAGAATTTTATACATAAGAGTTGAGGAGGCAACATTAACTCAGATATATGGCCCTGATAATTTTGTCTTACATTGTCAAACTCGGTGATATTATAGTGCTAATCATGCTTTTGCTAATTAAACTATAACAATTATACAAAACTCATAAGCCTGGGGTACCATTCTCCTTATACCTCTGAATGACTGATTTCCAGCAATATTTGAAATCTCAACAGCCTTAAAGCAAGCAAAAACTATTACTCTGTCTGTAATCCATCCATTAATATTCCAAATATACATATACTCCTAATTCAAGAGCCAATATAGTACAGCAATTCATCTTCCTCATATATGATCTTAGATTTCATTAGAAAACCACAATAGCCATACTCTATTCTACTATAGTAACGAATGCAGCTTTCCTACCTCGAAATTTCCAATTCTCTCCAGCAAAATGAACCATATACTAAATAAAACCAGTCCATAAAACACAACAAACATCTAAACAAAAAAAAGACTTATAACTTTTATGTCCACTTTGTTAACACTTAGATCAAACCTCAAAGATTCTACTTCTACAGTTCTATTGGCATCCAACATAGTAACAAGAACATACACACAGAAAATTATAACAATCAAACCAAAATATACACACCATGTAAAGTCGGGTTGTTGTGGGATCGACCCTGCGGAAAACCCTTGTCAACTCTATCAGACGACCGATCAGATAAATGGGAAGAGACCCGTTTCTTCACGACACCTTTCTTTCTCCTCCTACCTTTCTTCTTCCCACCTCCAAATCTACCACCGACGCAGCTCTCCGGCCTCGACACACATCCCCCCATCTCCCCCCAACTCCCAATTTAATGAAATTAACCCAAAAAAAAAACCCTAAATATGGAAAAATATATATATATAATCTCAATAGCCAAAGCTGATCAAGTTTATATCCAGTAAGCACAAAAATTGAAAAATCAGATCCTTATATAGAGAAAACGTGAAAGGACAGAGAACCCATTTTCTAGAACAACTTCCTCATTCACTGTGCAATATCAAGTATATATATATATGTGTGTCTGTGTGTGAGATATGAATATGTATATCAGTATATCAGTATATGTATATATATGTATATGTACATGAATACATCTGTGATTTTGAGAGCTACCCTAAGCTTAAAAGTCTTCTGGCTTCCTGGGAAATCATGGTGGAAAGTCAAAGATATAATTTTAAACAAAATAATACGAAAAAACATTGAAAAGACTCTCAGATCAGTGATCAGTATCGGGCCTAGCGGTGGACGGTAATTGATGGATCTATCCTGCCCTGCAATGGGGCCCCATCAACTGCTGGCTGACCCGGTGAAAATATCCATTTCCTTTTGGCGCGTTTTAGAAACAATTATAACTACAATTATTTCAAAAAAAGAAACAATTATAACTACAACAATTAGCACTATATAATTGTAATATAATTGAATATTTATGGAAATTTGTATTTTGTTTAGGAGTAGTAAAAACAATAAATTTTGATTTGGATAATGATATAAAATTAGATATACAAAATACCTATTATAATTTTATCCATTTCTTTTTTTTTTAATACTACTAACTCTATTACACTGCAGTATAACCCACCACCTCCCGTATAATGGGAATGGTTTGATGCCACTGGACCACAAGGTCTTTGGCTATCCATTTCTTATATAGTAACATTTCGTATGATAATCTGAAAAAAAAAACTCTAGAAGACACAATTTTATATGGCAATTGTTATAAAACCTTATCTATTCCATATCAAATCATCTCATGTGATTCTAGAAAGTAGAGAGTGGTTACCCAATAACTACGATTTGGTTTAATTAGTCTTATAGTTAATATGAAATTTTAAACCCACCCTATATAAAAGTTAATATGAAATGATCACATTATCCAATTACGATTTGGTTTAATTGGTCTTATTTTGTAAAATGTAGTATGAAAAATAGAAAAAGAAAGAAAGAAAAAAAAAACAATGACAAAGTTGTATTCAAACCTTTCCAATATCAATGAGTTATATATGTAACATTTCTTTCCTAAAATCTATTGTATTTATAGGGAATTTATAAACCATTATGATTGATTGATATATTTTTAGAAATGTTTAAATTTTTAATTTATATTTTTTTTATCAAGAATATTAATCGAACTTGAAATCTTGAATTGGCATTAAATGTGTCAGGTGTGTTTGGAAACCCGAAAAATGATTTCTGAAAATCATTTTTCGGATTTCTTGTGTTTGGTAAGCAAAGGAAAACTTGAGTCAATGGAAAATAAGGTTTGGTCAAAGGAAAATGAGCCTATTTTTATGAAAAACAACTTTCTCTTTTGTATGGAAAGTCATTTTCCGCCTTGCTTTCAGCAGCCCAGGGAAGTCTTCAGCAGTCAGCACAAACTTCTTGTCTCTTCATCTTCAGAACAAACATTCTTCATCTTCATAACAACATTCTCCGCCAGAAACAAGATGGAGATCCGGGCGAAAATCATATCTAGTTTCCGGCGCGAAAACTAGACATTTGGTTTTCGCATGGAGACCAAACATGATTTTCGCACGGATACCATAAAAGGTTTCTGCACGGAGACTATACATGGTTTCCGACGGAAACCAATGAATTTTCCCTTTTTTTTATTTTTATTTAATATTGCTTAACCCTTCCTTATTTGCGTGCATAATTTGGTCAAAATGAAAGACAAAAAAAAAAAAAAAAAAAGAACTTATATTTAAAATTGTTTTATTATATGACTCTGTTACAATATAATATCTGTGTAAACCGGGTGCCACTAGATCACAAGGTCTTTGACAAATATTTAATTATACAATTCTGTTTATTTTCTAGAAAATGAACCAAACGCATCAACACAGTTTTCATAATGTAATCAAACATAAGAAAAGAAAATATTTTCTGAAAAATGATGACTTATTTTTCAAAAAATATTTTTCAGAAATCATTTTCCTACTTTTCAAACGCACCCTAAATATTTAATACCACAACAACGATCTAAAATATGAATCACATTTTCATTTTAAATCGCATTCAAAAAAATTGATGTTCTCATTTTTGTCCCTACCATACCTATGACAAATTCATATCCCATTACTACTATTAAACACATCAAAATTCAAATTAAATGTTATGTCCAACAATTGTTATACGTACAATATATCAGGGCCCATCAATCGCCATCATCCATTATGTACTCTGGTCTAAAATGACATTCAAATTATGTATATATAGTTAACATGTTATGTACCTTCAATTAATAAATTATATATAGTAATAAATTCCTTTAATAGAAGTAACACTCTATTAAGAAACATAGGTGTACTCGCACCCAAAAAAAAAAAAAAAAAGTGTTCTTTAAAAAAAAAGGTCTATTATTCTATAAAATTATAAGCCTTTTAAGTTGGATTGAACAATTTGTTTGTTTGGGCAAGAAAATTTACTAAAATTGCACCAACCTTAAATACAAAATTACATATCATTTTTCATTAATCAGCTTATCTTATATTCTTATTACTAACTGGTTAACTGGTCATTACTAATACCTAAAATTAACTAATACCCCATTTTTTTGTTCTCTTTATTTATTTTATTTGTCATTTCTACTATCTATCAGTTAAGTTAATATTTCTTTTTATTTTTAACATCTATTTTAATATTTTTGTAATTTTAAAGTTAATATTTGCATTTAATAAAATTATTTTGAAACATGTAAATTTTATTACCACTATTAAATTAATATAAAATATAATTATAAATATTTGAAATGAATGGATTCGTATAAAAAAGAGAAGATGAAAGCAAAAGAAGCCCCGCGAATTTAACTCAATGGTTCTAGGTCATTCTGAAAAATCTTGCTCCAATGAAAACGTGGGGTTCGATTAATTTATGAAAAGCTGAGAAACTTTTATATATATATATATATATATATATATATATATATATATAAAGTAAGGGTGTGTTTGGTAATTCGGAAAATGATTTTCAGAAATAATTTTTCGGGCTTTCGGTGTTTGTCAACACGTCTGGAAAATGCGGTTATTTTCTGTTGACCATGAAAAATGACCCTTTTTTTTTTTCCGGAAAACAACTTCCAGTCAAAATTTTCGGAAGTAATTTTATGAAAAAAAAAAAAAAAAAATCGTGCGAAAGCCGGCCCTCTCCTGTTCTCGCGGAAACCAGTCCATCGGAACAGCTATGGTTTCTGGCGAAAACCAGAGCAGCGACATTTTTATGTCTTTTTTTTTTAACAATAAATAATATTATTTTATATATTTTTATTTTTTAAATAAAATAATAAAAATGTATAATTATATAATTCTATTCATTTTTCACTCATTTTTCAGAAAAAGAATTAAACACACAAAAACAATTTTTCAAAATACAATCAAACACATGAAATGAAATTATTATATGAAAAATGAGATATTTTTCAGAAATTATTTTCTTACCTTCCAAACACACCCTAAGGGGGCGTTTGGTTCAAGTTATATAAGATAACTAATGTTATATTTGCTTGGTATTCCCATGTTTGGTTCAAGTTATGTAAGATTCCCAGGGAATGTAACATAACCTCCCGATGAAGTTTTTAGCTATTGGAAGGGAATGTGAGATACACCCCGATTTCTTAGGTAATCTCACATTCCCTTATCTTATTCCTAATATTGAGCTTTTAGCATTTTAATCAATTTATCTTATTTCCGTTGTCTTATTTACCTACTTCAATTTTAAACCAAACACAGGAATCTAACATTCCCAGTTATCTAATATTCCCAGCAATCTAACATTCCCTAAGGTAATCTAACATTCCGTGAACCAAACGCCCCCTAAAAGAATTTAAAGTGTAGGGGTGGGTAAGCAATAAAGCAAAAAATAAATGTACAAAAGGACATAAGAGAAAGACACTCGTGCGTGTGGTGTACATAATTGGATGGTGGACAAGGCAACGAGATGGGTCCCACTCCAACAATGATGATGTTGAAGGGTCGTATTCATTGCCCATAATTAGTGGAGTAGAAATGAGTAAACCAAAAGAATGATATTTACCAAGAGATCTCTGTACACTGAACATATCATTATTTATAAATTAAATTAAAATTTATCTTTTCAAAAAATATTAATTCCACTTTCATACGGAGTATAAATTTTCAAATAAGTTAGAGCATTCTCATCAATTGTATTTTTTTAAAGATTTATCGTTAGTCACATAGGAAGGAGGTGAGAAGAAAAAAAAGATGGAAAAAAGAGAAAACAATTGTTAAAAAAAGTGCAAAAATAACATGCACGCAACTCATTGGGCACTCTTTCGCTCACCAATAATGATTGTTTTTATTTTTCTTCTATTGTGAGACCCACAAAAAATCAACTTTTTTACATTTTTTTTCTTCTTTCGTCCATTTTCTTCCCTCCAAGTCGCCATGTCTATCTTCAATCAAAGCAAAACAATCTCCTAAAAATCATAGTTGAGCTGAGATTTCTCTTATATTATTAGTCCATGGAGCATTAAATTTGTTAAACTCTGTTATAGTTTTACGTAGTAAAACGACATTTTAGTAATTTTCCATTGTTTTTCTTTATAACCCTCTTCAACATTGTTTAGTAATATGTAAATAGTGAACTTGATTTTAACATTAACATATTCACATAGGGGGAAAATGGGAAATCATCATCCGGGAATTGAAGAAGAACAATTTAAGTAAAGGGGTTGTCAATTCGCTTGTTTGTAGATAACGTACCGAAACTAAAGAGGTTATAAAAAAGAATAATAATAAATTATTAAAATACTCATGTACATAGTAAAATTATAACGTAGTTGAATGAATTTGTTACTCAAGGGATTATATTTTTAATTTATTTAAAAAATTTGGAAGTAATATATTGCAACGATAAAATGTAATGAATTAAAACGGCTAGTAAAAAATAATTAAAATATTAAAAATATAAACTTTTAGCTTTAAATAAATACATATTATTATTATTATTAAACCTAGGTAATCCCAACTTCGCCGGATTAATCCTAAGATTACATGACCCCGTCTTTAGAGCCACTGAGAAGGTAAATCACAAGTTATACAACCTGCCCATCAATCAAATCCTAGTCTTTATCTGCGTACAAGGGATCAAATTTATATATTTTTCTATATATATTTTTTTAATGGGATTCGAACCCTACTTCATGAACTTATTTTATTATTCATTATTATTTATAGGAGAGTTATTTTATTAAAATTCTTTAATTGGTGTTTGAATGACATGGTGTTGAGGCCTAAAGTAGAAAAAAAGGCAAAGACAATGGGGAGATAATAGGTGGAGCGTAGATGATAGATTAGATTAGATTAGATTGGTATATATCACCTCCGAAAAGCCAAATACCTATCTCGTATTCTGCTCCACAAAACGCTAATTTGCTGGAACAGACAGGAACTGACACCTTAAATTTCTTTCGTGTGGATTTTTGGGCTGGACCATTGGTGCTGTCCTTGCCACGTATCCACATCACTCCTTTATTTATTGCATCCATATTTCAAATTTTTTACGGTCTCGAAATTATTCAACTCAATCATATAGAGCAACCCTTATAGCAATGATTTTTTTTTTAAAAAAAAAAAATAGTTTTAGAGGTGCTAACTAGGAGAGAGATGAGGGAAAGAGAAGAAGGAAAAAAGAGAGAAAAAAGAGTTTGACGCGCAGGGCGCATAGCTGGACGTTGCGTTGCAATGCACGCAAGTGCTTTTTTTTTTTTTTTTTTTTTTTTTTTTTTTTACAGCACAAAGAATTCACCTGCACTGAGACTCAATCTCATGACCTCCCATATGGGAGAGTCACTACATGTCATATGAGCATAAGGTACTTGGCATATTTGTTTATAGTTTAGTTATTAAATATTTAAACTAGTTTTCTAAAAAAAAATAAAAAAATTAAACTAGTACATATTAATACTGAGAGTATTGTTTAGGTCAAAATATACATATAAGATTCCTATATTATATGGGTGTGACTATTAACTCTGACTTATTGTTTATTATAAAAATTCTATCAGCATAGACTTATACTTTTTTTTTTTTTTCATAATATCATGAAAAAATAGCACTTACTTTAAATAAGAAAGAAAAAATAGTCAAATAGACATTCCAACTTTACATGAAAGTGTAATTAGATTATTGAACTTTTGAAAGGTATAATTAAACACTTCAACTTGTCATTTTGGTGCATTTGGACCAAATAGATGGTCAATGACCTATAATAATAAACCGTTAGGGTTCCAGCGGTGCTCCAAGAGAAAAATCGGCGATAGACGCTCGACAAATGGTCACCGGTCGCCTTCCTTAGTGGTCAACAACGACGTGCTTAACGATAACCTGTTGGTTACCGATAAATTGGACTTATTTGATCGATTTTAATAAGTCAGTTTTTCAAATACCTGTTGAAGCACAAAGAGCGAGTACCGCCTCCATTGAAGCTTGATCTCATAACCTTCCATATGAAAGAGTCACCACTACATGCCATTTGAGCACAATGTCATGTAATTTTTTTGGTAGGTAAAATTAAAGTTACATGTGTGAAATTGTAACATTTCCTTACATCTTTATTACTATAATATTCTCACTAACTATTACACTAAAAATGAATATATATATTAGTGGCTCATAAAAAAAATTAATTCAAAAATTCAAAATAGACCTAGTTTATGTATATTACTGTACATTACAATACAGAAAAGTGAGAATGACATTTTTTAGCAGACTACAAAAGGCCATAATGGGGATTAATGGCGGTTCGTTATCAGAAGGGGGCAGCAATGCCCATTTTAATAAATAAAAAGAAGAAAAAAGGAGCCCACTTTGTCGGTCCACTATGAAATACTAAAACAAAAACAAAACAATGCCCACTATGAAAAAGCCCTTTTTCGCAATTCCAAAACTTTTGGGTAAAAAAAGATAAAGGTAAAAACATAAAATTAATAATACGAGGAAAATGATGAATTGAAGAACATATAAGATCCTGATATACAAAAACCACCTTAGGTAGCTCAATCATTACGGTCGTCCACACAGTTATGTGAATTATAGTATCAAATAATATACATTCAATACATAAATAATGTATTTTTAATATATTAGAAATGTACATTGTATTTAGAAAAAATATATTATTTGAATATTGAAAATATATTATTTTGTACAATGTACATTCAGTACATAAATAATGTATTTGTAGTATATTAAAAATATACTTTTTATTATGATCTACATAGCACTGTGTAGACCACGGTTCACACAATAATTCACATAGGTTGCTAGTTTGGCTAATCTGCATATTCTTATAATTCTGCTAGGTTTAATTAAATATTCCTAATTACTATTGTAGTGGGTTTTGGATATGTTTTATTTAGTGTAGATATTGGGTTTCATTGGAAGTATAAGATATGTTATACTTTTTATTTATTTATTTATTATCTAAACTATAATACTTGTTGTGAATATTATGTAAATCCTTGATTGAAATGCGACTCAAACTTAAGACTTTCTTTATGAAAATGAACAGTGATGTCATCAAATCAGAAGATATTTGGCAATTTTAGACCATTTTAAAAAATTTCTTGCTCAACCGCTCCCCCAAACACCAAGCAAATTAAATGAGCAATGAGAATATAAATTCTTCACGAAATTGCAACTAGAAATTATACACACCTAGAGAAGAAGAACAGTACACAATAATGGACAAAAAATGAGAAGAAAAAGATCATCATCATCATAATCACGTCACTTATTTCCTTAGTAATTAAGTGATGAAAGGCAACACTATATATAGATCAGATCACATTTCACACAGGCCGGGAAGGGAAAGTGTTCATTGTTTGGAACAGTGAATCGGTGAATGTGAAGAAGAAGCTTAAGACTACTACTGCGTGATGAACAGCGTGGTGGATGTTTTGAATCTTGAAAATCCTGTGGGGCCACCTTGTTATGGATCATCCTTTGTGATCGCCGCAGGATGGACCATGCTTGTCTTCCTAGGATATTGCAGCTTCTGCTGTTGCTGCTGTCGTTGTGGCCTTCGTGCTCGAGGGATGGCTCTCAAAGTCATGAAGAGGAACCAAAACAGCTAGAATTCCGATGAATTCAAAGCTGCAGACGACTAATAAAACTTTAGTTTTTTGTTTTTCATGCAAAACTCCTATATATGTATGTGTTCTTTGATCACAGTTGTATGATTTGGTTTAGTCGAGTTGTTTGGGACATTTCGTTTAAATTTTGTCACAGATTTTTGGGTGCCATATAAGTGTGGAAGAGTTTAATACTGTGCAAGTACTGGCTACGTTGTATACATATATCATCGAGCGTCAAAGACAATTATTTTGGACAAATCTGCTGTCTTTTAAACAAAAGAAACACTTTTATCAAAAAATGTTTTTACTTCCTGTGAAGCATATACTTTTGTTATTGTTATTAAGTTTCGATTTTTAATATAATATATTTTGCAATTATATTATTAAAGTACTATATTATAGGTTGAATATAGGTATGAGATATTAATCAGTGGGTAGATTTAAAAAAAAAAAAAATTTAGTGACAAACAAAAATGGTAGCAAATCTGTAGCTAAATACCTTCTAACAAAAAAAAAAATGGCAACGAAATAGCGACGGAAATATTAGTCGCTAAATTTAGCAACAGATGTTTCCGTCTCTAAGCTGTAACTAAATGACATTCATTGCAAACAATATAAACGAAATAGTGACGAAAATTTCCATCGTTAAGTTTAGCGATGAAATAATCGTCACAGAGAGAAAAATAACGGCGAATTTTTTTAGCTTAGCGACAAAAAATTCGTCACTAAATTTAACAATAAAATTAAAATTCGTCACAAGTGAATACCGATGTCACTTTTAGCGACGAATTGATTCCATCGTTCACTTTATAAACAAAATTTTCCCTTTTAGCGACGAAAGTTTTGTCGCTATTTATAATTTTTGTAGTAAATTAGTGGCAAACTGATATTGATGAGGATAATTCATGGTCTCGTTAGGTATAGTTTCCCAAAGCAGTATTAAAAGATTGGGCCAACGAAATGATGTTATCCTTATCATCCAGATTTAGGAGATCAACCAATACCTATTCCTAGCTCTTAAACTATCATTATCAAGTAATACTTTCCTCAATTAGACCACATTACTAATCCTAACAATCATTAGTCAAGTCACCTTTTGGTAAACATTAACGTCACGTTTGGTTGAACAATTGTATTTTATTATGAAATTTTGATTGGTATCTATTATATCATACGAAGTATTTATTTACACACTTTTATTATCCTATTATTATATTCAAATTCTTTAATAATTACAAAGTGTATTGCCCTTTTATTCTCATACTTTTGAACAATAGAAATTAAAATAAGGGAGAATTTAAAAAAAAAAAATAAAAAAGTTACTGTCTATACATTAAATATGAACTTTTAATATATATACAATATATGTATGTGTGTGTCTATATATATATATATATATATATATATATATATATATATATTTAAACTTATTACGATTAATAAGTATTTGATTTCATTTACCATCTCAATTTCAATTCCGATTTAAATGGTACGATGAAGGGTTAAGATCAAATCAAATCCATTCTTTGCTGGGTGTTGAACTTGTAATTATGTGGTTACTAAATCAACATAATAATATAATCTTGCCAACTTTGCTAGAGTTGTCTCAATTTTAAGCTCATATTCCATACTATATATTTATTAGGGGTATCCACAAGGCGACCTTGACAAAAGCAAAATATTAAAGTCCCACTTATATGATCAATCAATTGCAATAAAAAAAGAAAACGTTGTGCATTCCTTAGTATTTTCTCACTTAATGCATCACACCATCATTGATGGAAATTTATGAAAAAAAAAAAAAAACTCTTTAATTATTGACGAATAATCAATCTAACATGTTAAGTGACTTAATTGTTACCAACTTATTGTATGTCTTAATTTATAATAAAAAATAATAGCAATGTGTTGACACTAGACAATGCCTTCCTGCGGCTTTGAAGTATTTGATGCTTCATCTTACACAATCAATTAGTCAATTACTAAAACATGCAAAGTTTTCTTATAACTGTGTAGGCAGAGGATAAGTTGAGTACGTAAAACTCAAATTTTAGTTAACCCTAATATTATAAAATTTGAATATTATTCCATATATGAATGCTAAATCCACTAATTTGGAGAAAGAACCAAACGGGAAATATGGAGTTTATTAAACTGAAATACTAAATGTTCAATGGAACTTATGATAAATAATAACTAGCTTGATGACCAATTCATGGCTACCAAGAATATTTATACTTTGGTGGAATTTAAATGAATAGCGGTACCAATTGAAACTCTTCCCTCTTGAATTAATTTAAAGAAATTAATTAAAGATGCCTCTTCCAATTGAATGCATGAGATTGTTGTTGTTGTTGTCATCGTCTTTTTTCATCAACACAATAAATATATAGGTCGAATGCAGGAAAGTTCAAGTTGAATATGGATGCGACTGTGGATATAGGGCATCGTTGTATAGGTGTGATGATACGGGTTCTTTTATCGCGACGAAAGGTAGTCAATGAGATGCCGTGTTTGAGACCCGTGAGGCGGAGGCGATGGGGGCTAGGAAAGCTTAGAGTTAGTTGAAGGAGGTGAGGGTGGAGATGGATGCGTAAGATGTGTTCTATGCTATTAAGGGGATTTTAGAGGTGGCGCTTTTGGATCTATTGTGGACGACATTTGAGAAATTACAGTTATGTTTAGTTGTTTAACTTTCTCAGTTTCTCTTTTGTTCAAAGGTTTGCGAACTGTGTCGTCCATACATTTAGCTAAGGTCTAGGGAGACACATTCTATGTCAGATTTAATGAAATGATTCGGTTACTTTAGTTTTAGATATGAGTGGTCCGAGTAACTAAATTGATTTTCGAATAGTAAATTGTGAGAAAAGAAATAGGATTCCTAGTAAAATATGGTAGATGTAGAGTAGAATAGAGAATCTGGTAGACGTAGGAACAAAGAAGACTGCAGGCTGGACCCTCCCAGAAAACCTCAATCAAAGTCACTTCTTTTCAACGCTTCTCTCTCTCTCTCTCCACTTCACTCCACTCTCCATGAACATCATTCAAACGCGCCATTAACATTATCATAACCATTACAATTAGCTCCCCTGTCTTTCTATTTCTTATATATACGCCGAGTTTTTCCAATAAACAAATGCCCCTATAGCTGCTGAGAAAGAAGTGAGAAAATATAATCCTCGGGTTCGGATCGGGTCGGTTTTGGAGCGGTATGGATCCGATGATGAATGGCGGCGGTGGAGCTTTCCAGGTTGCTAATAATGTGCCGTTTAATTTGGTGGAGATCTGGCCGTTTCCGATCAATGCTTCTGCCGCCGCCGCCGCCGCGCAGTTTGGACTGGGGGCGCCGCCGAATGTGAGTGGTTTGAACCGAGATCATGGCCCGCCGGTGAGTGATCCGATGGCTCTCGACCGGAGAGTGGATCAGAATGGCGGCGCTGCTCGGAAGCGTCGCGAGGATGAGGAGTCGGCTATGGGAGTTTCGACTAGCGGCAACAGCCTGGTACATACTCCTCCTAATTAAACTCTATCTGCGACTTTTTTTTGTTTCACTTTATTTTGCTCAATAGTGATTCAACTACAGTTGACAATCGAATTTGAACTGCGCTAGTAGGATCATTTCAGCTAAATGCCTAAATCTGATTTGCTATGAAGAATATACTAAAACCAGTGTGCCAAGATAGTGTCATTTTTCTTGTATTTATGTATTGTCTTCTGTACTTTGATTTATGCTTGTAATAAAAACTGTTTTGAGCTGCTTGGCAAAATAAAGGATAGAAGATTATGTTTTTTTTTTTTTTTTTTTTTTTTTTTTGGAATTAGATTATGCTTTGAAATTGTAGAGCAACTATTTGACATTATGCCTGTTTGGCAAAGATTATGGATTGGATAACAAATTTTTAGCTTATTCAACCCTATTATCCTTTGGAGTTTCATAGTCCAAAGAAGGAAACTATGTTGAAGGTAGTAGTTGAAACTTGGGCTTTGCCAGAAAAATAGAGGTGGGGAGGGGTGAGAAATAATAAATGAAAAAGGCATATTCTCCTTTTGGAAGTATGGTACCATAGAAGTTCAAATAATCCTTAAGTAACTTGAAATTGATTATGGCTTATTCACATTCCATAATCATAATCAATAGCCACAATTATAAAACTTAGACAATCCAATTCTCAAACCATCTTAGACTTTGAGTAATATGTCTTGGTTTGGTAATACCAATTCGAACAACATTCATTTGTTTATTTCGGTGTTTGGTGGCATGAACAGAGTGAAAATGATAGTAAACGGCTGAAGACTGCAAGAGCAAATGAGAATTGTGAATTTAAAGCTGACAGTGAAGGGACTTCTGGAAAGCCAGCTGAACCACCAAAAGATTACATTCATGTCCGAGCTAGGAGGGGTCAAGCAACTGATAGTCACAGCCTAGCAGAAAGAGTAATTTTATTTAATTTTTTATTGCTTACATTTTGTGGAATCATGCTTGTATTTGGTGTACTTTAAATTTGCTAATTGCACCCTTTTGGTTCACAGGCTAGGAGAGAAAAGATAAGTGAGAGGATGAAAACTCTCCAAGATTTAGTCCCTGGTTGCAACAAGGTGCAGCATTCATATTTCAATTACATTAAAAAATCATAATTATTAGTCTATTTATTACAAGGCATGATCTAGTCTAGTTCCTCATTGATTCTTTCATTTGCTAGAATTTGATAACATTAATTTCGCATGGTTCAACTTGATGACCCTAAACTAGCACATTATTTACCTCTCAAGTCCAATAAATACACACATCTACCAGTGATGTATCCCACAGAGCAGTATAGTCACCCTTCTTATCTTGGCAAACCCTGTAAGAGTGGTTGAATAAGTACTTTTAGTTTATATAACCTTGTGAATTTTTGGAAATGCCTATTTCTAAGGGGAGTTTATTTTTTGGTTAGACCACGAGGTGTCCTGAGTAGTCCTAACTATAGGAGGCACCTTAAAGTCCGTACAATACTTAGACTAATCCCCGTCTGCACCAGGCCGACCCAATTAAGGGACAAAGTGCTTGCTATATTGGTTTTTTCATGGGATGAGAGTGCACGGCCACTCACGCCAACCAAGCTAGTTTCTAAGGGGTGTTTATTTGGTGTGGCAGGTTATTGGCAAAGCATTAGTCCTTGATGAGATAATTAATTATATCCAATCACTACAACGCCAAGTTGAGGTGTGCTTCTGATCTCTTTCTCTTTCTCTAGAATATTGTTCACAAGATACTATCATTTGATGTAGCTATAGTGCAAAAGAATCTGAAATTTGCTTCATTTCCAGTTTCTGTCCATGAAGCTTGAAGCAGTTAACTCAAGAATGACCCCTAGCGTTGAAGGATTCCCATCAAAAGATGTGAGTGCTCTACATTTCTATATGATGAAATCTTAACCTGTTGAGTTCAGATAATGCTTCAGATAACTTGAAATTGAAAGTAGAGGAAGATTTTTCTGAATTCTTAGGACACATGATATAGATATTTGAAATGACGTGTGTTAACTTTTTATAGTTTCCTCCACAAGCGTTTGATGCGTCTAGCTTGGCATTTGGTTCACAAACTACAAGAGATTATCAAAGCGGAACATCACCAGATTGGTTGCATATGCAGATTGGTGGTGGATTTGAAAGAACTACATGAGTAAATAATCCCCTAGAATTGCAAATATAAGCAGTAGGGGCCAAGGGGGTTATAAAATGCCACAATTTAGTTTTATTTCTTTTTATTTATATTTTAAAAGAAGAATAATTGATTTCTGGTGGAAAACTGAAAATCATTGGAAGTTCTGTACAATTGCTATTGAAAGTATCTTTTGAAAATCAGCTTCTTCCAAAGAGTTTATAGGAATTCCTTCTTGCCTGTGGAAATGGCTACAATTTGCCCTCTATGGTTGAATATTTGTTTCTAATATGGTATTTATTTATGACAAATTTTCTTATGAGACCGTCATACAGATTCCCCTTTAGACTTGAGATCTCAAAAGTACTACAAAAATTCAATGTGGCTGAAATGTTTAAGAAAGAAATCATTACCCCTAGAAGCAGAAAAAAATTTTCCAACAATTGAAGGTCGCCTTGAGCAATGTTAGATCAACAAAGTCTTAAATATCTCATGGAACAAAGGATTACCACAACATTTTAGCAAAAGGGCCTAACCAAATTACTAGGCTTGGATTATGAGATCCAATACAAGAAGGAAACCTTGTTCTTTCAGTGTATATGAAAAAGCTTGCATTGCTAACATAGCACAAAGTAATATTTACAGAAACAACTTTGTTATACAATCACTTTTTCCACCATTATGCTATATTGTTAGTTTAAAACCACTCAACAGTTGAAAAGGAGAGAATGGAATATCATGTAACTGGCTGTGAATTGCCGTATGAAGCTCCACTTTGGTTAAAACCAGTACTGCTAGACTGAAAGTAATCAACTGCTGACCAAAGCACACGTAACAGCAGGATGACCACAAATACAGTGCCACCTAGTGTGCAGATCACCTAAAATACGAGTGCTTGAGTGTGGTTGTAAAAATATAGATAAATAACACCCTATGTCATCAATCCTAATTAGTGAAAGTAACGAAGAAATCCCTGCATGATGGGGAGTTCATGGCATGACTGATATAAACTGCATAGCTAAAGAAGACGTACATTAACATTCAAAAATCAAAATTGTCATGGAAAAGCAATACCTCGAGAAATGCCTTCAAAATTGAAAGTGAAGCCAATATCAAAACACCATCAACAGCAAAAGACACCTGCAGTCACTCAGCAGAAGAGACAGTCGTTCAGAACATACGCAACTACAAGCATAAAAGAGTAAACCTAACCATTGCCAATGTGCAAGCTAAAAATATTGTGAACTTTCTACCAAAGCATATTGTAGTGGAAGTCTATATTTAACCTGAAAGAACTCTTCCAGAAAAAAAAAAAAATTAGTGATTGTAAGAAGCCCAACTTAGAATATTTTTAACTAGAGATTCCCTCATGGATTGATTAAAGTAGTCACGCAAAAATAAATCTGCTCAACACAATCTACAAAAGAAGAGGCAGCAGACAAAATTGTGCAGCAATACATATGCCCTCTGAAAATTATTATGTTTCCTTCTTTTACAGGCCATCTTGAAAGCATAACTCCATGTCCGAAACCTCAAAAATGTTGAATGGATTCAGATTTTCTTGCCACATGAATTGTATCTACAACTTGTTTTTCAATTCACAGCCAATCGATAAATAGTGCTGCTTTCCACTATTAATGATGGGACAAATTACAAATTAAACTAAAACTTAAAAACAATTAATAAGAAAACTGAGGCAGCAAATACGAAGCCTAAGTCCTCTCACACATACTTCTACAATTTAACTACAAGTAAATTCAGCTAAAACTTATTCCCGAATTATCCATATACTTCTCTTACCACCATATCTTCTCGTAAAAATGGAAATGAACACTTCATAATTTTAATTTCAGTTGTTAAACTAAAAGTTGACCTTAAACCTTGGAGCTCTCACTCATTCAACTTAACATCTTGTCCCAACTATGATTCTCTCTTATGATTGATTCCAGCACAAAGTGGCCAGGTTTTTGAGGCCCCTAACAAACACTATTCTTTGCAATTAACACAAATTTATAAATGACAAGTTGAACTCCTGTATGGCAAAGAAGGGAGGAGTTTAAGAGAAATTACAAGCTGTGGCGAAATGATGTCCGGCAAGATGGAGGAAGTGGCCTTCCTGGCACGCTTGGAGACCTTCTTGAAAATGCTCCGTACAAACCTAATTAGCAAATCTACACTGCTCTCCGTGTCATCGTCTTCCTCATCGTCATCGCTCTCGTACTCTTCCTCTCCCATAATTTCATCTCCGAAACTCGAGCCGAAGATCCCTTCTCCTTCCTCCCTAATCGAGCCACTAAACTGAAATAAAAACATAATCTTGAAAAATCAATTTGCGTAATTCATCGCGTGCGTGCACATTTTCAGGCGTGTGTGTACCTTAGCATGACAAATTGTGAGGCTAGGGTTTGTGCAGTGAAATCGTGGAAGAGTGGATGAACGGAGCCCTGGAAATGGGGATGGCGGCAGTGCCAGGGATGAGAGAGGTGTGGCTGAAGGCGGTGACGTTAAAATAAGTGTAGAAGTGGCGGCGGCGGCGGCGATGGCGGCAACTCCCGCCATTTGTATTTTGATGAAGCGATTTTAGTCTTTCCAGTTTCTGCTAAGGGAGCACTGGAGCAGAGATGGAGAACGGATTTTAGCGATTTAAAAAAAATAAGGAATAAGGGTCAAATAGGTCACTGAACTACACACCAAAATGCAATTAAGCCATCGAATTCAAAAACAATGCAATTGGGTCCCTGAACTACACAAAATCATGCAGTTTGATCCAAAATGACTTGTTTTACCTGCTTTGCCGGTTACCAATTTTAAAAATAATATTTTAAAATAATTTTAAATAAAATAATTAATTAAAATTTAAAATTAAAAAAAAAAAACATACACACACACTTTAATCATCTCTGGCCAGAAGTGTTTTTTTTTTAAATTTTAATTAATTATTTTATTTAAAATTATTTTAAAATATTTTTAAAAAAATTGGTAACCAGCAAAGCAGGTAAAACAAGTTATTTTGGATCAAATTGCATGACTTTCTGTAGTTCAAGGACCCAATTGCATTGTTTTTAAGTTCGATGACCTAATTGCATTTTGTTGTGTAGTTCAATGGCCTATTTGACCCTTATTCCAAAAAATAATAATAATTACGGAGTATTTAAAAAAAAACAAATTCATTAATCATAAATATAAGCGTTTATAATAAAACTCAATAAAATGATAAATCGTTAGCGTCTGCTAACTATGTTATAGAAAACTTGAATAGCAGACTGTTTCAAAAATAAAAAACTGAAATCCTCAAAGGTTAACATTTATTTATAACTTTATTACTCAAATTACCCTCTTAAATAAAAAATTAGAATAATAATATATTTTTTTGAACATGAGAATCCAAAATATAATAAGGATTTTACTACATAGATTTATAATTTTTATTTCTTTATTTTTATTTCCTAACTTGACAACCGTTATCCTCATTGGACAACCGTTATCTTCATGGGCTATAAAGGAATGTCTACATAAAAAAATTTGAATAAGGAAGAAAAAGTTTAGAGTAGAATTAACATATTTTCCATATAATATACTCATCAAAGGTTTGGTGCTCCACGCCTTCACTAGATTGAACAACGTGGCAGCATTTGAAGGCTAAAGTGAGTAACTGCTACGTCTGACGTCACTACCAGAAATTTAACTGTCAATGACGTCAGCAAAACCCGTTGTTTTTGCAGTTTTCCATTTGTGATTCGGTAGCATATGTCTCGACGCGCTCTTTCAACCGTTAACGGGCGAAGTAGTCACACGCGCAGAATCATGGACATGATATGATGAAATTGAAGCTTTTAAGAATGGCCTTTTTCATTTGCTGAATATGTATGCGATTTTGATGGAGAATGATTCAAGACGGTTGAAAAATTCTGAGAAACTAAGAGAACATTTTTGGTCATTCTCTCCCGAAATTGCAATCTCGGAGCGGTGTATTTTGTTCCGTCCGTTGGGAATTCCTGAAAATTAAGTATGATGGGCGGATCGAAAGGGTCCTCTAGATATAACGCCGGCGGCGAAAGCGATGAAACGCCGGCGGCGGACCTTATTCCGTCTCAAAGCGTGCGGCTCGGGAAGATCCAGCCACAAGCCCCGGGTTATCGGACCGTGTTTTGCAATGATCCTGAAACCACCGCCATAGCTAACTTTAAGGTCTCCGCTTCTCGATTGCTTTAAAATTAATTGTCCCATTTCCTTTTGATAAATGTTTTTCGTTGTTGCTTTTGGTGGGTTGAATTGTTATAATGAAGAATGTGAGTTGTGATTGGTTCGACGAAATGAATATTTGAAGTTAAGGTTTGATGCTCACTGGTTTATGTAACCGTTGAATTCCACCTCGAGGAAAATAATGCTTTTGAATAGGATTTTAAGGTGTTCCCATCTTTGCATTAGACAATATATTCTGTGCCTGCCAAACAATAAATTCAATGATTGTTTTCTCTGTGTGACATATTTATTCAGTTCATATTATGTGTACCAAACATTCATGAACCAAACAATGGCTGCACAGTTGAAGTCTCATGCAGTTTAGTCGTGCTCAGGTTGCACGTTAGTAATTTTCATTTCGGTATGGCCGGAAAGTTGCAATTGGTTTAATTTTAAGTCTTCTTCTTTCTGCTTCTTTTTATTTTTCATTTTTATAAAATTTCTTCTGCTGCTTTAGAGAATGACCTGAATGCTGAGCTGAAATAATGAGAAGTTTTAGGAACTGCAGACTCAATGTGAATGTGAAATAGCGAGAACTTTTAGTAATTTTCATTTGAGAAGTTTATTTCTTATCTACAAGTTTCATAGTACAGAACTTTCCTAATTGGTTTCTTTCATAGAGTTACAAAATAAAGAGGATTTTTACATGGATAATGTTACTTCAAGAGTTCAAGGTGGAGGCATATTGGACCCAAGGTGTAGGATCTAGGCAATGATATGACCAAAACTTTAACCTGTTTTCAGAGAAATTCATTCCTGTTACCAGTTTACCACATTTGAAGTCCCAGAAGGAAACTTATAAGTGCAGAGTTTACATTTTTCACAACTACTTTATCTAAATTGAGCAATGTTATTTTTCATTTTCATTTTTTGGTAGTATTTTGGCTATGAGTATATATACATAAAAAAAATAAAAGCTAGTTGTTATTTTTAAAATTTATTTTACGTCATGATTTTTATGAACTAATTAACATTTTGGTTCTGTCTGAGATCTCATCTCAGTGCCCTCCTCCTTTCAAGAATTTTAATTCTTCTTGTGGAAAGAACTGTAAATTAGTGCCTCAGTTTTCCAATATTTGAAACTTAGGAAAAGGCCTACAATTTATTCAAAATGCTTTTTGAAACCATTTGAAATTTATTACACTGCATTACCTTGTCATATCCATTAAGTATTTAAGTTGAGATAATAATGCAACATCTTTAAGGAATTGAAAATGTATTTTCCATGCATGCAAAAGAACCTTATTTGATCTACTTTTCTTCTGTGAAGTAAGAAACCTCTTCATTTAGTAAACTGAAAAAAATTGAGGATGAGAAAGATATTTCAATTGGTTCATTTAGGAAACTACTGATGCAAACAAGCAGGTTTTCTCAACAAATACATGCATTGTACTTGAATGGATCATTTAATTGTTTTGTCCAAGGACTCAAGGAAACTATAAAATTGTCCAAGTATTACACACTCATTTCCCTCACATTTAGATTTGAATGGTGCAAATGAGCATATTTTTTTACTTTAGTGGAACCACTCTGATTACCATTTTTTTTTCCAGGCTAACTCTGTTTCAACTACAAAGTATGATGTGCTTACATTTTTACCAAAGGGTTTGTTTGAACAGGTATTTTATTAGAAATAAAGTGCATGTGTATTTTTTTGATGATATTCGTATTGCCATTTCTTGATAATAATACAAGAAATCATTCAGTTGAATGCATCTTATATGTTTCCACAATGGAATATATAGCTTATGCATAATTTAAGTTTTATGTTATGCACAAAAAGCTTTAGTGCATTAGCTTGACTTGCTAACCATTTAGTCATGGGTCCAAGCCTTTGAAATGTCTTTGATAACAGAAGTAAGATTCTTTCATTTTACTTCTCAGACCCTTAAATATGGGAATCTGGTGCACTGTTTCTTACCTACAAAGTGTGATGTATACTTAGGTCAAAGGGTATTCTAGAAAAATAATACAGAGTAATATACAGTATTTCTATAAATACATGTCTAAGACCTTTAGTCTAAACTTTTCACAAATTCTGTTTTTCCTCATCTCTGCTTGTACATTATGTTTTAGGCATGAAATGAAGTGGATTAACCCATCTAAGTCCTTCAACCCTGCCTTTCTGCTCACATTTATCTGATTTATTGTACCATAATTCACTTGTGTTGACAGTTCAGGCGGGTGGCTAACCTCTACTTCCTTATGATTTCAATTTTATCATGCACCCCAGTCAGGTATGTTGCTTGTGGTTGTGGGTACATGGTTTCATTTTAGTGGGAAAATAATTTAAAATAGACCAATATAAGGAGAAAATGCAAAGAAGAAATGTGATCTTAAGGCTTTTTGTCTTATTTCTTGCGATCTTCATATGTATGATACTATGGCATTTGTAATGATGCAGTCCTGTAAGTCCAATTACCAACGTGCTTCCTTTGAGCTTGGTGCTTCTGGTTTCTCTTATAAAAGAGGCATGGGAGGACTGGGTTAGTATAATTAGTTAAAATTTCCTTCTTATGTTTTAGAGATGATCATTTGCTATGAAAGTACTTGCTGCCTGCATTTTATTTTTGTTAGAAACCTAAGAGTTCAGGAAAACTTATTTAAAGTTAAGTGTCACAGTGTCACTCAAACATGTTGTAAAATAAAGAATCATGAATCAAGACTAGTATCTCTGTAGGCTG
Source organism: Ipomoea trifida (assembly GCA_003576665.1). Classification (NCBI taxonomy): domain Eukaryota; kingdom Viridiplantae; phylum Streptophyta; class Magnoliopsida; order Solanales; family Convolvulaceae; genus Ipomoea; species Ipomoea trifida. Next base: position 3,280,740 of record CP025657.1, read on the forward strand.
TGTAGCCCATAGTCTATAGATACACAAGCATTTGAAGTCATTCTGTCAAGAAATCTCTATTTTTTTTATCTGATCTCTTTCCTGCATGTCTTGTTATTCTCTATTTTTTCTTTGCCATTCTCCAGACTTTCCAATTCATTATTTCACACAATTTTTATGCTTCAAGAAAAATGCTCACACTCCATCTCTTCTTTTTTCTTCCATAATTATGAACAGAAACGTTTTCAGAATGACATGTCAATTAATAATACTTCTGTAGACATCTATGGAGATCAGAAATGGTTGAGTGTTCCTTGGAAGAAGCTTCAGGTTGGAGACATTGTGAGGGTAAGTACACTGCATAAATAATTAATCTATATTTTCCGTATTTATTTATGCTTATGGGGTGAATCTTTTACTTAATCTACATCTACCTATACAACATATGAAAGTGTCTTATCTTTTATTCCTTATTTTGAAGAATGCAATGTCATTTACTTAATTTTTATTTTATTTTTTTAATTAGTTATAATTATAATTATAAGATGTAAATTATTTGAATAAAACTTTTTAATTATATTTTTGAACATCCTTCCTAAAAAGTTTATGAATAGAAGTCCTAGAAGAAGAAAAAACCAATTACTCCGTACAATTTTCTTTTCAACTATAATTGGACTATTGATTGTGACATACTGACATTCAGTAATTAGATATTTCAAATCATGTACTGATGATAATGAAATTTGACATAATATATAATAACATATTCTTGAAATTAATTCAAGAATTAATGAGCAGTAGGCTTAAGTAGAGCTCCCATTATACCAAAGAGTTATCCTAATGTTAATAATGTTTCATACCAATTTTTTAATTACCAAAATTGGATACAAAGTAGCTGAGAATCTGTATATCAGCAAATTAAACAAGAAAATAACTTTAAAATTAAAGAGATAAGAAAACTGCGGCCAAGCACCCAAAATCATGTTCTTTTAGGACCAATGTCTCATTTAATGCATCATCATTGCAATATCAGCTCTCTGGCTTAGTACAATTCTCTTGGGATGAGATTTTTTTTTATTTTTTTTTATTTTTTTATGTTCTATTTATAAGAAAAAAGAGTATCCAAAATCACTAGGAAAGATCTAGCATGAAACCAACACCTGGACCCATGTTGGATCATCTTGACATGGGTGGAACAAGTGTCTTGGGGAATGTGTAACAGAGGTTTATATGTGTTGTAATACATTGTTACTGCCATTGCAGGTTAAACAAGATGAGTTCTTTCCTGCAGACCTATTGTTTCTTGCCAGCACTAATTCTGATGGTATCTGCTATCTTGAGGTTGTACTTGGTCTGCATCTGAGTAGTGTTCTTTTATTTTTGTTGCTTTCACAAAAGTAATGTCCTTCACCCTTTCATAAAAAAATGGCATTTGTATCTGTTCGATGTGGGGAGGGATAAATATACTATGAATTCTAATGAAACAAGTGTCCTACACATACTAAATTCTTTAGTTGGTTTCTTTTCCCTCTGTTTCTCTATCTTCTTCCCACTCACTAACTTGACATTGTATTGTAGACGGCTAACTTGGATGGGGAAACCAATTTGAAGATCAGAAAAGCTTTGGAGAAGACTTGGGATTATGTGACTCCTGAGAAAGTGGCTGAATTTGAAGGTTTGACCTTTCTGCTGTTTTTGGACATTACTCATTGTTCGTATGTTTTTGCCCTAGAGCTCATATAATTCATATGTTAATGTTTACTAGAGATAAGCTCCAGTCAAGATCTGATTTTCATAGGTTTCTCTGTTGACACAGTCTGTAAGTTGGGATTTAGGCTGTGAGTCAGGGTTATGGTGCTTGTACTACATTGGGCTTATGGTTAGACTGTCAGCCAAAGATCTTGTAGTCTAGCAGCAGTAGCCTCTGATTCTAGGTAGGAGGCTTCAAATTCAATCCCCAGTCCCCTCAAATGTATCAAAGAAGGGGAATTAAAAAAAAAAAACATTATTAGAGTCTTCAATTTAAATCAGCTCAAAAATGTAATTAACTATTTGTGAGAACAAAAATCTTTAAAAACTGATATCTCTCTTTATTTTGGCCAATTACCTAGTTAAGTGGTTGGGCTAATCCATATTGGACAAGCACATTCATAAGTGCTTTTAGCTCTTCCTTACAGGAGCCATGAAAAGGAAGGGATCTCCCTCCTGTCATGGTTATCATTGCTACTGAGGTGATCATCAGTGTAAACAGAGAAACTATAGTGTGCATTTTCTTTCTTCCTGTGTTAAATTTGATAAACTCTCATCTAACCTAGCTGGAATTTGGTTTAGGTAAGGTGATTTTTTCACAGTTAATTGTGATCAGGGCATAATAAAAAGATATTGTTGATGGAGATTCCACTTTGAATATAATAGTGTGTGCATCCTAGTTAAATTGATTTTAATCTGAACAATGCCATGGCATGATACTGAACTTTGACATAGACCTGACACAGTTTCCTTTGTAAATTGCAGGTGAAATACAATGCGAGGAACCTAATAACTCTTTGTATACCTTCACTGGAAATCTGCTAACTCAAAGCCAAACCTTGCCACTCAGCCCAAATCAACTTCTTCTAAGGGTAGATTGTTTCTCTACTATGTTTATATTGTGGCTAAGTCATACATGAAGCTTGTAATATTGCTTTAAGACAACATGAAAGGTTTCCCATTTACTTGTTGAAAAGAGAGAAAGCATTTGAACACATTTTATTGATATTCATAACGAGTTCTAGATCATCCCTAACGGCTGCTAATGTTTCATTTCCTGCTCCACTGGTCAGGAAATTCTTTTAACTCTTTTTTATGCTTTATTTTACTCTTTTTTTTTTTTGGCATGAAAAGAGTTTAGCTTTATACTTTGACAGGGTTGCAGTTTGAGAAACACTGATTACATTGTTGGGGTGGTCATTTTTACAGGGCATGAGACAAAGGTATTAGTTACATATATAACATCAATTTGTACTGCTAGGTTTTTTAGATTTTATTTTGGTACATCTGGTTAGAGAGGGGAAGTGAGACACCAATCTACTGGTTGGAAAAGGATGTAACTTACCCCCAAACTACACCCTGAACCCTTCTGCTTGGTCTGTTAGATGATTGTCTTATAAAAGTTCCTTTATGAAGATTTCTTTAACCTTGTTTTACTTGGGATGAAACAACGTTCTAATTACATTGTTAACTTCAATTTGTTGTGCTAGGTCCATTAGATTATTGCCTTATAAAATTAAATTTCATTTATGAAGCTTTCTTTAATCTTTCACTGTTTCTTTCTTTCTTAGGTATCCCCTTATTGACATACATTTTGGTATTGATTACAATTTTATCAATACCAATTTTGCTACAGGTTATGATGAATTCTATGAAAATTCCTTCTAAACGGAGCACTTTAGAAAAGAAACTTGACAAACTAATTCTCATGCTTTTTAGTACTCTTTTCTGCATGTGTGTCTTGGGAGCCATTGGAAGGTTTGATTGTTTCTCACATTCTTAATTTCCTGATGCCTTGTTCAACTGAACTTCCCATCTTAGTTGTAAATATATCTCAAATGTTGACAGTTTTTATTGCTCTTGTAATTTTCAGTGGTGTGTTCATAAGCAGCGACTATTTTTACTTGGGATTTGAGGATTCTTCTGACCCACAATTCGACCCCAATAATAAGTTTACGGTAATGATCAAGATGCATGCAGTATTTTCCTTGAATTGCTTATGATGGTCTTTCTCTAGTGCTGCATGCATATTAATAATTTTGTTTTGCTGTACAGGTTGCCGCTTTAACTATGTTCACCTTAATTACTCTTTATTCACCTATTATTCCGATCTCTCTATATGTTTCTGTTGAGGTAATTCTCATAATAGTTTATTATCATGTTTGCGAAATTTTGTTTTGTGAATAATTTTTGTTTATATAACATCTCTTTCTTCAGATGATTAAATTTATTCAGTCCACTCAATACATCAATAATGACCTCTACATGTACCATGCTGAGAGTAATACTCCTGCACAAGCAAGGACATCTAATTTGAATGAGGAACTTGGCCAGGTAATGCCTCAGGTTCTGGAGTATAGTAGGATGTCATAACAAATGATCTTTATTATTTTTGTACAGCTAGACGAAGCTTGCTTCTCTCTCTCCCTCCCTCCCCCTCTCTCTTTCTCTCTATTTAATTAAATCTTCTCATCCTGTTTGGATAAGTGAACGGTAAATAATTGATTTTAACTTCTCTCTGGATAGGTGGAATACGTATTCTCAGACAAAACTGGCACACTAACTAGAAACTTGATGGAATTTTTTAAGTGTTCGATTGGAGGAGAGATGTATGGTACTGGTGTCAGTGAAATTGAGCAGGGTACATCACAGAGAGGTGGGAGGAGATTGGAGGTAAATATAACATTCCTTAATTGTAAAAAGATACATAATTATTTCTAGAGCTAATCCCACTTTTTGTCCCTAGACTATATTGTTTTTCCACTTTTGGTCTAGTTGCATTATCATTCTTTCTTGAAATATCAACAGTCCCAGAGATCATCAAAATTAGTACGAGAGAGAGGTTTCAATTTTCATGATGCTCGGATAATGCAAGGTGCTTGGAAGAATGAACCAAATCCTGATGCATGCAAGGTACTGAGTTAGATCCTATATATGCTATGGCTGAGTTGAATCAGGGTTCTCACCTAGCGTCTTTCTTGATTTCTATTTTTTACAGAAGTAAAGAGAAGTTTTCTGAATATTCTATTCATTGAAAAGAGAAATACACAACCCTATAAGTACATGCTAGAAGAATTTTGATATGGAAACTTGTTTCCATATGACTATCCTACTCAAATCCCTATAAATCTCCATGCTGCCTAATATATGCATGCGTTCCATAATACTTGTACATTCCATAACACTCCCCTCAAGTTGGAGCATAGATATTAGTCGTGCACAACTTGTTACACAAATAACTAACTCGAGTCCCATTTAGTGCCTTTGTGAATAGGTCCCCTAATTGCAATCAAGACTTCACAAATACAGTGGATATTAAAACCTTGTTGTATCTTTTCACGAACAAAGTGGTAGTCAATCTCTATGTGCATGCTTCGTTTATGAAAGGAACCAATCTAAACAGTGGGTTGACAAATAAAGTAGCGCAGCAGGAGTAATAAAAGGTACGGATTTCTGTGCAGGAATTCTTCAGATGCCTTGCAATATGTCACACTGTACTTCCCGAAGGTGATGAAACACCTGAAGGCATTCGATATCAAGCAGCATCACCTGATGAGGCTGCTCTGGTTGCAGCAGCAAAGAGCTTCGGTTTCTTCTTTTACAGGTGTGACTCTTTCAAACTTCATGCTTGTGCTTTTATTGTTTTTACGGTGCTTCCTTGTCTCAACTCATTAATAGGAAGGCAATAAATATCAAAAGAAGGGAAAAAATAATTCAAATCTGGTATTAGAGTAGTAGGTGTTTGGAAACGCATTCTAAGTTATCATTCTTCCGAAAAGTGTATGTCAAAGAATACAGTATTTGTACATGTTAAGCTGAATATCTGTATCTGTTGTATTCAATGAATAGAGCTGTACAAGGGAACCTATTTATATACACTGCTGAGACTCCTTAGCAACATGTTTTGTAATTTGAAAAATAAGAGCTAAATCCTCAACTATCCCTTGATTCTCTAATACCCCTCAAGCTGGAGCAAAAACATTGATCATGCCTAGCTTGTTATAAATGTACTCAAGCCTACTTTTACCAAGTCTCTTCGTGAACAAATCTGCTAGTTAATCATCCAGACCCTTGTTGCACTTTTTCATTCTCAAAGATACCATGTTATAATCTAAGATATTGGGCTATAATGCACATGGGCTAAACCACACTAAAAGATTGAATCCAATCAATTAGTTAGTCTAACCCCATGACCTTATAAACCCATATGTTCTCTCTTATATTTTCAATGTGGGACTCTTAACAATCTTTATGCCAATTTCTTCTTGAATGTTGTGTATCCAAGTTATTTCACAAGTTGTGTGTGCCAAAGCTTTGAATTGAAATTCTACACTAGATCGAGCCACAACACTTTGCTTCTTACTTTTCCACGATACTAAATTTCCTCCTACAAACACACAATACACTATTGTAAACCTCCTCTCACCTAGTGATCTTAGCTTAGTCAGCATTAAAAGATTCTCCAACGTTCATAATAAACACACACAATTCTTATCCCACCAGCACTCTTCAAATATTTCACAATTCAAACAACCGCTTCCCAATGAGTTAAAGTAGATGACACCATAAATTGACTCACCACACTCACTGGAATTACGATGTTTGGAAGGGTAATAGTGAGATAATTTAGTTTTCTCACCAATCTCCTATACCTCTCTGGACTATTAAAGATCTCCCGCCCACCAGTTACAAGTTTGGTACTTTGATCCATGGGTGTCGCAGAGGGCCTTTACCCCAGCAATCTAGTATCCTCAAGTAGATCTAACACATTTCCTTATGGCCCTGTTTGGTAAATGGCTGTTAGCTGATTGGGTTGGCTGTTTGGGCTAGAAGGTATGATTTGTTGATAACATTAGCTGATTGTAGTAAGTTATTTGATAAATTATCTGTTAGCTGATAGCTGATTGGTATAATTTCTTTTCTCAAAAAGCTACTAATTGAAAAGGCTACTTGGAGTAGCCTTTTGAATTTTAGTATTTTAGAGTTACAAAAATCTTATTAACTTACAACTAATAGTGGTCAAATAAGCCAAAATTGGCTGATAGGCTGATTATTTACCAAACAGGGCCTATACCTTTTTTGGAACGAGCAACTTTTATACATAGAAACTTCTTTGAGAAAAGATTTGAGAGCATCAATCTCTCCTACATCACTACTTGTGACCAACTTCAATGATTACATTACTAAACCTTCCAAACAGTTTGCTCCATGTAAACTTATTCAATCAAGTCACCATGCAAAAAAGATTTCTTTACATCCAATTGATACAGAGGCCAATGATTGGTTTTGCAGTGAGCATTGTAATAGTAAGTAATAGATTTCTCTCCTCGACTGCATCCCATATTTCTTCTGTAGTATCAAACAACAAGAAATTTTCAACAATGTCATTATTCATAGAATTGATAAGCCATGACATTATCATACTATTTTCAATCTTCCACTTTTTGAAACTCGGATGTGTAGTCTTTGGCCTTACTGTTGTTCCTATGAGATAATCATCCTTCCCCTTACCACAAATAAACATCAACACTAGTTGTGGCAATTCAATTTGTGCCCTGTGATTAGAATAGGAGATGAATTGTTGCCACCAAGGTTTGACGTCTCTGTATTGCCTCCAACTTTTGATGTTTTAATTGTTGGAAGTTTGTGATGAGGTTATTATGCATTTTGTCATGCAGAGAGAACCGGGTTGAGAGCTGAGAAAAGAAGGCCAGAAAGAATCGACATAAAGGGACCACGGTTAAGAGAACTAGCTTTGATGCCATGAAGAATTTTTGAATTTCTTACTAAGAAAACCTAAGGACAGAATTACAACCACATATATACAAAATGCCTAATAAAGGAAATAACAAACTATACATTGTTGTGACTCCTTAGCCACACAATTTGAAATTTGAAAAACAAGAGCTAAATGCCTAAATCCTCAACTACCTCTTGATTCTCTAACACTACACGTGTGATGTGAGTGTAAATAATGTAATGAAAACATAGAAGAATGAGCTATTCTATTATTTTAGTCCTCTTGCTAGTTTAGTTTATTGGACATGTTAATAAATACAAACTCTCCTAATTAACTGAAGTTATTGGATAATACATTGTGACTGAGATACTGTTACCTGCTTCTTTCTCGGGTTTAGAATTATCCATTGAGGTTGTTTGAAAGAAAGAAGTATTTTATAATTTTTTGCACTTTATGCTTATACTTGGAGCACAAAATCATTCTCTAGTAATTGTGATAGTTGTGCTACTTTCTGAAGCTTTTATGCCTGGCTTGAGACTGTTAATAACCTTACTGATATTTTTTCTACAGGCGTACTCCTACTATGATTTATGTGCGTGAGTCACATGTTGAGAATACAGGGAAAAATCAGGATGTTTCCTATGAGATCCTGAATGTTCTTGAATTCAACAGGTGCTAATTTTTTATGTTTTCTGTGAAGTTTGATACCACATTCAACTAGAGCTGAGGGTGACTGTCAACTTTTATTTTGTACATAGTACGCGGAAGCGCCAGTCTGTTATATGTCGCTATCCTAATGGCAGGCTAGTACTGTACTGCAAGGTAATGGCTTTGTTTGGATTGAAAAAATTTAATACTATCCTAATGCCAGTCTGAGAACCTACTTTCCAACAGGGTGCCGATACTGTAATTTATGAAAGACTGGCAGGTGGAGATAATGATTTGAAGAGAATAACAAGGGAACACTTGGAACAATTTGGAGCAGCGGGCTTGCGCACACTTTGCTTGGCATATAGGGACTTAAGTCCTAATGTATATGAAAATTGGAATGAGAAATTCATTCAAGCGAAATCCTCTCTTCGAGACCGTGAGAAGAAATTGGATGAGGTACGCTGTTTTACTTAATTTTATTTTTTTTTAATTTTATATATTAGCATGTGTTTGGTAGTATGGTGTTTGTTTTCATTGAAAAGTGGCTCCAGATCAAGGATGAGTATTATAGCCTATACCAACATCTTTTTATCATCAGCAACTTCACATCATGCACTTAGATAGTTAGATGTTTATGAATTTCTTGATTAGAGAGGAAATTATTAGTCTAAATATGACAGTCTGTTTAGTATGATTCTTTCTTGCTGTATGAACGCATATATTTCTTGGCATGTTCTGTTTCTTTACTTCCCAGGGAATCGGCAGTGCAGCACCTCAAAATCACTATTTTATTTTCATCATCTCCATCATCATCAATGCTTTACAATTGTGAAGATCTTGTACAAAAATTCCTGAGTCTTGGATTCAAGAGGAATTATTGTTTGATCAATTCCAAGTGTTATTTTGATGTTTCAAAGTCTATGAACTTTTAGACTAAGGTCCATTACATATTTAAAAAATATGGAATAATGACTTTTGTTGCATAGTGGGTTTTGCTTTCGTGAATAATATAGATGGAAAAATTTTTCACTATTTATTTAATCAAGTTAGTCTTGTTCAGGTGGCAGAACTCATAGAAACAGACCTTATGTTGATTGGAAGCACTGCTATAGAAGATAAACTTCAGGAAGGAGTACCTACTTGCATAGAGACTCTATCAAGGGCTGGGATAAAGATTTGGGTGCTTACTGGTGACAAGATAGAAACTGCAATAAATATAGCTTATGGTTTGTATGTCTGAAACAAATTTTAGTTTTCTTTATGTATATATATGCAAACATCTTACCTTGTTTATTTTTAATTTCTGCAGCATGCAAGTTGATAAATAACAACATGAAACAATTTGTTATTAGTTCAGAAACTGATGCTATTAGAGAAGTAGAAGATAAAGTGAGCAGTTTCTTGGTTTAGTTGTTAGCATAAATGCAAAATATGTCATAATGTTAACATTTTTTTTTTTAAAAAAAATTTCTTTACAAGGGCGACCAAGTGGAGATTGCTCGTTTTATCAAAGATTCGGTGCAAAATGAACTTATAAAGTATAATGAGGAAGCACAACAATATCTCTATTCTGAATCTAGAGCAAAGTTAGCACTTGTTATTGATGGAAAGTGTTTGATGTATGCATTGGACCCCAGTTTGCGTGTAACACTCTTAAATTTGAGCTTGAATTGTAGTGCAGTGGTCTGTTGCCGAGTTTCTCCTTTACAGAAAGCACAGGTGAGTCTTATTGGTGGTCTCTGTTATTTAGTCTTAACATGAATAGTTTTGAAGTCAAAATCATTATTTTCCATAGCTGAACCACTATTAGTGGCTGCAGAAGTTACTACAAAGCAAAGTAGGTCACTGATTCTGTAGGTGATAAATATTATAGATTGTTCATCCTCTGCTTTCAGGTGACTAGATTGGTTAGGAAGGGAGCACAGAAAATAACTCTTAGTATTGGTGACGGGGCTAATGATGTTAGCATGATTCAAGCTGCTCATGTTGGTGTCGGAATAAGTGGGCAGGAAGGAATGCAAGCAGTAATGGCCAGTGATTTTGCAATTGCTCAGTTTCGTTATTTGACAGATTTGCTGCTTGTCCATGGACGCTGGTCATATTTGAGAATCTGCAAGGTTTGTAGTTATACACTTCTTGTATTCCATAATTGACAAATACTTCATCAGTTTAGAAATTAATGTCCATAAACTTCTGGATACAGGTTGTGACATATTTCTTCTACAAGAATCTGACATTTACCCTGACACAATTTTGGTTTACCTTCCACACTGGATTTTCTGGTCAAAGGTTCTATGATGATTGGTTCCAGTCCCTCTACAACGTTATCTTTACAGCCATGCCTGTGATTGCTCTTGGACTTTTTGAAAAGGTATTGAAAGTATTATTTCACCGTGGCATTACTGTGTATTATGCCAATGATCTTAAATCACTGTTTTCCACTTCCCCTAGTGTATGATGTAGACCTTTTCTCAACCATTGCAGGATGTTAGTGCATCCCTTTCCAAGAAATATCCCGAGTTATACATGGAGGGAATAAGAAACACATTCTTCAAATGGCGAGTCGTGGCTGTTTCGGCTTTCTTTGCAGTTCTCCAATCACTAATATTGTATCATTTTGTAACTGCTTCTAGTACCAAGTGCATGAATTCAGATGGAAAGATGTTTGGCCTGTGGGATGTCAGTACAGTGGCCTTCACTTGTGTTGTATTAACTGTCAATTTGCGTCTCCTAATGATGTGCAATGCAATTACGAAGTGGCATCAAATTACTGTCGGGGGAAGCATATTGTTGTGGTTCATATTCGTCTTTGTATACTCGGCTGTTCTCTTGCCAAAAGCTCAGGTGGGGTTTTAAACATTTGTGTTACTCTTGTTTGACCAAGCACATGCTAACTCGATCCATGTTCGTGTTGTGAACAGGAGAACGTATATTTTGTCATCTATGTTGTGATGAGTACATTTTATTTCTACGTCACGATGCTCCTCATTCCCATTGCTGCACTTTTTGGCGACTTCTTATATCAGGGGTAAGCTTTTGGAACTCATATAAACCGCGGAGCACTCTCGAGTTGATTCTTTGTTTAGTTACTTTTACTAAAAGTGTTAATTGGTTATATATATTTGCAGGGTTCAAAGATTGTTCTTCCCCTATAACTATCAGATTGTTCAGGAAATCCACAAGGGTGAGGTTGAAAGACTTGGGACAGGGCTGCTGGAGTTTGGAACTGAGCTCACAGCCGACGATGCAAGGAACTTCGCGATGAAGCAACTCCCGGGACAGAAATCAAGGCACACCGGTTTCTCTTTCGACTCGCCCGGTTATGAGTCGTTTTTTGCATCTCAGGCGGGCGTGCCTGCCCCTCATAAAGCATGGGATGTTGCTCGCCGAGCCAGCATGAAGAAGACTAAATCAAAAGCTCATCGGAAGAATAACTAACTCTACTCTACTCTATTCTACATCGTATCGTTTGGTAATACATTTTTCTCATTCTCTTTTAAGCAGTAGAAATCTTAGGGGATTCAGCATTATTCTTTCCTGAATCACATATTTTTCGTATAGTATTAGTAGTTACTAATAGTGATTAAGAAATGTCATGCAAAACCTTCAGAAGGGGAACTCACTTGAGTGCTTGGCTATTCTAGATTGGATGATCTTTTTAGTAGTTTGATATCTTTTGATATCTATTAAAGTAGATGATTATTGTTTAGGAGGGTATATGATTATTTATATAAACATTTGTTTGGTAAACATTCAATCTCTGTAATTTATTTCTTTAAATAACTCTAAAAAAATATGGATACTTTGTGCCAAGTTTTTTATTTTTATTTTTTTTAGTAAAAGATAGAAAATGATATATATTTGGATCTAATTTTTGTGACAAATGTTGTATATAATAATTAATAAATATGATTTGTGACAAATGCACCTTTTTATGTTTATTGATAAGAATTACAGTACATCCATCAAGTTTGAAATAATCTCTCCGTCCCACAAGATTGGTTCAATTTGCATTCATGTGTGGCTTGGTGATTAAACCACAACAAATCTTGAATTTGACTCAATAGTCATTCATAAAAGTCGTATCATATTTTTTCTGATAAGCATTATACTTTTTCTAATAAATAACTGTTGAACGGGGACATGAAGAGCTAAGTCCAGCCCTAAATGACTATGGGATTGTTGGGCGAAACTCTGAATGACCAAGTTCAGCACCATGTCTATTATGGTAGTTATAAAGAAATAAAATTACATATTACCTACTATCTATAGCTTTTGGTGGTAAATATTTAATCATAAGGAGTGGTATCAAAGCATATGTTAGAGGAAGCCCCGGCTCAGCAAGAATTAAATTCATGATTAGTACCCGTCTCATGATTCTCACAGAATTGGAGAATCGTCCTATAAAGATGTCATATTTGAAAGATTGGAGAATCGCCCTATAAAGATGTCATATTTGAAAGATAGAATGGAAAATGAGTTGGGCCAAAGCGATATGATGTGAGGATGGAGTGTATCATCGAAGGTGGAATTCATTCATATCCTTAGTTTAGGAATTGTTTATATATATATATATATATATATATATATATATATATTCTAAGGAATGTCATACCATAGTAGATATTTGATAATTGATGTCCTAGGAATTGAAGTGTCAAAGTTCACACGTCGGACTAACATATATTCGATTTGGCGAAATAATAATATCGAAATGCACCTTTGAAAGTGGATATGTATCAAAGAATTTTAAAATTTTGCAGAATGGATTCTACAACTGTGAATGAATGCATGCTTCAAATCAGAGATCTCAGACAAGATTTCAAAGATTGTTCGTCCTATATATTTATTAGAAAAAATTTCACTTTTGATCCCCGACTATTATACACAAATCAAGAGTTAATTCCAGCAATGGTCCTCCGACTATGTTGATTTTCCAAAATTAGTCCTCAACTTTTAATTTGGACAATTTAGGTCCCTTTACTTTCAAATCCTTTCCAACGTTGGTCCTTTCATCAAATTTTGGTTAAATTGAGGTCAAATGAAGGGGTAAAATTGTTCGTTCACTTGTATACTCATATTTCTTATGTCTTATATGCTATATATATAAATATAATATCAGTCGAAGAGACATTGACTGAGATTATATGGCTTCGATTGAGACTTTGACTGAGATTATATTCATATATACAGCGTATAGGACAGGAAAAATACGAGTAACAATACACTAAACAGGTGAACGGACAATTTTACCCTTTCATTTGACCTCAACTTAACCAAAATTTGACGAAAGGACCAACATTAGAAAGAATTTAAAAGTCAAGGGACCTAAATTGTCCAAATTAAAAGTCGGTGACTAATTTTGGAAAATCAACATAGTCGGAGGACCATTACTGGAATTAACCCCACAAATCAATTTAGTTATTGACTATTAAAATCTTAGGCATAATCAGTTGACACAAAGATTAAAACACATGAAAATAAGTATCCGTGACCTTTATTCATACTCATGACCTTTGGCATAGGATTAACCTAATATCAAATTAAAGTATGTGCACATCTCAACTACACTGGAAAAAATGGTATATTAAGAAGATTTTTAATTTAGTATGCCTCTAGCTTTAATTGAAATTATCACACTTTAAAAGTTTTAATTAATTATGTATTGTCATAGAATTTATTTTATTTGGGGCTAATTATTGCTACTTAACAAACACAACACAACACAACACAAAAGTGTGATCCTCAGGATACCGTACCAATTGGGAATGAAGGAAGTGGGGAGACTTCTAGAAGTGTAGTGCACTTGTGCAAAATATGAAAGACATAGAAAGGAAGCTTGTAGGAGAAAATGGTTTCAAAAGGGGCCTTTGGCACCTCAAGGATATATGCTTGGTTGCCTGGTTGGCTATGAGTGCATATATATATATATATATATATATATATATATATATATATATATATATATATAGACTCCGATTCTCCTGGGAACCACTTCCCAAGTGAGAACCTGTGAACTAATCTGTGTCAGATAATTCATAATTGTGATCAAATCATCGTAATCTACTAATTAGCATTGATTAAGAGCACATATTAATAAGGAAAACCGCTCTTAAGCGCAATTTGGTCAGTTAACGGGCTCCCCCAACGAGTTTAATAGACCCGTAGAGTAATACCGTTGTACCAACGGGTCTATTGAATTTGTTGCCGTTGAGTAGTATTTGATAGTCGCTTGGTCCAGGCGATGCATTCATGTTGCTTTGATCGTGCATTCCTATAAACAATGTCGTGCATTCTTATACTGAATGCCGTGCATCATTCTCTCTTTGATTTTGCATTCAAACACAACCCAACATCCTACAATGCACATCCCAATGTCTTAAGATGTACCGCAATAAGCGCACTAATGTACATCTTACTAGCCTACGAATCCTATGATACACCCCCTAAATTCACAGATTCACAAATGAATGACGGGAAAATGCCGGCTACAGAGAGGAGTGAGAAGAAGCCTAACCCAAAATGGAAACAATAAAATTATGGAATATAACGACCTAGAATCAATGAAAGAAACGTCTACAACAACTCTAAGAAAGAGAAAAAAATATAAAAATTCACCACATTACCCTAGCTCCCAAAATTTAAAATAACAGATAAAAATAAAACATTAAATGAGAGCCATCAAATCATGCCAATGAACACTTCAGAATAATTCACAAGTTCTAACGTAAGAAGTGATTCTCACCCAATTGAAGAATGTGCTTCATGAGTTAATGAGTACCCTATTTAATAGTAGATTGAATGATATGTTTGGTGTAAACTAAATGTTAAAACTAACAATTGCTCTAGGTATGTGTTTAGGGAACCCTTGGGTCAAAAAGTTAATGGCAGACAAGAAAAAAAATAATATAATGCCTTTGGAATGGTAAAAAAAGATTTGTTTGATCTTAATGATATGTGGAATCATTTATTCTCTCTAATTTTGCTTTAACCACAAAATCATCTTGAATTTTGGGGGACAATGCATAATATTGTTATGTACGAATCCGCAAAAGGTGATATGTTTTTTTTAATTAATGTTATTATTTTGTACTTATAATATGATTTACTATCATATTGAGCCGCCCCGTGCAAGAATAAAAGTAAAGGAATTGAAGCGTTTCTTTATTGTGTTTTTGGGGTTAATATCCCAAATCCCAAATGATAAGGGTGATGAGTCATGGGTTGATGAGCCTCATTTAAAGTAATTTTGTATAAGGTATTTTAGTCTTTTTTGTTTTAAATAAAATATTTGGTTTGATCACTTTTATTTAATTTACATCTATATAGCAATTGTTTTTTTTTTTTTTATGAAATTAAAATAACTTCATTCAAAAAAAAAAAAAAATCACCGGCTAAAACAAAACATAAAAAGAAAGGAGGAGTAGCATGCAACTCTCCCTGACAAAGAAAGAGTCTCTCTAGCAACAACATGAGCAACACCGTTCCTAAACCGTGGATGTTTCTTGTTGGACGTTTCTTTTTCTTCCAGAAGCAGATAGTCAACCTTGAAGTGTCCAAGCTTCCTGTAGTTATAACATACTCTTTCAGTAGAGTTTTCCTTTTCTTTAGTTTTTCTTACCTTAGAGTCTTAGACTCGGAAGAGGATCTTTTGGGGGTTATTTCATCTCGATTCTTATTGTGTACTTAATAAATTTCTTGAATTTCTTGAGTAACAACGTCATCTAATGTTCTGCTTTGGTGCTTTCATGTGGAATGTCTTATGGACGATCTTGATGTTGAAGGAGTTCTTGCTCTGTCAAGTGCTATATATAGTAGGTCTTTCAACTATATATGGCCTCTTTCTTGTCTAGTTTTAAGAGATCTAATTCATGACCTTTTAGATCCCAAAACGAAGATTTAGTTGTAGTATAGGAAAACTCTTTAATGCTTCTAATTTTCACAATCTTTGCATATCACTCCATGGGTATGGTATGAAATACCTTGATGTTTAATTCTCTTTGAGAAATTTCCTTATGAAAAATAGATAAATCGATATTAATAAAGTGAGTTTTCTATTTGTTCAATGGATTCACATGGTAACATTTCAAAGGAATTGAATTCCTCCAAAACAATAATGATTAATTTATCCCCACTAATTTCCTTAGTTTTGATGGAGAACTCAATTAACTTGTCCCACAACTCCTCAACTAAGTTGGTGTAGCCTTTGACTTTTCTATATGTTGACTTGCTCAACATTTGCATAATGAAACTAGGTGAACCACTATAAAGTTTGCATTTCACATTAGTTACAAACCAAGTCACATCAAGTATGTTAATTACTTGCTAAACCCCTTTCTTTAATTTGTCAATCCTTCGTACGACTTTCAACATAAGCTGAACATTCTTCATTGCGATCTCTTCATCATCAAGGGTCGTCCACCAAGTTTACAAAAGATAATATCATCAAAATCTATACAAAGATAATTCCTAATACTTTAGGATAATTATATTTGCCATTTTTAAAAAGATTAAAAGTTTATTCACCAATCTAAACTTTTTATCGGTTTTGAACCATTAAGAAAGAAAGAAAGAAACATAGGTCATGATCATGATGAGGGGGAGACAAAGAAATATTCATGCATATCTCTACTTTGTAATCAAAGCTTGAGACCATTTGTTTTTCTTGAACACACACACACACACACTCCAAAGGCTATATAATATACTCATCTTTCAAACCATACTATGCATTTCCTTTGCATCTCTTGGCTATTCAACAAGCCAGACAAATAATCCACAACCCACTAATAACTAGCTTGTGAAAGCAGGTTTCTCTACTATATATATATCCAGGCCAATTCAAGCAATAATTCTCTTGTCATATCATTTTTAGCTGACACCTCTCCTTTACCATCAACCAACAGGCTTTATTTGTGTTGGTCTCTGGTCATTGTCCTCTCTATCCTGTTCTTGTGTCAATCTAAGGATAATTTTACTCCAACATATGCTAAATCCATTACTTATTGATGGAATTTTCACCAGATTCTATACCAACAAACACATTTTCCATAGTATTCTTCGAAATATGATGATAACTATGCATTATGGGACAAACAAATCCATTGATGATGATGAGATGCTCCAATTTGTTTCTTATGCTTTTGGAGCTAGCTGTAGTACACTTGGCTTGGGAGGAAAGGGGGGAGGTCCCAATATATCCAAACAGATAATTTTTTTTTTTGGGTGTACCCCAGAGTTTCTACCGTCCGACACAGTGACTAGCTAATCCCCTCGCTGGATTGTAGGCACCTCTATCGGGTCCCTCGGGTGGGACAGCTGGCCTGGAGATTTAAGACTGCTGCTCCATACCCAAAGTCAATAATCAAACCCTTGACCTTTGATTAAGGATGAATGAGTCATTTCCACTCAACCACACCCCAGGTTATCCAAACAGATAAATATGAATGTTGCAACAATGATTTAGATATGATGTTTCTATTTTATTTTATTTTGGTAAGTATATATATAGTAGAGGCATGCAATATAATGCAATTAGACTTGAAAGTGAAGCCATTAGAGTTTGAAGAATTTGATTCCCCAAGCACAAACTTTTTAAGTGTTTGGTGTTCATTTGACACTCCTTGGATAGGACAAAAAGGAAAATGTGCCTTATGCTCTATTATTCAAATGGAAGAAGGTGTGCTATATGCCCCTACAAAGTTTATACTGCAGCCTTGATAGTGAACCCTTATTAGTGTTCATCACTGTTATGCCTTATTATATGCTCTATCCAAATTGAAGGTGTGTTTGTCACTATAACTCTTCATATTAATTAAACGTAGACCAGCCTACATGGGCAACACAGTTGATCATAGGTCGGGGTGAAATTTGGGAAGAAAGATCAGAGATCGAGTTTCACCAGTGACAGTGAAGGGGCTCCTTGTTCTTTCTGGGGTGTGGGGGGCCCTTGACTTGTATAATTACATGAATTATGTGAGCCATAAATCATAATTAATATGGTTTTTTTTTTAAATAAAAATATTTAGGTGAAATAGATTATCCTAGATAGCTAGCTAAACTAGTAACATAGGGTCACGACTCACGATTATGCTATAGGTTTCAAAACAAGCTTTTATTCGATTTACAAAATTTCCATCTTGAGAATTATTAGTCGAGCAAATTGAAAACATAGTTGCTGTAACTGTGAAATGTCTAAGTGAATCGCTCTTAGTTGTTGAATTGATGAGTGCAGTACGTATCACTAGATCCATATTTTTGAAGTTTTTTAAGGTATTACTCTTTTTTTCCGCGTGTAAAAACAAAAAGTCATAATAAGCTCAATCAGTTGACGACGTTGGTAGAACTCACAATATAATATACTATACAAATTGATATATTCTCCAAATAATCAAATCCCCTGGACAAGGGAGGATTCAAAATTATATATATTGTATGTAGGGAAAATTCTTGTTCATGAACATGCCTTTTTCCAAAGATTTTTGCTTGATAAATATTTGATCATATGGAAGAAGGCATCTATTTTAGGATAAAAATTACAAACATTGTATTCAACTAAGAGTGGTTCACATAATTGGGCAGGATTATTCAATTCCAGCCGCAATCACAAAGTGGGATAGAATCAACGTCAAGCATATATATAAATAAGTAGATTTAGTCAGAAGCACAAAAATAATTAGGAAAATATACACCTTGCCGGGTATATATATATAAAGAATATATATTCTCTTTCTTCTTTTTATCTGCTAGTTAAACAATAATAATGATTGCCCACACATATAGCTCAATTGATTCATGGATGGTAGATTGTGGATAAAAGTACAAAATTGAGTAGCTGCAGTGTGAAAGTTACACTCGATGTGGTGGGTCCCTTGTACTGTGGACACCAAGCACTGGTCCTATGAGTCATTGAGCCACCGTGATTCTGTCCGAGTTTGGGAGTATAGATCAGAAATATTAACTTGATTTAATGATTCTTACGTGACAATATATACTTGGTTCCCTTTGTAATTGCTTAATAAGTATATATATTCTTTTTAACACTAATGGTGTAAGCCAAATTCAATAAATATAAAGAGTTTTATTAGCAGAGATTAACATTATGAGGTTAATATTGTATAATATTGAACAAAAATGACAAAATTAAGTTCCACAAAATTTGTATATTTTGTACTTTCACCTTATTATTTACATTTTCCTATCCTCACGTATAAAAATAATTGTTTAATGTAGAGTATAAAATATTAATACATTACTTAGACTCATGTAGTGGAAAAGTTGATGACAAATGGAACGAAAAAGTTGAAAAATAAAAGATCTTATATTCTTAGAAGAGCATGTTTCCAAAAGACCACATAAATCAGTAGAGCTTCATAAATCAATAGACTATATAGTCAGTGGAGTTGAGGCAGATAAATTAGCAAAGCTTAACATCTATCGAAAGATATGATCTTCGGTATACCTAGTTTTAAAACTTCAGTAGATACAATGGAACAACAGAGCTTATGGCCTCATAAAGTCATAGGAGATCGAAAGGAAGTCCAAAAGATCTATTCATAAGTTGAAGTTTATCGAAATCGACATATATATGGAGCAAATATGGTTTACAGAAAGAATCTCAGCAAAATAAGTCTAAGTTAGGAACGATAGACCTCAAGTTAGATATGACAGAGAAAAATAGAGGAATGTCTTCACAAGCTTCTAAAAGAGCTAAAGTACAAGAATATTGAAAAACGATTTGTTGAATAACTACCTATGATCTACTAATAAAGAAGTCATTGGTCTTAGCTAGATATCAAGAAAGATCCAAAAAATCATAACAACAAGGCAAAATGGTCAAAAGTTCAAACACCTTTTTTATTACAAAAAGGATACTTGCAATCTTGCATACAAAAAAAAAAAAAAAAAAAAAAAAAAAAAAAAAAAAAGAAGCAAATTTTAAGAGATAAAAATTTTGGACTCAACCGCTCAGCTATCAAGTGCCAACGGGAAGATGTGAAATCGTTCAAATTTCTTCAGGGCTATTGTTGCTCAAGTATTTAAAAAAAAAAAAAAAAAACTTAGAAGTTTAATTTGAAGAACAACTTTTAAACTCTTGAGATTACGCGTTCTTGAATATTCTTGATTCAAAGCGTCCAGTACCAAACTAGAACACCTCTCTTATATGTGAAGTGTTGCCAACTTTGTACACAATGGGACTTCATGGCAAATCCTTAAAACGCAACGGTTAGATAGTGAAGAACTATAGCCCAGCCAAATGGTCTAGCCCACAAACGAAGTCAATGGACAAAACAAATCCGAAACAAAATACAAATTAAAGCTAACGGCCAAACATTGCACAAATTAAGGGGAGTATGAAATTACAAAGAAATGAACAAAATTGGTTGTTTTTCAAAAATTTGCCAAAAGGGAGATTGTTGCCTAGAATTGTCAAAATTGTTGACAAAATCCAAAACAAGGAATTAGAACTCTCAATCCCATCAAAACTAGAAATTTCAAAATCAAGTAGAACAATGAGAAGAGCAAAAGCAAATCACACATAGGACAATGAACACGAACATTGCACATAGTAAATTAGGTTTTTCACCTAAAGAGTGAATTACCCGCAGATTAAGAGATTTTTGAACTGCGTTAAAAATTCTGTCATGTGTTGTAATTAGCGTTGCAACATCACTGTATATCTAATTCATACCCGCCCTAAACATTTCGAAACGGATGAAAAATCATAATTTAATTTAAGGGGCAAGTTGAGACAAATAACTGCCTAGCTATCAAGTGTTTAGAACAAGTTGGAACAAGCTATTTACTAATATCAATATCCAAGAACCAAAGTGAAATTTGAAAATGTATTATCTTCAACGGACACTTTCAAACATCAATTATAAATAGAATTAAAGCACTTCAAGATATTTAAAAAAAAAAAAAAAAAGTGAACTATGAAGTGCCAAAAATTCTAACAAAAGGAGTTTCACTACAAGAAAATAGCAAAAACCTACGAATTTAGCTATAGATTAATTCCACAAAAGACTAATTAGTTAAGATTTTAATGTAATACTAGCTTATATTAGGTGCATTGTTCAGAGATTAACTTAATTATAAAATTTTTAAAAAAAAATACTCCGTATAATTTTACCAAATTTTTCAAAAATACTAAAAAGGCGATCTATTCACTCCTCTAGACTTTTCACGTTCGGTACCATCATTATGTATGATATAATATGGGGGACTAGGGGTGTCAATGCAGGTCGGCCGGCCCTATTAGGTCTGCCGCACCGTGAGTTTTAATTTTTTTTCGCAGGCTGGCCCGTGGGCTAGGATTATGCAACCCTAACCCACCTTATGCGGGCTCGCAGGCCCAACATGCCTAACTTTAAAAATAAAAAATAATTTATTATATTATTATTCTATATTCAAATCATTTAACCTAAATAATATTATTTTTTTTGTATTTAGAAATTAAAAAATTAAAATTTTTAAGATTTAAATGTTGTGTGTGTGCACGTTTGTGTATATAAGAAAAGCCCGCGTGGGCTAGCCTGTCAACCCGCTCAAGTCAAGCCCGTAAGGCCCGCATTTTCACGGGCTAAAAATTCTAGGCCCTAACCCGCCCCACCACAGGGCGATTTAGGGCTGGTTCGCAGGCTTCTGCCAACTTTGACACCCCTAGTATGATGTAATTAAGTAGCATTTGAACCTAAAAACCTCTTTTATTTAGTTAGATAAGGGATTTCAGCTGCAAACTTATCAAATAATTGTGTTGGCCATGAGATTATGTTTTCTTTATAAAGTAATTATTTTTGCTAAAAGTCAGTAGGGGCTGCCCAACTTTAGCTTGTACTTTTACTTTGTAAAGATGCATTGTTGTTATTCTCTTTTAGTTTGAAGCTTGGTATCTGGCAAGTAATTTGCCTTTTTAGTCAAGATCTCTACAAAAAAGCTTCAATCATACCACTAAGGTTTGGAACAACAACCAACCTTTTTTTCTTCATGCTTGTTCTCCGACTTCCCCATTTCTAAACTAAACTACCTTCTTCAACTAAATAGATTGGTGGGTTTATTGGTGGGTTTTTTTTTTTTTTTTTATTTGGGATCAAAATGTTGGATCTCAGCACTGCACTATGCTTAATCAATTGGCTATTTGTGGTTGGCATGCTTGGAGTTTTTTTGGCTATCTGGTTGCCATGCATATCCTTTTTGAAAATTAATTGGTGATAAGTATGTGAACATTAACCATTTAACCACATCCATCCTGGTAAGCCATAATACCACAATTCGATGGTAGAATACTGAACTTGGCAGTCCAAGCCGCAATCCCAACACAAAATTAGGGGTGTCTAAGTGACTAGATTAAAACTTGATGAGAGGCAACCCTAACTCGCCTTATTGGACAAATTATATTATGGACCATGTCCACCTTAAACGAACCAAGCATCTTAATTAATTTTCTAAGTAATTTAATTTTTATGTTTTCATATAACTCCAAACATGTTAATTAATTTTCCCTACAAACTAATTCTAATCAAATACATTTATCAAATACCCTCTAAGACTCTTGAGATTGGGAGACAATTTTTTTTTTTTTCAAAATTAAAATACCAAATGGTCGGAAGACATAAGTCCTGACTTACTCTAGAATAGCGTACACATGAAATAATATTCTAAGATATGTATTGATGTCTTTGATTCGGTTTTCATGCATTTATACGTCAGGAATGTTACATATGCTGCTATCTTAGCTTATGAAAATACACAAACCACCAAAGCAAATTAAAATAAAGAAAGATGTCGTATACAAAGCTTCATGGCTCAGGCCACTGAGTATAAAGTAATGTGTTCCCTCCATGTCACTTTCAAACTTCAACTTCTCAAAACAAATAATTGTTTTCAGACTTAATTCTATTTTGTGTCCTAAATTTATAAGTAATATTTTATTTTTAGTCATTTAAAAAAAATCATCTCATGTTGGTCATAGTATTATTGTGCTGTGGAGGCTCAGGTTAAGGAAGCGCAGATTGCAATTGAAGAAGATATGGTGAGACTCTAGTCGTGAATTAGGGATTTTTTTAAAATAAAAATAGAAACATAGCCGGTCAATCCAATATGTATAAAAAGACCGAAATGTTATTGTATTTAATATCATTTATAGGTTTGTTGACAGATCAGATGACTGAAAATGGTCACGCCATAATAATACTAGAACCAACAAGCTAAGCTAAGGAATGTTTTGAAGAAAAAAAATGACTAAAAGTAAAATGACACGTATAAATCTAAGACAAAAAATGCTGTTTTTATTTATATGATTAATTAATTTTTAAAGAATTTTATTTTATAATAAAATCATAAAAGTTGTACCAAATAAGAGTATTATTTTGGTAATAATTAATTAAGTTACGTATAGTATAAGATGAAGTGATCTGAGAGTAAATAATACTGTAATATATTTGAAGAGCATATATATGAAGTTGTCTTTATTCTGAGTTGGAGAAAAGCAACAGAATCACTCACACCTATAAAGAAAACCAACCATCCCTAGCTAGGCCATGTAAGTAAAATCCATCCTGGGCAATGCAAACCCAAACACTACAGTACTAGCTAGCTACCATATTCATCACTCTCTTGCCTTCTCTTCATCTACTACCTACCAATATTTCATCTAAAATCCATCCTGGTTTAATTTTCTCTCTCTCCCCTTCATACATAATAGAGAGAGAGAGAAAAAAGTTATGGGTAGTAATTTGAGGAGTAGGAAGGTTTCCTTTTATGGTTCACTGTTATTGGTGGGAGTGGTTTTGTTATTGCTGGTTGGAGCTTTAAATATGGAGGAGACTATGACGAAAGCTCATCATCATCATCATCAACGTAGTAGAGAAAGCATGAGGCATATGAGCATGCAAAAAGATGATGATGATGAGAAGAAGCTTGCAAGTGTTCATAATACAGATCTCAATTTCATGAGCAAAAGAAAGGTTCCAAATGGACCTGACCCTATCCATAACAGGTACTTATATTGTTAATTCCATGTTATATATTTTGGTTTCTAAGTCATCTGGTATTCACTGGTCATATTAAATTTAGCTAGCTGTTATGCACGGTCACTACTTGATAGTATACACAAGGTAAATCTCACTTTTATGACCCTAACCGGCAAATTAAATGACCACGCTCTTATTTAGAAACCTAGCCAACTAAGGGTCACTTGATAGTGTACACTTGGTAAATCCTACCTTATGACCCTAATCGGCAAATAACCACGACTTTAACCAGAAAAGGGCCACTCGATAGTGTACACGGAGTAAATCCCACCTTGCGACCATAACCAGCAAATGACCATGATCCTAGCCAACAAAAGGTCACAAGGAGGCAAACTTAGGTTATCCATAGCTGATCAGTTCAAACCAAATTTAAAAGGTCAATATGCCGCTCATGTTGAGAGTTGAACTTGTAACCTTATAGTTATAAGTCAACAGTTATAAGTCAACGGCCTAACAAACTTAGGTAGAGTTAACCATATTATTTAGTTTATACTTCAATTCATCAGCATCTTGCTTGCTTCATTCTTTATTAATTCGTTACGTGCGTATACTTGCACGTATGAACTATGAAAGTATGGGGAAATAAAGAAATGATAGTCACCCCTGGCCTTTCAAAAACGATTAGGTAAGTACACAAAGGATATTATATGGCTAGCTTTATATCTCTCTAATTATTTAAAGACATATCAACTCAACTTATAAGTTATAAATATATACATATGAGTTCTGTAAGTTGCATGTGCTATATATATATATATATATATATATATATATATATATATATATATATGTCAATAATCAGGTGAGAACTGACTTTAACTTGCCAACTTGAGAACTTCTGAAGGATTGCATCACACTTACTATATGATTGCACCTCAAGGTCCTCCAGATATGCATGGAAGCAGTTGCAGTGCAATCATGTAGTAGTTGCTGTGCAACCCTTCAGAAGTTCGCAAGTTAAAGTTAGTTCTCACTTGATTATGATTATATATTTATATATATATATTCAACTTGAAGTAGCTGCTAGCTAGGGTTTACAATATAATTAAGCCAAACTGTTACCTCAGCTCTAAGGTAGCATGCAGTAAATATTTAATAGGCAAGTTTTTGTGTAGCATAACTTTAAGTTATAATGCATAAATAATGGAAATAAAGGGAAAAGCAAATCTGTCTCTTCACTTTATTCTCCATAGCCTCTAGCAACTGAAAATTATTAACCTTTCATTTTTTGTTATCTCAGCTCTGCATTTACGAGGCCCTTTATAAGCTTTTCATGCCATGCATCTTTTGTTTTTCTCCTTTTGCTTTTTTCTACTATCCTTCCGGCCTGTTACTTTAGTTTCATGCAACACCATTAGGAATCCAAATATATATTTCATTTCATCCCTAACCAATAACCTTTTACCCTAACAATAAGCACAAAAGCTGGTTACAAAATCGAGTCTCAATAAAACTATATTTTAAGAGCATGGCAAGATTTTAGAGCATGCTAGATGGCAACATGATCTCAATATTTATTTTTGACCTAGCTACTTAAGAAATAAAAAAAAAAAAAATCTACAATTAATCATAAAAACACATCAGTAATCCTAAATCACTTCTCTCTCCTACTAATTATGAGCTAGGACCTAATTAATTGAGTATGACAAAATCATTCTGTTTTCCCAACTGCACAGATGATGTCTCAAGCTCTGAATCTACAGAGATAATTTGAAGTAAAAATCATATATTTTACTTATTAGTTTTGAAGATTGGGCTTATATTTTGGTAGGACCTCGTTTATTTATAAAAATGGGGCCACAAAAATTAAAAAACCGGCCGTGTTTAAGAGTGGTATAAGGATAGTTTTACTTGGAATTATGATTACTTTTCTTTGACATGGAATATATTTTAATTGAGATTACTATTTTAACAGAAGAGCAGGAAACTCTCGACGGTCTCCAGGCCGAGTTTATAGAGGAGAGCTTGACAAGCCATGAATGCATGGTGAGATTAAGAAGACTAAGCTACCAAGGATTAGAAGATCTTAACTTGTATGTATTTACTCAAAAAAAAAATGGGACTATATACATACAACTTGTTCTACTAACATTGTTGGGTAAGTTTAGCACCATGCAATAGATGTTATAGGTTTTCGGATACCTCTGTTGAACAAAGAACCCGAGAAATTTTCCAGGGAAATACAGTGCAAAAGTCGAGGCTTAGCGGGCTTGAAAACTCACAATACACAACTAACACCAAAGATCGAGAAAAAAGTTGGACATCCATGTGGCGCATTCATTGATGAGTTGAAGGGAGGGACAAAGTTGCAGAGTGATACCTAAATTTGACGAGAATCTTGATTTTTAATAGCGCTGGATAGTTTTATGTATATAAAATTATTGTTCGTTTTGTAATTTGTTGGTGTTGTGACAAGTGTGAGAGTATAATTTAGCAGCCATGCATGCATTAGTAGGAATCTATGCCTGTCAATTATATTAACAAGTAGCTTTTAGGTTTGTAGTAAAGGGAATGTTTATTCTGATCTGATGGTGCATTTTGTTAAGAAATGGCATGTGTTCCAAAACTAAAGCAAATCCACCATATAAAGGTGAATAGGTAAAGCTAAGCATGCATGTATACCCAAAAAACAAAAGTAAAAAAATTGAGAAAAAAAAAAAAAGGTTTTAATTAAATTTAAATAAGAATGGTGTGTTTTACCTAGCATCTTGTGTTAGTCCTTTTCATTAGATTCTTTGGTGGGGGGATGTGAAGGCTGTTTTGGTCTTTGGGTCCATTCAAACAGCTTGCAAAGCCAAGTGAGATTCTCTGATTCTCTCGTGCCATATATATCATGCAATTAAATTTAATTATAATAAGATTAAAAGACAAAGTGGGTTCTTAAGAAAATGAAAACTAATTATAAATATTACACAAAAAATAGGAAGGACAATTGTCTCTAATCTTGAAAGGGAGCCCAATTCTTCACCTGACAGGGACTAGAATTTGGGCGGGAATAGGGAACACCATCCAAGATGAGTGGATGAGGGTAGGGGGAAGTTGGCGGGGTTGGGGTCGAAGAATATTCCCAGCATATTCTTTACCACGTTTTGTCTCAAGATTCAAACTCGAACCTAGTACTGTTAAAGTCGGCCAAATCCAGCGAATTGACCCGCACCCGCCCCGCGGTGGGACGGGTTAGGGCTACAAAAAAGATGGCCCGCGAAAGAGTGAGTCTAATGAATCTAACCCGCGCGGGCTGCGGGCCAGCCCGCAAATCCACCATATTATATATATATATATATATATATATATATATATATATATATATATATATATATATATATATATATATATATATATATATATTCACACGCTGTTAATATATATATTCACAGTAATACACTGCGAATGTATATTTAAAAAAAAAAAAAGGGAAAGAAAAGTCCGCGGGGCCCGCCAATCCGCGTGGGGCGGGCTAGGGTTGTATGAATTCTAGCCCGTAGGCCTAATGGGCTGGCCCGTCAAAACCCGTCAAAAATTAGGTCCACGTTGGGCCGGGGCAGACCTAATGGGGCGGGCCGGCCCGCTTTGGTAGTAATACTCAAACTTAAAATTTTGAGAACTCTCTTGCATACTCTTTGCTGGTTGCTTTTTTTTTTTTTTTTAAAGAAAAATACTATTTTCGTCTCTTAATTAAGTTTCCCCTAATATTTTCTCCCTAAGATATGTCTTATATTCATTGAATGTTATGAAATTGGCTAATGACACATATTTTTAATTAAACACTAAATACCTAAATTGATGGTGTGACATCATGAGTGAAATTTTACGAGGGTGCCCATCATTACTCTATACTTTATCATTTCTTTCTATTAGGAATAATTGTTTATAGATTTTAATTTGATGATGCTAAGTGTAATGTAAAGTGCTCTTCGACCCTCAAACTTCCTTGTAAATTGCCTTGAGTTCATAAGGAATTTGGGAGATGATATGATTGCTCGAAATCTGCCTAAACCTCATCGAAAGGAAAGTGATCAAAAGGAAAACAATCGAAAGGAAAACAATCAGAAGAAAGGAGATCGAAATTAAGAAGGGAATCGAAAGAAAAGCCCCTTCTATCAAGGATGTTTTAAAGGATCTTCTAGATTCATTCTTTGCTATCACCACAACAAAAGGGAGCTATAGTTGAAATACTACCAAAAAAAAAAAAAAGTCATTAGGCACATTGCAACTAGTACACCTACAAGTCTACTTTCAAGAAAAATTAGTGATAAGTGAAAGAGTTATTTTGAACTAAAGGTGTGTTTATACACTGATAAGGAAATAACTAACCTTTACCTTATGGTTCTCAATGCAAGCTGCTCATGTAAAGGATTTGGCAGTGGATTTTCAGGGATTGTGCAGTGGCAGCTTTTGGATATTAAAAATTCATATTGGCCATCACCCCTACGTACTCATCTATAAAAGGAAGACCCCTTGCTTAGAAGAAAATGTTGAAAATTTGTGATAAATAATCATCTATTATGCTAAAAGCTCACTGAGAGAGAAATCGCTAAGTCCAACACCCAACTACAACCATCTCTCCAATCTAAGGATCGGAAGTTGGTAGATCATATCATTCTAACAATGCAACTTTGTGACTAATCCTGGGCTAGCTCTTGAACAGGATGTGATAGATAAGATGACAAAAAGTTTGTGACTATCTCAAGGATTGCCACCGGAAGAAGTTGCATGCTTCCCTTTTCACTTGTATTTTGTAACATGTACTAGGCGAAATTTTCCTTAAAGTTTAAGGAGAATAATAGTGGAGTATGAAGATTTTTCGAACCACTATAAAAATTTCTTTCTCACTCTCGCACTTTATTTTTCTTTAATATTTAAGTGTGCAAACTAACCCACACTCTTCTTTACACATACACGTAAATCTCACCAAACTTAGAATCATTTTATTTGGCAAGTTCAAAGACGTTCCACTGAAAAAAAATTTATTTTATTATCTCTGATTTCTTAATTCAAGCTCACTTTTTCCTTTTTTTTTTTTTTTTTTTTTTTTTGTTTTCAAAAATTTTTAAAGCTCACTTATTTTGGTTTACTTAGTTTTCAAAAAGTATGTAGTATGTGTTTGTTTGTGAGTGTGTGTATAATTGAGATAAAATAAGAATAGGCGCAAGAGAGAACTTGGAACGTAACCAATCAGAGTTGTCCATCTAAAAAGATCTAACGGATCATAAGCAATTTAAAAACAATGTGGTGGTATTTTAGTAAATAACTCAAACTTTGATGTGCAAGTAAAATATGTTTAGAGTGCAAGTAACAACATCATATAGTGCAATAATATAAGTATACTCAAACTTTGAAGTACAAGTAATAACACTATGTAGTGCACTTAACAATATCATAGAGTGCAACGATATTAAGTACACCATAACAATAATATTAAGTCTACCTAACGCTATCATTAATTGCACCGAATGTGATAGGTAAATTACTTACACTTTAAAGTGTAAAATATTGCACTTTAAGTGATGTTACTTGTACCTTTATCCAGGTTTCTTTATCCATCACTCTTCCATCTCTTCTTTTTTTAAGTTAGTGTCTGGATTATTATTATTACCACCACCACCACAACCACCAAACCACCACGTACAATCACCACCACACCACAACGCAATCACACCATCACCACCACCACCACTACCACCACACCACCACCACCACCACCACCACCACTGTCGTCACACCACCACCGCCGCCACAAACACCACCACCACTACCACACCAACACTACCACTACCACTACCACCATCACCACAACACCACATATTATTATTATTACTATTATTATTATTATTACAAATAATATGTTCATTTTTAGAAAAATGAACCAAAAAGAAAAAAAAAATTCTTTAACTTTCAACCAAACAAAACAAAAATAATTTTTTGAAATTCAGCCAAAAACACACAAAAAAAACATAAATATTTCATAAAAAATACATATGTACTCCATAATTATTAGCATCTAGTCTATAATTATTATAAATGTATTGTTTATTTTTATGTCCCATCAAACGTTGAAGCATCTTTTCAACTTATTTTGTATAAGTTGTCCCTCGTTACATTTTTGTAGTGAAATAAGAACAGACAAAATAAACTACTATCGTTAATGAATAAACAAGCTAGCTAAGAACTTTTAATTAGTATATAAGCATAAAATTCCACCAATAATATATTGTAAAAACCAAAATTTAATAAGATTGAATTGAAATAAAAACTTAAAGACACCGTTTGTTCAAACAAAATTCTAATTATATTTAGAATGAATCATATTTTTGCATTACCATAATTCAAGTTTAATTTGGTTCAATTTTCATACAAATTACGTTGTATTAATTTGAATTTGCTTGATTTTGAGTCAAATTTTGATAAGACCTCGTATCCGATTTGGATTACACCTTAGTGGCATTACGATGCAAGATATTTTTAATGAGTTGACAGGAAGATAGGTGTACACTAGTGTGCCGTTTGGCACACAGATTTGTGCCCAATTTTAAGATGTCATTGAGTCACCAACATCTATTGAATTAGAGTGTGCTCCAATCCCATATTGCACTATTAAATAGATACAAGTCTATATACATTAAAAAGAAATTGTGATTTACTCCGTATAAATTAAAGCATACATTAGTAGTAATAATATAGTATCATATTAGGTTTTCAAAAAATTAATATTATATTATAGTGGCAAAAAATTTTCACCAAAATCCTTCACGAGTATGACAATACATGATATGTATTTACTTAATAAATCATATTCCTTTTTAATGCAAAATGAAGCCGCCCAATTCATTAGTAACCAATGAATACAAATATATAGTTTTTTGTCATATTAGCTGTCGAAGAATTTTGGTGAAAACATTGGTCATTGTAGCATCACTCCTCAATAGTATGTGTGTAAAACTGCTATATTTGGAAATTAAATTTTGCTTAATTTCCAACCAAAATATGTTGTCGTTACATAATCAATACCTAATTTCTCATTTTCTCGTTCTTATCTTACTTTTGTACTCACCATCCTTGCCCCACTCACCCCCTCGTTCTTATCTTATTTTTTACTCACCATCCTCGCCCCACTCTCTCCCTCGTTCTTATCTTATTTTTCACTCACCTCCCCC